>CM024695.1:1856869-2391594 GCA_014182845.1 Corymbia calophylla
TATGTAATATAAAGTCCTAAATCCATCACATGGATACTAATTTAGTATTAAATCTTTCAATTTGGCCAATTTGATTCTAGACCTTTAAAAATTTTGTCAATATAGTCATTCCGATCAATTTTCCCATAAATCGCTAAGGCAGACGCCGATCATCATACTCGGCATAATTGATGCTGATGTGGATAATTTTTCTAATTTTAAAATAATTTTTCTAAATTTTTTTCATCTTTCTTTTTTCTAGATGTGGGTTGAGGGCCAGTACAAGGGCATCTCAAGCCCTCACCAGTGTCGATAACTTTGACCAAGGTTGTAGATTGGCGAGGAAAATAAAAACACAAAAAAAAAGGTTAATACCATAAAATATCCCAAAGTAATAAACATGTGAGAAATTTATACTAAATTAATTTGTTTACTACAAAAAAACCCAAACAAGTACGATTGTGATAAATTTACCCAGAACTAATTTTTTAACCACAAAAAACCTCAAATTAGTACATTTGTGATAAATTTACCCTAATTTGGTTTTTGTTAAATTGGATTTTAATACAACAAAAACTCATAAATTAATACACTTGTGATAAATAAAGGGTAAAAATCCAAACCGATACATCCATCGATTACTATGTGTCATCCAACTTAACAATTTGACAGTAAAATTTAACTGAAATTAATGAATGGTAGATTTATCATTGGTGTACTAGTTTAAAATTTTAGTGGGTAAAAAATTAGTTTAGGGTAAATTTATAATATATGTATCAATTTAGAGTTTTTTATTATATTAACCCAAAAGAAAAGGGAAAAATAGAAGAAAGAAAATTGAAATATTTTTTAAAATTATACATTAGTGTCGGTCGTAATATATTGGATGACTGGTATCCACGTTAATGATTGCTTAAGAAAATTAATCAGACAAACTAAATTGACAAATTATCAAATATTTGAAACTAAATAAATATTTCGGGCTTTTTGCAATTTTCCCTTCTTACACGAGAACACAGAAGCATGGTTAAAAAAGAGACTTCCATGTCAAAGTCTCTTTTTTAAATTGACTCCAAATTGCAAAAAAAAAAAAAAAAAAAAAAAAAAGCTAACTAAGACGAATTAAATGAATTAAAATTTCCCCTAAATAGATAGAATCTAATTATCTTTCGAGGGTGTAGGGGTGTGTGTATGTCCTTATCTCCTTCCAATCACCATCACCACTTTTTCTTAGAGTTCCAATGTACTGTCTCTCTCCCCCTTTACACATCATTCCACCCATTAGCGGCCACAGCCTAAGTCAACATTAAAACCCTAAATTCATATTATATGATGCACGCGCAGGCAATAATTATCTTGTTTGCTCATTCTATAAAGTCCTAAGTCCTTGATGAAGCTTGGATATAGACACATGCTTTCCACCTATGACATAAAACTCAATCTCAAGCCCTACACTTGGCTTTGGAAATCGGTATGATTCTCTCTCGGAAAACTTGGCCGATTCATGGACTCAATGACACCATATAACGTTTCAATGAATAAGCGATGGATCGCCCCTTCAAAACTTAGAAAAATTCTCAGAAGACAAGACAAAATAGAAGTACTGAGAAACCATAGTCCGATCCAAAAAAAAATTTGGCCATGGTTCAAGAATTATATGATAATCATTAACTGGATTGCACCCACATGGTATGATTACAATGACTTCCACCTTTAGATTGACTATCATGTTAAAGTTCAACGTAAAATAATGGTAGAAAATATTTTAATATCTTGACCATGTTCATGAAACCTTTCGACAACGGGGTTTTGTAAAGGAATGTGAAAAGAGCATTGGTTAACCAAATAAACAAAGTAAGTTTTATAGTTTCCATTGAATTGACTCGTGGTACGCATAATCACTATCTTAAAAAATGAAATATTTCTCATATCATATACTTGCAATTCTTGTCCTTTCCTATCATTTTAAAGTAAGTTTGATTGTTCTAAAAATATGAGGTTATTTGATAATGGTAGAAAATATTTTAATATCTTAACCTTGTTCATGAAACCTTCAATAACGGCATTTCGTTAAGGAATGTGACAAGGACATTGGTTAACCAAATAAATAAAGAAGTTTCATAGTTTGCAATGTATTGACTCATGGTATGCATAATCACTATTTAAAAAAATGAAATACATGTCTTATGATATATTAGCAATTGTCAAGGGGTGTCGATAAGGATCCTAAATAAAAATATATGGTTTTGACTTTCTAGACAGCAGATGGGAAGTTCCGCTTCACAAAACTACGTGCTAGTGCAAGAATTTTCAATGAGGATTCCCTCTTGACTTTTTATTTTTCAAGATAGTTTAGAAGTAATTCTTTGTTATTTGACTAACAATTACATGAGATGAAAGGAACAGATTAAATCGCTTAAGCCAATGATGATGCCCTAAAGTGCTGTCCTGCAAGCAGGGTTTTCATTTAATAATCTGGTCGGCTTGGGATATCAGATGAGACCCTCCATCAACTTTGTTTTTAGTGTCCCAAGCTGAGTACAAATTGCAGAGAAGAGAGAGAGAGAGAGGGCGCAGGCCATTGTTATAGGTCAAATCCCATCTGCTATTAATTAAGCAGCAGATGGATTAGGTTTGACCTAGTTTATAAAATTCCCAAGGCTAAGTTCCAAAGTCAAAAACGAGAGAATAGTATGGCGCACTTGAAAGATGGGATCAAAAGCGCGTCCGCAACAGTTCACCGGCTCAACAGAAGCAATGTCTCTGTAGCAAAAGGGCGAGTAGGCAGTTCTTTCTTTGATGATTACAGCTCATGAGGCAGTTCTTCAACGATGTAAGATGAGATCGACGTCAAATCGCTGGAATAAAGAAGGACATTCTATCTGCACGTGTAAAGATTATGTGCATTACAACGAATTGACATATTTCTTGCAGGTACATATTGAATTTCGAAATGAGCTGGGACTGAAGTCCTTTCCCGACGGTTGGCAAAAAAATTTCAAGAATTGTTCTTTCTTCGGGGTAGCAGAATTTAATAAAGTTTTTTCAAAATGTTGATTTGAGCCAAGATACACATATATGGAACATTCATACGATAGAACGTTTTTTGTACGCATAAAAAAGAATTTATGCATATAGAAATTCACTCAACTCAATTCAGTAAAAAGAAAGTAAAAGTAATGACTGTATCTATCGTATAACCATATTATCGGTTCAATGAATTGATTCCACATAAATTTTTTGCACTCGTATGGTCTATGGCTCCATTGAACAAAAAGGAAGGTGAAAATTCACGAAAGGGTAGTTTTATTTATCTCTAGTTTCTTAGCTCAAGAGAGCTGGATCTAAGTTATGAGAAAATATTTAAGCGAACATCTCACATTGTGATATGATGTTGATCATAAAAAACAAGGAATCATTTCGTGAGTGTGTAATATTTGTTGTCTATTTTTCATAAATCCCACAAGACACAATGGTTCCGGATTTATTTTTGTCCATAGGACGTCAATTTTAAATGATAATACAGTTTTCTCCAAGATGACGAATGCGTTAAGACTGATGTGAAAAGTGATCAATGAAAAGGCGGACTCGTCAAGATGTGCATGACGAGGACATTGCAAAACTCAAGCCATATATTAAAGATGAGCACATCGTCAAAATTCATCAGCATAATCACACTATCCTGTTATGCTAATCTGGATTGGTAAGATTTACCATACCATTTGGAGTGTTCTAGTATCAAAATGTTAAAATTCTCAGAAGAAAATTCCAGTAAAAACCCAAGATCAGACGTCTTTTATCAAGTGACCCCCCAAACCTCGTCCGAAAAGTGGATCGCTGTGTTCCAAATAACTTGTCGCCGATGATTAAAAGCAACTCCCAACAACGATGCGATGGTTATGTGCGCATCTGTTGGCTTACAGCCCCGTTAATATCCAAAAATGCACAAATGTAGCTTACTCCTATCTGAATTCATCAAAGACTACATGATAGCCAACAAAAGCTCAAAAGGCATACCCACTGAATCAAGCATCAAACATTAAACCCCCATCTGAAAGTAGGCGATGCAGAGTTCTGAGCTCCCATATCAGGTGGTTGTGAAGGGATCTTTCATGAAATATGATGGACTGAATTGGAAAAAAAATTTCAAACTTGATAATTTGATACATCCCTCATCATAGTTGAGCAGAAACACTGGTCAAAAATAAGACATGGTTCAACTATAACCATCACAAAACCTCGGAGCATTCAACTAAGGAAAAAGCCTCTCTTGACCGAAAGAGCTTCCTACTTCTCAGTGTGACTTCACATACTCCAAAACAACATGGCGAGCCTCGGTCTCTTCCCCAAAATCCTGCAAATTGATAAAAATAGTAATGAGGGTGGCTTGACCAAGATTATAAGTGAACAGAAAACAAACACTCCACACCACTATTAAGTATCATAGATGACCACTTATCTTTTATAAACTTATGCTATAAGTGTTGCTTAGAAATTTTTAAATTGTCAGTACAATAAGGTTATCGCACACCATTGAGAGAAATAAGATAGGCCAGCAAGAAAGTTGGTAAATCTGGCAGAGATTGTGAAATAAGTACCTTTAGAACAACGCAGGAGCAACCGACGACCTTCCTTGCCTTTCCTTCAGAATCAATCTTGCATAACTGCAGAAACAACTCCATTAGAAGTCAAGACACTGAAACCATACTAGACAGCTCAAACTTGACGATTCATTCATCTGCAAAGCTGAATGAAGAGACACACGATTGAAGTGAAAGTAGATTTATGACATACCCCAGCCCATTCGCCGAGAGATTTAGCACTGGGCACATTGATCAAACTGACGTTGTGCTCATTGCAAAGTGCCTTTACAAGTTTAATATAATCAGGCTGATTGCAATCCTCTGCTAATACGCAGAGCAATGCGGCATGCTTTTCAACTGCCTTGGCGCCTTCATGGAGACCACGTACAAGCCCACCATGTGCCAAAGACTTCCTCAGGACAATTTGTAAAGCAGTCATGAGGTCCATGGGCTCACCAGGAGCCGGTGCAGGAGTCTCAGCAACAGGCACAGCTTCCTCTCTGTCACAATGGGAAGTGCACAAGTTAAAACAGAGCACACATGACAAAACTGCAAACTTCCATAATGACAATAAAGGAACGCTCCTATGGCCCTAAATCAACAAGAGAAAAAGAGCAGCAATATCACATAATTCGCATTGCTATTTTAGTACTTGCCCAAAATAAAAACCCATAGTCTCAATCCTTCAAATATTCAAAATTCTGCAATACCAACCACAAAACATGTTCAGAATCACATGTGAATCCAATAGTTGCGTAGAAAACATCATATCCTATCTCCGAAATAGAATAAACAGCTTATTCTTTAAGTGTTCAGACATGCTTGGATACATCTATCCACATTTTGAAGGACCTCTGGTGACATAAATGTCACTCTTACCACATACTATTATCAGCAGCAAGTAAACATTTTCTAGATTTCCAAATTCTGAAAAGCAAGTCTAATATAACCCTCTTTCCTAAATCAAAAAATTTGTTGCTGCAACAAAGTTCAAAGCCCAGGGAAAAGATGTCTTCCTTTCAAAATCAAGCTAAAGCTAAACACAAACCTGCGTCTAATCTTCTCGGTGAATTAACAATAGAATTCCGCATCGCAATTCGCTACTCGTGATAGGTACATAAAAGCAACAAAAAATAGTAATGGAACATAGAGAATGGCTTTATTTCCACTCACTCCGCCATTTTGTCTGATTGACGATCAGGCTAGACTTTCCCTTCCTGTTACAAACAATACAAATAAGGTGCGGCTCACATTAATAAATCCAGGAAAAGAAATAAGAAGAAGAGAGAAACGGGGAACCAAGATCAGGATTCAAGACACACAAATGCAATTTAAACATGCTGACAACCTTACTGAATGCTTCTTTCATCTCAATCTAAGATAAATACACTAAAGCAGAAGAGCTCAATCAATTCAATACGTGCAGGGTGATTCTTCAACTCAAAAGGCAGATAGAGAAATGCACGAAACATGAGAAACAGAAAAATGTCCAAAATTTAACATAAAATTCACAAATTTCTATCGCCCAAATGCTCAGTCACTCTCATAAGCTCGTGCCCAGAACAAAGAACCTCACGAAAACCAATCAAGGCCACCGACCCAACTCACGCCTCGTCTTCAGTGGATTACAAGATCAAACCTTTACACTCTAGTTCGAATCCTAGGCAGAAAAATGCATCGAATGCAAAAACTTCCGATCGAAATATCACAAGAAATCGAGTTGAGAGACAGAGGAGGAAGCGCGAAAGGGAACAGAAGAGTGGGGTTGCGGACCTTTGCTTTGGTCGACGGCTGCTCGGTAGACTGCAGTTGAGCGAAGATGATGGGTTCACTGATTTTATAGGGGTTCTAAGGCCAAAAACCCTAATTTGGTTGAATTACGGAATTGCCCTTTTAATTATTTTTTTGCTTGTTTATAAGGTTCGAGCTTGAAGTAAAAAGTGAATCAGACAAAAAAAAATGATGGATTTTGTTCAAATAAGTATTCACAATCTAGACATGTGCGGTTGCTAAACTCTGGTTTTTCTTTCAATTTTATTTAGCATGTCTAGATAGTGGAACATTTAGCACATTTTGAATAATAAATTCTGTATTGGACGCATCTTTAATCAAAGAGCTTATGCATTTCTCGAATGGATCATGAATCTCCTTGAATTATTTTTTTTAGTAGACTCCGTCGATCTTATTCAAGGTATGTTTGATAGAGTACATTGATATTAAGGCGCGTGATGAGAGCTCGCTTCATGTGTAATTGATCAAAATATTTGAACGCTATTCATTAAATCATTGTGTGATCCTATCAAATGAGTGCTCAACAAACAAAAGTTAAATTGTAAGTAAGGGCTCATTTGGAAATGATTCTAATTGTGCTTTGCATTTTTCATTTCACATGGCTTTCTCTATGTATACATTGAAAGATTATTGTCTTCTCTAGAAATGACTTTAAGAAAATTGGAATACTTGGTCTATCAACCTTAACTCTTACTACATAAATATTTCCTAAGAAAATGAATGATTTTTTTTATCATCTCTTCATTATTTGGGGATAATTTACATTTTTATGATCTCTTAACCAATTATTCATAATTGACTAAACCATTAATATAAGTAATATTCAAATACCAAATCTGCTGCTTTTTTTTAAAAACTTTTGACCTTTTGTAAGTTTTGTAAAACTCATAGTTTCACTTTACAAAACACTAGAAACCTTCTAAAAGTATTTAAATAATGACATGTAAAATTATGTCTTATTTTTATTATTGTTTTTAGAAAATTTGATAATTTTTTTATTTCCAAATTTTGGCAGGAAAATCATATATAAAACTAGGGGTGTGCATGGTCCAAGTAGGCGGTTCCCATCCTAAAATCAGGAATTGCCCACTAAGGACCAGTTCTAAAAAATTGGATTCAGGAACCACCCATTGGTTCTAAGGATCCACCCGGAAACCGGATTGCTGGTCCGATCTGGTTCCCGGGTGGATTCATAAAACCGGTCTTATGAGCAATCACGCCTAATGGCGAGAAAACTATCTCGAGCGGCCCTTTTTAAGCATGCTTGTTTATTCTAAACGTGTGGTGATAGAGTTTTAGAGGATGTAAACTTAGACATGAAATAATGATTCAAACGTAGTTATATTTCGGAAATTTAAAAGTCGACAAAAAAACTGCATTGGTGGGAATGCCTTTGTGATTGTGGTGGTCTTCTTCTATCTCCCCTACTAAGACTTCATTGCCTCTTGAATTTTCTTTGCCTCTTGATCTCTCGTGATACAACAACAATTGGCTTCTACTTATATTCACTATGATAAGATTTTGATTTTATGACAAATAAATGAGTTTAAATAAAGTAGGAAGCAAGTAGTTTGAATTTTCGAGTTAATTTTGCTCACAAATCACAAGCTTGCCAATCATCCCTATTTAAATAAAATCTTCATATCAAGAAAACTCCCATTCTCTCTACTCTTTCTGATCTCATTCTTCAAACCCATCTCTTGAGCTTATTCAATTTTCCTTTCTGAACAAGCCCCTCAAATCAACATAGTGACAAAGATAAAAAGGAATTCAAAAGTTGAGAGAAAGAAAAGTTCCATGCACATAAAACGAACAAAGAAATGCGGATTTAATTTTAAATATGGGGCTTTAGAATTTTAATTTTTTTATAATAAAAATTAATATATTATTATAAATACTTATCCAAGACGAGTGGGTGAGCGGGCAAATCCGCCATTGGAACCAAGAACTAGACCGGTACCTATTGCTTCCAATAAATTGGAACTGAGAACCGGACCGGTCCCCTTAGGAACCACCAATTTCAAGCCGGTCCGATCCTGTTCTAGGCGGTCCAAGTAGTCTCAAGTCTTTTGCACGCTCCTATATAAAACTAAAGAGCAAGCATGTGTAATTGTCCGGAGAAACAATTAACTAGAATTAAAAGACTAACTCATATAAGGGTTAGCAGTTCCAAATTCTTTATAGGTTTTACTTGGAACACGAAATTACTTTCGCATACAGGTTCCTCATAAGCTACCTATCAAAACCTGGAACCTACCTTACTAGAGATTCCAAGATTGATTCCGAATTCTATAGGTTTTTTATTTATTTTTCATTTCATATGAACAAGGATTTTATTATCGATTTTTTAAAAACGAGTGTCTATATACATTTATCAAATAGTATTAAGAAAATTTTATAGTTTTCAATGCATTAATTGCTCTTGGTTTATATGCATCTATATAGCATCTATACAGCATCATTATTTTGAAAGAAGCAATTACTCAAATATAACTGCATTAAAGAAGCAATTAAAGCTTCCACTGACTCATGGTTTATGAAAATAAAAATTCTCAATCATAAAATGAAACTCATCATCAAATGCCATGGAATACCTCAAGATCGCATGAAAATATAGATTAAGAAAAACACAAACTTGTTCTAGGTTACAGGTTCTAAACTTGTCATAGGTTTTAGGTTCTATATTCTACCAACCTAGAACCTAAAACCTATTCGTTGAAATAAGTTCTTCAAATTTTGAACTTAAAACCCACTTTGCATACTGCATCATCGGATCATGATATCATTTGAGACTTTGGATCACAATCTCTCACATAAATGACGAAATGATGATCATATGGAACAACCATCTCATGTAAGGCAAACATACAAAAATCCGATTGAAATACAATAGTCAGCTTCGATGTATCGTTACAGATAGTTCATTGTCAGCGCTGACTGCCAAATACAAGAGCTGTGTCTGTGTCATCACCAATATCACTCGAACATACACCCGATCCCATTTTGGAGCAACAACATGAACTGGAACGCTATAATTCAAATAATCGTGTCTGGGGTAAGACCACCATTACTTATCACTCTAGATCTCATGCTCACCCATAAGTCAAGCAGGAAACAGGGTATATTTGAAATGACGGTATGTCCGGCAAGTGAAAAGAATTTTGCAGCAGCCAAATTCTCCATCGTGACCATATGAATTGAATCAAAGTTGATGAAAGTAGCGCAGGAATATGTGAGGAACTCAACCCAGTCTTGCTTCTCTCCTAAGTACCTAGGAGATGAAAGCACAAGAAAAGTCAGATTTGAACACCAGCGTGCCATGAAATAAAAAAACACATACTCCTCATGGGTACTGATAGAAAGCAAAATGAGTCGTTTCTTTCTTTTTGACTTGACCATAAAGAGGCACGAGATGGAAAAACAACTATTATTAGAACTCTTGGCTATAAAACCTTCTGGAAGGAAAATATAGCCATCAAGTGAATAATTTGAGCAAGAAGCAATCATGATTATAAAAAGTTTAGAAGTGCTTGTCAACACTTGAATTGCATCATGAGACAGATGAGATGACCTTGCATTTCGTGGAGGAAAACTCATAAGCGGCATTTACAGAGTCAGCAAAAAGAAGTGATGCAAAGGCTCATTCAAACATCACTTATATGAACGGAAAGAAGGGATAGCAAAAGGCAAGAATAGGCAAATAAAAAGAATTTAATGAACTACAACATAAAACGGGCAAGTAGTAAGATAGGAACCTCTTCTGCAAACTTTATCAAGATTGTAGTCCGGGGTCTATGTTGCCCCTCAACAGGAACAAAGTGTGCTGTTACGACAGCTGGAAATCCAGCACCATCCAGAACACCCTTCAATGAAGCATAAAAAGCCTGTCAGAAATATAGCACTATCTAAATAGCCTAACTACCAGCCAATGAAGACAAAGCAATGTAGCACTAACCCTTACTATTCCAGCCACAAATGCCCCACAGTTAAATGTCCCCATATCTTTAGGGATAGATATAAACCTACAATCCAATGAGGTCAGACATATCAGGTTCAGGCCATTATCTAATAATAAAGCTTTAGCCAATTCCCTTTGATTATATAGACATCATAAGCAACCAGGGAATCATTACCGGTTTACAAGAAGCTCCTTCTCACTAATCATGTATTCATCTTCATGTTCAGTCCCCTTTTCAAGTGAATCAGCCACCTATAAGGATGAAAAAAGGAGTCTTTTGAAGATTAGACACACTATGAAAATACATACACACTAAAAGAAGGCTAAGAACAATCAATTTTGAGGGAGGAAAGAATTGCAAGTTCCATGAATGCAAGAATGTTAATCTTCTTCTGCCATGTACAAAAAGTCCCCAGTCACATTCAGCCTAACAGCGCACTACAAGAAACAAAGACGACTTACAACTTTTAGGCTATGTGTGGGAAATGGGGGGAATGAGAGGATCTTTTTTTCTTTTTTTTTTTTTTTGGGGGGGGGGTTTACTGAATTTAAAATTTTGCAAGTAAGGAGAGGAGAGGAAGTTAAAAATATTAAGCATTTTCTTTCTATTTTCTTTCCTCACCATGCTCCCAAACATAGCCTTAGGTTACCATGAATGATGAAGCAGAAAAAAGCTATATAATTCACCTTGCCAAATAAAACCTTCCACACCGTGCTGTGTACAAAAGATAGAATACCCAACAAACGGGTTTCCCTCCTATTTCCCTGTGACAGAAGCAAAAGTAAGCACCAGAAGATGAGCCAAAAATATCACATTTGCAGTTACCACTCCTGTTGCATGACAGTCCAACATAAAAGGTGCTTATGTGTAACTTATGACATGAAATTACATGGCACAGCACCACAGAATATTGTTATTGTCTTAACAAAGTTGTTTTCATGTCTCTTAAGATGTAGCGCCAAAAGAATAATTCACAAAACAAAAAAGATACAACCACAGCAAAATGAGAACATGAGAAAAAAAAACAGAATAAAAGAGCTATGGGAATGGCCTAAGCCCCTGATGCAAGGATGATGACAATGATTAATGGTTGGAAAATGGAGGGTCAAAATGGAGGGTCACAAAGCAAAGTCAGCCTGAAGGAATTTTTCAAATGTTCACTGGCAAATGTTGTGCAGAGAACATGAGCTTCTGATTCAATAGTAAGAATCTATTTGAGCAATGAAAAAGCATTACAAGATTTAGTTCAACAGGATTGCATTATAGAAAGACAAAACACCTGGCCACATTCTAACTTTAACTAGCTCACAGCAAATATAGAACGTTTGTTCTGGTGATAAAATGCATCAGTGATGGATATTGTGGAACCAATATGATCTCCATTATTGAGAATCTACGAAAGAGTAAGCCTACAAAATTTCCAGAAGTCGAACACAAACTTGAAGAATCTACACATAGAATACTGATGTGCAATGTGATCCAATCCAATATCTTGCATGTGCAATCAGAGTAGATCTGCCTCCACACAAAAAGATTTTTGATAAAAAAAAAAAAAAAAGCACATGAAATCCAACTAGATGCAAACGCTAATATTTCTGCTGCAGCAATGTATTGCAACCAACATAAAAAGATGCTGTACTTCAGCAGAGGTACTATTGTGCTGAAATACTAAAGAAAAAGCCGTTGACCTCAACAATAAAACTTAAAAAGGAATTTTTTATTCATTAAATAGAACCTAAGAGTCCTGAGAGTAATTTCCAGCACTGATTAGGGAAATCACATTGCACATCTTACCTTTTCCCTGTGGCAAAGAAGTTCCAAAACTCGAGCCCCTACTGAGTAGCCTGCATCCTCCAGCCTGATTCATACGAGTGAGGGTCATCAAAGGTGGAAAACATCTCTCAATTTGTATATTTCAGCAGCTGCTTCATGTCTAGTTATACAATTGTACAAATGAGAACAAGAAAAATATTTACCTGCGCTCTAGCTCAGCAATATTGTCAACCTGGGTCTGGTTATACTGAACGAGCTCCGAGAACAAGAAAGAAAAAGCACTCAAACTGACCTGCACCAGGAGTAAAAACCTGTGTCGATTAGTTCTGCCGAAGCACACAAAATCCATCCCATGATCCAAACAAAAACCAACCAGCCAACAATCCACTGCAACATTCCTCGACTATACACAGACAGCATAGAAGCAAAACGAATAAGAACAAATGGCCCTCG
Source organism: Corymbia calophylla (assembly GCA_014182845.1). Taxonomy (NCBI): domain Eukaryota; kingdom Viridiplantae; phylum Streptophyta; class Magnoliopsida; order Myrtales; family Myrtaceae; genus Corymbia; species Corymbia calophylla. Next base: position 1,869,408 of record CM024695.1, read on the forward strand.
AAGTAAACCTAACTGCCAGCCTCACCTTCCCAGCTAATCTGAAAGAATAAGAAAGCTATGCGAGCAAGAAGCAAATCGAACCCGTCCGGCTCTGGCCTAAAGGATCAACTTTTTGCCCCTTACTCTGAAAATGGCGAAGACCCTTTCCCACAAATTTGGACAGTAGCTGATTCATTGCCGAGAATCGACCTAATTCTCCAATCACTACGCCCTCGAGAACCAAAAAACGGAGCAATGCAGCTCAAGAAGAACGAGCCGACCAGATCAGCTATTCCAGTCCGAGTTAAACAACAGCCCTAGACCAAACTTGCATTCAAGACGAGGCGTCCGAAAGAGCGCGCGCCCCAGATCCAAGAAAACAACAATTCCCCATCGCTGGTCCGGGCGAGCGAACAGCAAAAATCGAACGAACTTATTCGTGCCAGCGCGATCCAGGCCGACACGGAGCCGCAGGTAATGCTTGAATTCGAGCAAAAGGCCGGTTCGAGAGCGATTGGCACCGCAGCCCTTCTTCCCGTGATTCAGCACTCCTTTCGCGCGCACAGAGAGAGAGAGAGAGAGAGAGAGAGAGAGAGGGAGATACCTCTTGCTTGCCCTTGCTGAGAGGCTTGTCGAGGACGTTGGAGTACTGCTTGACCTTGCCGACTCCGATCATCGTCGCCGATGATGATGATGATGATGATGATGGTGGTGGCGGTGACGATGAGCTTCCCTCTCTTCCTTCCTTCTGCGCTCTGCTGCTATTACGGGCCTCTGCTGCTACAGCACTGATTCTTTTTATTAATTTGGTGGAAAGGCAAGGAAAAAGATTTTTACCACCATCAGTTTTTTAAATTAAATTGCTCTTTTTCAACTCAAAATTACTAATTTCGTACTTCCATTTTCTATAGTAAAAAAATTAGAAATTACCATGGGAAACTACAATTCAAGAACTTTAATCCTTCGCCTATAATATTTTTAACTCATTTTCTTGATAAGTCTACTAAAAATTGTGAAAATTTGTCGTGATATTACAATAAAATCCTAAAATTTTTAAAGATTAAAATAAAGTTATAAAACTTTATCAAATTTGTGCGATTAAAACTTTTCATTGATTATGTTAGTTTGCTTAATGGGAAATGCCGTTTTTATTATTATGTTTCCTTCAATGTGGTATTTTTCATTGTTTTCTTACGTTAATTTAATTTAGATTAAAATAATAACAGAGGATAAATTTTTTTATAAAAAAACACCGAGTAGAAATAGAAGCAAAGGCCCTTGCTGGTGATTGCCCCAGTCGCTCAATCGTAAAAAGGGCTTGTGGAGGTCATCGTGATCGACGCTCACGATCATTGAGGAGCCCCTATCTAGGAGTATGCAAAACAAACCAATGAAATCGGGAACTACTCGGATCAAACCAGACTAGTTGGTTTGGTCCGATTTTCAAGAGAATCGATCTAGTTTCCGATTCTTAAAAGTGAAACCATTGACCTATCGGACCAATTCCCGGTTTTAATAGGGAATCGATCAGATCAAACTAAATCGATAAAATATGCTTTTTTATTTTATTATTTCTTCAAAAAAATTAATAAAATGTGAACTAAACACTATCTCGATTCGGTTATAAGTAGTAAGGAAAAAAAGTAACCGGTTTATTGGACCAGGAATCGAACTAAACCTAATCGGACCATTGATCGGGTTCCCAATCCAAGAATCAACCAGTCCGGTTCCTAGTTCCCCAGTTTTGATTGGAATCAATCACCCCTAGCTCTATCGAGCTTTATTAGCCCTTTCTGGCAATAAGCAGCAACAGCTATTGACAATGAATTATGAGGGGCTACTAGCCTTCGTTTCTTTTTTTATTTTTTTTTAATCTTTTTAATCTAATTTAGTTGGTGCTTCTTTCCAATTTTAGCATTTTTTTAGCATCACGCTTGTTCATCTCCATCCACAAATTAACGATTAAATGGAGATGATTAATGTACTCTTGAAGTTATACCTTCGATACCATACGTGTACAATGCAATCGAATTGGGTAGAGTTAATTGAAACTAGAAGTGGAGCGAGTCGATGAACCAAAGTCTATTTGAGATCGTGACGTAGTAACAACCACTCACCTTGAGTAGGGTTGCCATGGGCTATCGAGAGAATGGCTCATCTGCCTATAAGTTCATTAAGGTTTGACATGAGGAGGCAGATTTGGCGCAGACATGTCTACACAAGACCTTAAAGTGCACAAGGAGGTGGGTCGATAAGGATTGACGGCATGTGGAGTACCAAGTTGGAGACTTGGTATTAGTCAAACTTCACTTGGTTGGTTGATACAAGGACATGCACAAAAGGCTAATTTGCCACAGTGAGGTACCATTCTGAGTGTTGCAATGGGTCTTGGGAAGGTTGCATACAAGTTGAAACTTTTGCCAAAACTAAAGGCAGGTTTGGTGTTTACTGTTAGTATGCTTAAACTTTTTAATGTAGACAATGAAGACTCGAGTTGAGGGGAGTCATAACATGCACTACACGAGACTAAATCTTTGTATGATTGAAATGTTGACTTCATCATGGTAGATTGAGTCATACATAAGCCATATTGTGTGTTGAAGTGAGCACTTGATCCAATAAAAGGGTCTTTTGAAGATTGAAGCTAGCTAGAAACTGCTAAAGCATTTTGGCAATTCAAAAAGCAAATCAAGGCATTCCATGCAAAAAATGTGACGAATGCGTCATCGATTAGGGTAGGAGAGAATGTCACAGTCCAAGGAAACGATACAACCCATAAGTTTTCTAACAATGACCATGATTAATCAATCAATAATGGATGGACCTCAAAACTCCTGAAGTCCTAAGGTTTTCTTGTGTATTTTAGAATACTCATGAGGGCCAACAATATTGTTGATGTACATTTCTATAATAATTATGGGTAGTAGGTAAATGGGGAGATGTGGTTTTCACCCTTAGATTAAGGAGATATCAATGGCTATGATTAAGCCTTTACTTATATATAATGGGATTTCCTTCCCCTCATTTAGATCATCTCATGAATAATAGAATTTTCAAAGCTTCTGTCTAAGAGTCTCTCTTCTTATGAGTGTGAGTGGGAAGAAATTCCTAAAATTGCATGGGAAAATGAACGCTAGATCGACCAGTGAAAAGCATGTTCCTTCCTTTCCCTGCCCAACATTAGAGATTATCACACGCACTCTCTTCATATCTTCACAAAAAACCTTCCCAACACAATGAAACTACCACCACCCAAGTCATCGTCCAAGCGTCCTTGGACACAAGAACTCCTCAAAATCTCCAATCAAACATAGTAAATTTCAATCTTGAAGTCAATCTGTGTTTAATTTATATCGGAACCTTCATAGAGGTGATATATTTCAAAGCAAGCCCAAAACTTTCATGCTCGACCAGTACAGGTAATCCAAAAATTTGGAAAAGAGCACATAAATGACCATTTATCCTTCTTTCAAACTTTTCACCAGAACCGTCTTCTTCTTTGCACGACGAGATGAACAACGAAGATTGAAAGTCATCGCCCTGGATAGCTTTGGGACCTCCTTGCAGATCTGGCACTTTATGTCACCGAGATTCGTGAGCAGGTGACTGACTGCGACGAAACAAAGATGGGGGTATCCAAGGAGGAGGATAAAAATGAACGCAGGGCAAGTGTTCGATGAAATTCTCTCTGACAGAAATACATCATATCGACTGCGGCGGTGAAAACTACTTGATAATAGGAGGAGGAGGAGGAGATTGTTTGCTCGTTTCAATGAACCAACTATCACCGTTGTTGTTGAAAGTAAATGAACAGCGATTTGCCTCGCATGGTGATCGGATTTTTCTGATGTACTCTGCTTTTGTTTTGACCAATATGTTTTTGGGCCATGCGGATGTATAAAATATAACCACGCTTTATCCGGTTTTTTCGAAATTTAAAATCACAAATTTATACATATATATTTTTTATTGAAGATGACCACATTTTTCTCATTCAAAATTTATTTAATCAATACATTAATATGATTTTGTCCTCGGACGTGCTCGAGCCTCATTAAGCAATTATCGTGTGATTATGCTTGGGTTCTTAGGTATCGAGTTCCCACGCCTAACTCTACAGCTCGGGTCCATGAGATCGGGCCTAGGTACTCGGCATGCCTATGCTTAGGTTCCCAACATCAATTGGGTTTGAGGATCCCTACTTCTATGACCAAGACCTCGACACTTGGGCTTGGGAACCTCGGCAACCAGGTCAAGGCCAATCTTGGACAACACTCGAGCCTTTTGGGTCATTGGAAAATAATTCGATACAACATGTGTAATACTTATACCGCACAAAATAGTGCACGTCTCTTTTGGAAAATAGAATCAACTTTTTTATTAAATTATAAAAATATTTTTAATTCAATTTCAAGTTTCGATCAAATAACAAAAAAATATTATTATCTTCCTAAAAATGACTCCACCGAATAATTTTTTAGAAATGCGACAATCTTTTCACGGAAGAAACAACACCTAAAAAAGTAACAAAAATAGTGTAGATTCCTATTATTATTTTCTCAAAAAACGACTCTGTCGACATAACTTTTTAGAAATGAGATATTTTTCACGAGAAAAATAAAACCTAAGAAAAAAAAAAAAACAAAAATTATGCAGATTCCCTATACTGACATTTCGGTAAGGGAGAAGAGCCCAAGGCAGAACATAAAAAAAAAAAAAAAAGGGAACACGACATAGGAGTGATGAATACTATATAAACACACTCTCAAAACACGAAACACACAGATTTCTACCTACAGCCACCCCTCGCCCCTTCCCCCGCCTCTCTCTCTCTCTCAAGAGACCTCAAAACCCTCTTCCTTCCCTCCTTCTCTCTCCTCTCCGATGGACGACGACGACGAGTTCGGAGATCTCTACACCGACGTCCTCAAGCCCTTCTCCTCCTCCTCCTCCTCCGCCGCCGCCGCCGCCCCCCTCGCAGCCGCCGCCCCGGCCCTCCCCGACCCCCCTCCTCCTCCTCCTCCCCGCCCCATCGATCTCAACCTCAAAACCTCCGGCGCCGCCGCTGCGGACGACGACGTTGACGAGGACGACGGCGGCGGCGGCGGCGGCGCGGGCCTCTTCGGATCCCGGCGTCGCGGCGGCGACGATCCTCCTCCCCCTTCTCTTCCTAATAAAGCCCTATCTTTCAGTCTCAATTCCGTTAGGAATGAATCGGCTGGGAGCGGCGATTCGGATCTGCCGGCTAGGGTTTTGGAACCCCCGGGCGAGGAGAAATTGGACGCCCAGAGAGGGGCGGGAGGTGGAAATGAGAGTCGGGATTTGGATTTGATGGATGCGGACGTGAAGTTCGATATCGAGGAGAACAACGAGCACGGGATGGACCCGGTGATTCCTGGGCTGTCGCGGGAGCCGAGTGGAGGTCGGGATGGCAACAACGGGGGCGATGATTGGGACAGCGACAGCGAGGATGATCTGCAGATAGTGTTGAACGATAGCGCCGCTCATCATGGTCCCATGGGAACCATCGGCGATGCAGGCGGGGAGGACGATGACGACGAAGACGGGGATCCGCTCGTGATCGTGGCCGATGGGGACCCGAACCAGCCGCTCGTCGAGCAGGAGTGGGGCGAAGACACGGCAGAGGCAGGGGCCGATGGAGAGAGGAAGGAAGGTGGCGGCAGCAGTGAGTTAGCCAAGGCGAATGGAGGAGTGGTTGTGGCGCCCAAAATTGGGTACAGCAATCTGGGTTATCATCCATTTCATTCTCAGTTTAAGGTCAGTGGTGTTATATGTGGAAGTCTTTGCAGTAATTGTATATGGGGGGTTGTGCTTGTGTTGAACCCCTTTGTGAGAATTTTATGCAGTTTCTTCTTTTGTAACTGTTACGAACTGCAAATAGTGCTCAATTCAGCTAATGAAATTGGAAATTTCTTTCTTTGCGTGGGTTTTCAGTTCTATCTATGGATGCTAGTTGTTTCTTTTCTTCTTTGGCAACATTTGACGCCGTTTGATAACAAATGTGCGAAAGCAGCTAGCTGCGAGGATTGAGTGCCTGGTGATCCTTTGAAGTGCTCACAAAATGCTGGAGGTGTTTCCAAAGGATAATGGAGACAGTTGATCTGAGATCATTTAAATGATTTATCTGGCATCAACGCTGAAGAGTTTTCCTAAGCTGCTTGAACGTGAAACATTCAATGACGTGGACCTTTCTCTTTGCCCAATTTCTTGCAGCCCAATTTGAATATGAAAGAAAGAAGCTTTGCGGTAGTTGTTATATCACTGCTAGATCAGTATCAAACTGGCGACGAAGCTACAGTGACTTGTTTCTGAATAAGCGATCTTTTCTAAAAGCTAACGAAAGAATGCTCAGTTCCTTCTCATTCAGCCTACCTCAGGCTACATTTGATGAAGAAGTTTTTTGATCAATCTGGAACCTGTCGTTGATGAGACTATTGTCAGCAAAGACGCTAGTAATGTTTGGCTGTTGTCATTACCATCCTTGCATGGCATCTGTGACTGCGAGTACACCAAGAATTTTCAGATTATTCAGTATGCTCATGTAGGATCATTAATAATATTCTTTCTGGATTTAACAATTAGCGCATGTAAAATACCATATCCCGATTTCGGGTTGTAGGATAAGAAGATGAAAAGATGATGCAAAATTCCAATGCTAGGTGTCATTTAGGGTAAAAAGTTGTGCATGGGGTAAGAGCCTTAAGCACTATTCCTGGTACTTGAAAATGTAGTACCAAGAATGCTCTCAAGCTTTCATGGCTGGACAACTTGGTCTCTGTAACCTTTATGGTCTTTTTACTTGGTAACCTTCCTCTTCCACTGACAAATATGCATTGAGGTCTAGATAAAAAATCTTGGAAGCCACTTTCTAGTAGATATTTGGCATCACCGAGAAAAATCTCACCATTTATTTGCGAGAAATGATACAAGTTATTGGTTGAAAGTTGGGAACTTTAACAGATAATAGCATGTCATTCATGTCGCATGGGAGGTTCTGGTTAACTTACTAAGCCTGAATCGAAAATTTTTTTTCCCTATAACCTAGTAGAGCATGTATCATGTTATGCATTTAACCTTCTTGAGTGATTGTTCTGCTTAACATTGTTAGATTCATTTCGTTCAGTTCCTAATTGTCATAAAAAACATGATGATAATCCATTATCTTGTAAATTTTTCATATATACATTCTTGCAGATTTTTAGTGGGACAGACATTTTTTCTTTCTATTTTCCACTCTTTTGCGATAATTTGAGCCTTATGGTGAGCTGTTGCTTCTCCACAATAACAACCTGGGTTCCATGATGGCTGGCCCCCTGTCCAACTAGGAAGACTGATAATTTTTCTTAAGTGAAAATACTGTTTATAGATTAGAGGTTCTATGAATAACATGGCACATGGAAACAGTATATGGTTGCCGTTCCGTCTGTCTTTGAGGTGGTTGAAGCTGTTTGTTGTCATATTTGTCAGACTAGTCTTTTTTAACGGTTTATATAACATGCTTGTGTGCTGGATCATAGAATTCGGTCATTCAGTACTTTTCTTTCTTCCTTCTATTCTACACAAGGTTGAATTCATGCTGGTTGATGAACTTCTATGATGTCTTACCTTGTTAACATGACTGGAGAATAACTATTTTTAGCAATTATAATTGTCATTTTAATGTTTTTTATGATTCTTCCAGCATGATGTTAACAGGATGTATATAGCAGTGTGCCTTCATCTTTGTCAATTATATCGCACCATATCAGTGTTGTTGTTCTTTGGTTTATGGCCTTTTGTGCTTTCTGGGGGAGTCTTACTTACTTAAAGTCATTCGCTTGTGTGCTAGCCCTTTGCTTCAGGTTTGGTGCTTGTTCATTGACCTTATTCTCTGTTTCTGTGTACTTGTAGTATGTCAGACCCGGTGCTTCACCTATGCCTGGATCAAGCGTTGCTGCTCCAATTGGAGCACCAGGTCAAGTTCGTCCACCTGTCAACATGGGTCCTTTACCTGGTCGTGGTAGAGGTGACTGGCGACTTGCGGGGATGAAAAGTGCTTCATCCTTGCAGAAGAATTTTCACCCAGGGACGACTCCCTGGGGTTCTGGACGAGGTTATGGGGGTGGACTGGAATTTTCACTTCCATCACACAAGTAATCTCTTTTCTCCAGTATTGATACTGTAAATGATTCTAGTAGCTATTGCACTGGCTTTTTTGTATGTTGCTCTATTCTCTTCTAATGCCTTTTCTTAATATTCATATTATGTTACCTGTGAAAGTTAAAGTTGTCAGTGGATGTATCACAGAGTAATACATTATATTTTGCAATAATTTTTTAAAGGGAGGTGGAATTTTTGATTTTGCAAAATGTTGGCTTTCTTATGTGCAGTCTTCGATCTGTGATGTGTTCCTCCTCTATTAACGTGCTTGTTAGAGAACTAGACTAATAAGTCCTGTAACGATTTTATTCCGCTTTTCATTCCCTAATGGTGATTCCTAATTGGTTCTTGCTTTTATGGAGATCCCTGATTTAATACCAGGTGCTTGAATTTTATGCATACCAGCTTCTGCTTTCCTTCGATGCTTTACTTGGCGCCTGTGCATTACTTGCATAATTGATAAAGCAAAAGCGCTAGTAGTGTGCCGACTGTCCCAATTCACACTAACATGCTCATATTTTGTTTTCCGAGTTTTGCGGGCAATTTGACTTTATTGCTGGATATATTCCTTTGAAGATTAATGACTATAGAAGACAAACTTGTGTTTCCTGTATGGCAAGATCACTTGAATTCTTATTGAACTCATAAAGCTTTTCTCAATCAATCCTGTGAACAATTTCAGGACTATTTTTGAGGTCGATATCGATAGTTTCGAAGAAAAACCATGGAAATACCCTGGTGTTGATAGTACAGACTTCTTCAACTTTGGTCTGAATGAGGAGAGCTGGAAGGAATATTGCAAGCAGCTGGTAAATATGAACCTTGAATCAGTTGTGAGTAGATGAATGGATTTATGACTCTAGTTAAATATTATGTAGGAGACTCTGCGACTTGAATCTACCATGCAAAGCAAGATTCATGTTTATGAGAGCGGTCGAAAAAAGCAGGTAATGCAGGGTTTGTAAATCTTCTTTCTGGGTTATTTTGCAAATGGAACCTCTTAAAAACTTTTCATCGCAATGATCTGCCTTGTATGTACATAGTTCAACTGTATTCGGAAAATGGATCTTCATATATTTTGCTCTTTACCTTTTTAGGAGTTTGATCCCGATTTGCCTCCAGAACTAGCAGCAGCATCAGGAATTCATGATGCTACAGCTGGAAATGTGACTAATGGGAAGTTGGACGCTGGACAAAGAGATATTAAAGCATCTGCTCATGTGCGGCCACCATTAGTACGTCTCTGCTTTTGAACTTATTCTTAAGCTTGCATTCTTTTGGGCCGTCATCTTATTGCTGAACTTTCAGGCTCCAGGAGTCATGAGAACTCTTGGTCTTGATTTCCATTGTACTTCAGAAATCAGCAGAGTCTAGTTTGGAGATTGCACTCCCTCAATGGACCTTTTTTTTTACTGTGCTGCATCTTTAATGTCTCACTTTCATCAATGGCGCGTTTGTTTACTTTTTACAAATGAACTGCATAGTCGTAGAGTCCTTTTCTTGATTGAGGCCTTATTCTATTGGAGCAGTCATGATAGGAAGTAAAAGATATTTTAATGCATGAAACCTTAGTGCTTGGACAATTTGAATTTAACTAATGAGCTATCAGATTTCCTTCACATCCTTCGCGACTATCCTTCCTTCTAGATTCTTTGTCTTGTAACTGAGCTCTTTTCTTGGTTCTTGAGTTCCTTTTGTATATGGGTTTGCACTCCCTTTTGTTCTATTTCATACTGCAATATGTTTGTAGGTGGATTTCCTCAGGTGAAATTAGCTTTCATCATGATTAGGTATTCAATGTCTGTATTTGAGATGTTAAATTTTATTAAATCTGATCAAATATAATGAATTACTGAATTCCCTGTTAATGCTGTCATCAACACTACATAATGACCATGCTCTTGAACCTAACTTATTTCTCATCCAGCCAACTGGGCGAGCGATTCAGGTCGAAAGTGGTTATGGTGAACGCCTTCCGTCCATAGATACCCGACCTCCACGAATTCGTGATTCCGATGCAATTATTGAGGTAAAAGTATTTGTTGGTGAAGTTTTATGTTGATCTTGCTCAAATATGGTCCTCATTTTTTTATGTGTTCTTACATGAATTTGGATATACAGATTGTGTGCCAGGATTCTGTCAACGATGATTCCTCTACCGAAAACGGGCTTGCAGACAGAGTAGATAATAATGATCCTACAAGTGAGGATCTTAGAGGAGCAGAAAAGTCGGAGGACCGCATTGCTCAGGAAGAAGCTGAGTCTTTTGACCGTTACTCTGAAACTTATAGTGACCAAAATAGAGAGGTGGTCGAAAAGGCTCAATTCGTTGAATCTGGTCAGGATGATCTTCCTGAAGGAGAAGAAAGTTCACCCTTGCGTCGTGAAGGATCAGTTCAACATCATCCATCTTCTAGGGAACAGACTTCTCGATATCCCAGTAGGAAGGCTGCTATTACTCATAATGAGCGGTATAAATCTTTTCCGATCATCGAGGATAAGAATCAAATGAACTTTGTTACTATTATATGCAATATGGAAAGTGGTGAACTAACAAACTTAACCAAATTGCCTGAAACAAAAAATTTCAAGTTAGTCGAATTTTGGATTGTGGAAGAAGAAATAGTTGGGCCCAAATCAACACCGAATTTTCAGTTGAGTTCGGATCGTGGAGGCAAATAACTGGGCAGGGTCAAATAGAATTATATTGCATATGTTTAAATATAACTTGTTTACTACTGTTATTTTAAGCGATTAGGAGGAGGGAGAAGGTGAGATTTGAACTTTGGACCTCGTGTCTTTGGGAATAGACCATCATTGTGGCTTATTAGTTTCTTGTGTTTGTTTTTGATTGATCAAAAGTGGAAACTTTTAACTTTCCCACGAAAAAATAAAAAATATTGTTCAAATTTCAAAAAATTACAAAAAGTATGTCATTACTTGTCAATAGTTGTATGTTGTGAAAGCTTAAGGTATTTGGTGTTAAGAAAGAATCAAATTACATGCCCCGCAATAGTTAGATTAACTAAAAATGTAAAAAGGAGAAGTGAATCCATATGCGGCCATAATTTTCCCTGAGCAAGAAATCAGACATTACAATATATCTTGTAAGTAACCACACTCTAGGCATATGCTTTTGATATTCTGAGCATATACAGTTGTGGACACAAGTTTATGTTATGAGGAATGAGGATGTGAATTATGCCCGTGTCTCTGTAATGTTTTACTGGCTTCTCTATAAACTTCTTGCTAAAGTATATTGTGCGAACAGATTACATTGCTGTTTGATCAAAGATTCTATTGTTCTTACACCAGATCATTTTAGCAGCAGTTTATCACACGATTTATATGTATTAATCTTTCTTTGTTTAAAAATACAGGCATATGGAAGGTAGAGCACGTGATCAGTCCCCAAATGTGTCTCCTAATCACAGTACAGAGGAGGATAAAAAGGCTATTGAAAAACAGGGGGCACAGATGGTTGATAGTGTGGAGAGTGAAGCAGCTCTTCATGTGTCCAGCATAGATCACAAAGATGCACTTGCTGGTAAGTCTTTGCCCAGTGACAGAAGCTCTGAGCTGGATAGAAATGAAGTACCTTCAGATGCAAGCAAGGCTGGTGATAAGTTGCTTCACCCTAGAAGGAAAGAGAAGTTTAATTCTAAGGGTGAGCAAGTTGCTCCCAATGAATTTGATGAGGGGGAGGACGGTAGAGCAGCAAGAAGTAGTGAAAACAGCAAAGCAAGATCAGGAAGCAGCAGAGATAGTCAGAAGTGGCGTGACGGTACGGAGGAGGAAGTTGTGCAAGTTGGTCTTCCCACCCATGTGGGAGGTTCAAGGAGGCACCTTGATGAAAATGAGCAAAAGCTGCGAAGAAAAGATCATGATAGGAGACAAGAAATGGAAAGAAGCCGAACAGTTGTAAAAGATAAAGTGGATCCTTATAGAGATAGGGATCCTAGTTTGGTTCATAATTTGCCCGTGAAGTCTGATAATTTTGACAGGCGAAAGGAGAGGGAATACTCTGATGGAGCAAGGAGAATAAGAGATGATGAGCCTAGTTCCAAAAGGCTCAGAGTTGAAGATTCCAGGAAGAGGGAGCATAGTAATGAAATGGGCTCCAGACACAGGAGCAGGGGTCGAGAAAGTGAGAGGAATGACAAAGAGGAATATCACTCATCTAAAAAACAGCTGGACAATGGCGTGTACAAAGCTAACTATGACAAGGAAGTAGCTTTACGAGGCAGGGAGAGAGATGATCCTTTAAGGGGCAGATATGAAGCTGCAGATGAATACCGTAGCAAGAGGAAAAAGGCAGATGAATATTTTCCACGAGAGCGAGACCACATTGACAAAGAAGAAACCCTGCGTGAGCAAAGAGATAGTTCTGGTCGTCGGAAGCGAGACAGGGATGACAATAATGATCAGAGGCAGAGAGAGGACCAGTCTAGAGTCAGAGATAGTATGGATGACCACCACTCTTCTAGACATAAGGATGAGAGCTGGTCGCAGAGGGAAAAGATTGAAAAGCAGAGGGATAGAGAAGAATGGCATAAAGCCAAGCAAGGTCATGAAGAAAACCGTTTAAAAAGGGAAAGAGAAGAAGAAAGGGCTGCTATTAGGGGTGGACGTGGAGGAGAGGAGAAAGCATGGCCTGGCCAAGATAGGCTGAAGGATGATCGTAGAGCTTCGGGTAGAGATTACCAGTTCAAGGACACAGCTCGACAGAATGAACATGTTAAGAGGAGGGAACATCAAGAAGATGAAAGTTTCTCGCAGTATCGTGGTAATGAGGAGGTTCATGCACGTGGTAATCAGATCAAGAATGAAGAAAAAAGATCCAGATTTGAGAAATCAAGCACTCGTAATGATAAACCTGCCAGTGTTTCAGATAATCAAAGGATGCATGAGAAAAGACACAGCCATAGGAAGAACAAGGAACCTGAGGGAGGCGATCACCATACTTCCAAGAGAAATCAGGACGATCATGTTAGTCAAATGGTATGTTCTAGATTCTAGACAGTCTAACTCAGATTAGGGATTGTACAATCTCAAATATGAAGGGTGACTTTTCTGCCTAATAATAACTAAATGATACTAGTTCTTTTCAGTTTTCACTCAATATTGTTGGTGGCTCTGCTGGTGTGGAGTTTTGAACCTCAGACCCATGACATATCCCCATTCCACCTGACTGCTTAGCTGTTACTTAGGATCTGCATGAGCTTGAGTGCTTCTCAATGAATGCATCATGGGTAGACTCTATGAAGAGGGAAATGGTTCCTGGAGAGTCAGTGATGTCTTTCAGAGGATTTCTCATCTTTTCTGTAGTCTATTTCTTTGTCACCATCGTCCTTTTCTTTCTCTAGGGGAGTGAGGTGCTTCTTCTGTTCTTAGTTCCTACAGACGTTCAAGTATGTTTGTGTATAAAAAGTTGATGTATACATATTATTCGTGTATATACATGCATACATACGCACCTATTATAATTTTCTGTTCAGTGGATGAGCAGGAAAGAAAGTTGGGGCGGGGGGGGGACATGGACCCGTTTTTTTCATTTTTAAACAATCATTTTCTTCCCTTTCTTCCTTTCTCTTTCTATATTTTCTTCTTCTTCCTTTCCTTCTTTTCTATCGAAAATGTATCCCCGAAAATTGAAAATTGTCACCTAAATAATCAAATGCCACTTAGCTGGGCTCGGCACCTGGTAAAGCAAGAGGATATAATTTCAAGAAACAGTCTGCCTATATGATGTGGTGTTGCTTCAGGTATCTACTAGTTCTGAAGAAGATCAAAATGAAGGAAACATGTTATTTTATTGTTGAACTTAATATCTAAATGAGTTTAATGTGAAAAAAAAATTATCCATTGCTTTCTTTTGTTCTTCTACTCTGTTTTTCTTGTCATTATGCACCTTGTCTTGCCGTTAACTTGTTGAGTGTCATAAGTAATATTCTGTGTTCTATCAGCTGCCAAATGCTTTGGGGTACTAGAGATAGAACATTGTTACTGTGCAACTGTAATTTTGTCCTTGAAATTAGATTGTGGGTCTGTGACTTATTCCTGGTAAACTCAGATTACTGCTTTGTCGGTGTATCTCGTAAATTCTGCATGATTCTCTTTTTCTTATTAATACTTGATTACTTCTTAGTGTGTTCATAGTCATGGATGAAAGTTCATTCTAACCTGTAAGAAGTCGCAAAGATTTGGGTATCGGTTCAGCTGCAATTGGTTCTTCTGTTCCTTGTTCCACCTGACTGGTTGATCATTAGCAGACCCTGGTAAAAGTCGAGCTTGGTTTTCATGATTGTCATTCCTTCATTTAGGGCTCTAAGGGTTTGGCTGAGCAGGGAACCACTGATCCTGGAAACATGCAACGGTTTCGTTCTTCAAGAGAAATGAGAGAAGATATGTCATCGGAGGATGAACAATCAGAATCCAGAAGAGGACGCTCCAAGTTGGAACGCTGGACAAGCCATACGGAGAGGGATTACAGTATCAATAGCAAGTCATCGTCTTCCTTGAGATTTAAAGAGGTTGGAAGGAGCAACAACAATATTGTATCTTCTGAGGCCAGCAAGCTTCCTGAATCTGTCAAGGCGTCTGAGGAAGTTGACAAGCACCGTTTCTTGGCTGAGGATAAAGATTCAGGTGATGTGAGAAGAAGGATGCTGATACAAAGCCGTTAAATGATCGTCATTTAGATACAGTGGAGAAGTTGAAGAAGCGCAGTGAGCGGTTCAAGCTTCCTATGCCCAGTGAAAAAGAAGCCTTGTCAATAAAGAAGATGGAGAGTGAAGTACCACTCTCCACCAAAGGCGAGACTCCTGTGGATCCAGAGATCAAGCAAGAGCGCCCAGCTCGCAAGAGGAGGTGGACCAGTAGCTAAATTTGTTAAGAGGAAGTTCTGCATATTTATGTGTAGTGCCTTGTTGCAGGGGAAAGTTCTGCTTCACCTGATTCTTGGAGATAAGATCCTGAAGGTCATAGCATCCCTTGCAGCAATAAATTGGCTTCTCCATGACTTCTAGGGTAGCTATGCTCCATTTATGTACTCTTGTAACCATGCAGCCATCATATGCATTTAGTTTGTTGTATATACAGAAAATGTAACATTGAAACTATATATGATGGTGGCATGTGATTTCTCTGCTTCTAGAAGCATCTTGGGTCTCTTATTGAGGATTACGAAGATACTGCGGGGCTCATTTACAATGCTTCACGGTGACCCATATGGAGCTGGATGCAGCTGCCACTGGTTGTGTTGGAGGCAAGAAACTCACTTATCGGTGGCATCTGGAAATTGTGCTGTCTTGGAGCAACCAGAGGCAATGAAGCTATCTTGCAGCAAACACAGATCAAAGGAGCAATCGTCGCATCACACCAGCATGGTAGTAGATGATTCATGCAGATTGACGTTGGCCAATCAAACACTTTTCTTTCATAGTTTATGTATCGTCATGACCATATCAAACATTAACCCTCCCTTTTTTCGGAGCTGTCTAGGATTGCGAAAGAGATGAATTTTGAGAAGTGAGAGATTGACGAGTTTACTATTGGCAGACTTCCTCCCTGTTCTTGTTGATCTAAATGTTAGCAGAAGCTGACAGCTAGATAAAATGTTAGCTGTCTCTTGCTCGAGAAAGGAAGAGTTGCATTCCCTGTCCGGATGCAGATTTGGCTATCTGGATGATTGGGTGTTAGCTTGCCGGAATCGAAAATACAATTCTTCTTCTGTCCCTTTGACATTCGTGTTCTTGTGACTGTCCTATGAAAGCTAGTGCAAATAGGAGAGATTTGGCTGCAATTTCTGCTTTACCGAGTTATGACACATCCATTTTGCTAGTGTTCCGCACATGGGTTGGTTTGTTTAATTTCATGCTAACTTCTAAAGAGTGAAGGTCTCCTCCATAATGAAACTGAGCAGGAAATCCATTGAAAGGCTTGAGGTACTTCTATTCTGACGACTGTGTCGAACGATAAACACTCTTAAAAAGCAACCATTGAGGGTCTGGGGTCGATGTGGATATGGTGCAGAGGGCATGAGCAAATGGGGACATTCTTAAATTTCACATCTTGACAAAACCCAAGTTGAGCAGAACTGTTTGCTTTTAAGACAGCTACAAATGGACATCTCTAATGTGAAAAAAGGAAAATCTTTGGTCGGGTTTTACAAGTAGAGACGATTGGGGTGTTACGTAAAGGATCGCCAGGGATTGGAAGTAGATCGTTGAATGAATACCCAATTACTTAAAAGCCCACAGACGTCCAAGCCTTGATGTTCAAATGCGCTTCACCAGTAATTTCTCGCTCTCTTTAGAGTTTTGCGCTCGTTAATGGCGTCTTCAGGTTGAAGCTAGGACTTTTCACCCCGATCTTCTTATCTTTTCTCTTTCCAGCGTGGACGAGAGGATACAATTCTATGCAAGACAATCCTATAATGCACTAGATATACAGGTCGTTCTCTTTTCCTCTTCTTCTTCTACTTCTTCTTCTCGGTGTTGACTTCTTGTGCTCTGCGAAAGCTTTCGTTTTTTTTTTTTCGTTAAATTACAACTCGTTTCCATTGGGAGCGAAGATCTTAGTTTAACGGTCTCTAAGAAAACACCTTTTCTCAGACCTAGTGCTCCTGGGATTAGTTTTGTGAATTCTGCACGCCAGCTGTTTGAGAGTTTGTCAGAGCCAAAGTAGCAAATGAAGGTCCCTTTTTTGAGCAATTGGGTGTTATTTGTATGGCTCTTCGGTTTTTACCTCTTTTCTTTTACGTCTCTATGGTTGCCTGATACAAGGTTAAAGGTGGTGTTGCCTGTTGGTGGTACATTTGGGAAGATCAGGCGAATGTGTTGCATCACATGCGATATGACAGCCAATAGATTGTCGATTTCAAATTCATGTGTAAAGGGAATAATTTTGCTTCTTCAATTAATAATTCGTAACTCGTGGGTAATTTTTTTTTTTTTTTCACTCTTATTGTTCATCATTCAAGAATATTGATTGTTATTTGAAGTCGACAAAGATAATTTCTCCTTTGATCTGTATATTGGATGGTGCATTTTTGTACCTCATCGAGTAGCTGAACCCCTTTTCTTTAAATGTGATGGTTTGGTGGACCCAGAATTCTAAAATGTAGTATGTCCTTTGAGATCGTCATGCATTTGTTTACTTGGTTACTGATTTCCTTGGCTGATGTTTCCAGATGCAGGACTTACACTGGTGACATACGTTCACAGACTTGCTGTCTCGCACAAGTGCTTGTTTGAATAAAAATTTAGGTGGTTCTTCAATTCTTCTGCAAATTCCAACCCTTATTGGCCAGTCCACATACCTCAATGACCCTCCGAAGACCTCCATCCCCTCGGCTCCTTCTTGACAATGTTTCTTGCATGAGAAATGCGCAGCAAATCTTGTGTCATGTGAACGTCTCTCTTCATGATGGTGGCGCTCTTGTGCTGAGTGGAGCCAATGGCTCAGGCAAAACCACATTCCTGCGTATGTTGGCAGGGTTTTCTCGTCCTTCTGCTGGTCAGATCCTCTGGAATGGCCATGATGTCACAAAATCTGGCATTTTCCAACAATACAAGTTGCAGCTCAATTGGCTTTCCCTGAAAGATGCTGTAAAAGAGAAATTCACTGTCCTTGACAATGTTCAGTGGTTTGAATTGCTTGAAGGCAAGCAAGGAAAGTCTCTGCCGGCCCTGGAGCTAATGGGGCTTGGAAGATTGGCAAAAGAGAAAGCGAGGATGCTTTCAATGGGTCAAAGGAAGAAACTGCAGCTGGCCAGGCTGCTCGCCATTGACCGTCCTATCTGGTTACTTGATGAGCCATCTGTTGCGTTAGATGATGATGGTGTGAAGTTGCTGGAGTATATAATTGCGGAGCACCGAAAGAAGGGCGGGATAGTAATTGTGGCTACGCATCTACCAATTCAGATTGAGGATGCCATGGTCTTGAGGCTGCCCCCAGGTTTCCAAGGCGGATGACGTCGGTAGATCTGCTCGGGCGAGCAGATATTTTATAGTCCTTGTGAGGAAAAACTATTCATGGATTTTATGATATTGATGGTATTGATCTTTGGTTTTTGGTAGCCAGTATAGATTTTTGTCAGGATCTTGCTCACATCTGAGCTGAACATCATAAACCTGTTTGTGGTCCCTATAAACGCCACATCTCTCATGTGAAATCTGTTCCTGAAACATGCAAAAATGCACTCTTCGTGGGATTATGGTGTCTTATTTCTATTCTAAGTATTGCCCAGTATGGATTCTACTCGGGGAAATGTAACAAGTTCCTTGGGGGCATTCCTTGGGTATTAATTTGACATGAGTTTGATTGAATGCGAGACATGTTATGAAATGATCATTGTGTCTCTTGGAGTATAAGAAATGCATGGCCAGTTTAGTTTGCTTATTCAGCACGTCCTTGAAGGCTTCTCTGATATGTTGAATTCTTTGAATGGAGCATTCTTACTGTTAGATTACTCTTTAAGCTTTTATATGAAAGTAATTATGTGTTGACTGGCTCTTAATGCATGTAATGAATTGGAGGAGAAAGCAGCATGGGAAGCAAAGTTTGTTCGCACTTTCACTCACTCACAGGGTCACAGTCCCTCAAAAGCCCCTCAGAGTTACATTCACTCACTGATCTTGGATGGCCATTCAATTTTGCATTCACATCTGTTTATGAAGCATTTTAGTAACTTCAATGACTGTATATCAGCACAATCATAGCTGGTGATCAAGTGAACAATCTGTGTGAAATCCTGACCCTGGGCATGCCCTACAGTGTATTCTACATTATCTATAGAATGGAATGTAGCGGATAGAAACAAGAACAACATATCCTGGCCTCAAATAAGATAATGTTTTAAACTTTCAAGCAATTAAATTTATTTTATTTCTTTACTTGGAAGGGAAAAGCTTCACCTTGTCCCAGAAAGGCATCGCCTTTTCGACAGGCTAAAGACAGTGCTAGACATGATCATGGCCCGGTGGGACAAGCTCGAACTTTCTTCAGTTTCCTGCAAATTGACGAGCCGGGCTCTGCTTGTCCGTTGTTGTTTTGTGTACTTCCAAATTATTAAACAAAAAAATAGCTCGTGCCCTTTTTTTTTTTTTTCAAAGACCTAAAATTTTTAGAACAAATTGTTCCTCGCTCAAATTTTCAGAACGCACGGAGGTCTACGGTTTCATTATTGGAGTCTACTTTCTTTAAAGGTTTTGAAAAGTATATATGCAATATAGAAACCCTCAATCTTCAATAGCTCACATTTTTAAAACCCAACCATTTAATGAGGTTCAAATTTCGCTGTCATAAAACTGACCGCCGGAACTTTTCCGAAGTGCAGTCGCTGTTTCTTTGTGTGACAATGATCAAAATCAACAAATTGGTGCCAGCTGTTTTGGATGTTGACAAGGATATTATTTCATGCAATGGATTCATAGGTGTATATCATCATATGCATCAAGACAATGCGTTTTCAACTCTTCCATTAAGGACTTTTTCCTTGGTCATGCCATGCTTTTGGTTCCATTCAAATCAGCTTGAGAATAGGAAACTAAAGTTCTATTTTTTATTAGAATTGAGATCGAGACACTTTAATTTAGGAGGAATCACTATCTCTCACATCAAGAAGATTAAACTGAGATTGAAAGTTAGAAACTAACCTCGGGTCATTATGATTTTTACTTCTTTGGTTTTGGAAAGACATTATTTTTTGGGATAAGCACTGAAAATCCTAAAGTTTTGTTATTAAGTGTAATTGAATGCTAAAACTTAAAAAAATGTAATTAAATCTAAAAACTTATCAAGTTGGTACAATCAATTTTTTTTGCTAACATCGTCCAATTAAACAAACGGAAAGTACTAATGTGACTTTTTTTTATTATTTTATTTTTTTACATGGCATTAACCTAATTAAAACATGAAAAATAAGATTACGATGTCGTCATTTTGGCCTAAATCCTAACTTTTTAACCAAAATTAATTAAAAATTAAAAATGATTTTTAAAAAAATACATAAAAGAAAAAAAAAATGGCAAGGGCAAGGGCTGTAGCTTCTGCCATCGCCCCACCATAGCTAGAAAGGGCCAATAGGGGTTGCCAAGTTGGGCCCTCACCTGCATCGGGCAAGGTTTGCTAGCTCTCACCAAGCTTGCCGATGCTTTTCGGTGATGGTGGGTGGTGGCAGCAAGGGCCCTTACCCATGCTCTTATTTTCCTTTTTGTTTCGTGTCTTTTTAAAATACCTTTTTTATATATCTTTTAATCTAATTTAACTAATATTTAGGGTAAAAAATTAGATTTGAACCACAACGACATTGTTTTTAGTATTACCTTTCATGTTTTAGCCATGTCAATGCCACATAAGAGATAGAAAAAATAAAAAGCCTAGTCAGTATTTTCCATTAGCTAAGTTGGACGGAGTTAGCATAATGACTTGATTGTACTAATTTGACAAAATTTAAAATTTAATTGTATTTTTTAAGTTTTAAGACTAAATTATACTTTTGTAATAAATTTTAAAATTTTCAGTATACTTTACCCTTATATTTGTTAAAATGCAAAACTTTCGGTCCTCTAATAAGTTTGACAGTTAGAGGACCACAAAGCCATTGTCATAAATAATTCTTTAAAATTCACGTGCACCTTAAATAATATAAGTGTACGTGTGGATTGATTTTTATTTTTTACCTAATCTAGATTTTTGATACAAGCACTTTGATTTGTTTTAATGAAAAAATTCACTGAAAACCCAAACTATATTAATTGTTCTATATTTATCCTTTATCAAAATTTTGTCAATGAGCTTACGTTAAAAATTTGCTTTAATGGATGATAATAAGACAAACGATGTTAATATGATGCCCACGTAGCTTAAATGAAATAAAAATGATGTCATTTTTGTTAGAAAATTATTTGATCGAATCTTGACGGAGGGAAAATGTATTACACAGGTATAAATTTGAGATTTTTCATACTATAAGAAAAAAATTTAGGGTAAAAGTGTTATGCTTCGCATCACTTATGGTTTTGACTTCTTAAAACAAAAATCAGTATAAATGTGTCATGTAGTGAATATAATTTGAGATTCTTGATGGCTTTTGCCTTTGTTTTAATTTGAAATAATTACAACTTTCGCACACAAAAATTGACACGAGAATTAAATATAATTCTTCTATAATATATTAAAATTAATTTTATTCTTTTAAATATAAACAAACAGAAAAAGTACTTTTTTCTTTCCTTAAATATAGATAGACACGCCACGAGTAAATGTTCAGCTTTATCCTGTTCCAACAAACGTATGCTGTCAAAAGAATCTAAAATATCAAAGTGGTTCCATTTTTACAGCCAAAGAAACCAATGCAAAATCTACAGCGCAGCTCAATAATGACCCCTGAGGCGTGCAGGATGGGGTGACGTTGTTCTCCGAGGAAAGTCCAGGACAAAAACCCACTATCACACGATGGCGATATTTTTCGTCCTAGGCCTGACAAGAGTCCCTACAGCATTTTCTTGATTCGGCGACATGCACATCATGTGCAGACTTTTCAGCGTGAAGGCCTCCTTCGCCTTCCCACTTCAGATGCATTCCCCAGATCTGTTGTCTGGAGTCAAAGCACAGGGCATCGGCAGAGCGGAAACAGGGGCGAACTTGGATTTATAGCGCGCCCCCCAAGAGGAAAAATTTCTCCTTCTTTATTCCTTCGTGCGTGATTATGGGGAAGAAGTCTTGGGTATGCACCGTTTTCACTCAGGTGTGTCTCTGCATCGCTCTCTATGTCGCTTTGAACTTGGGCCAGCCTCAGGAGCACAGGGATTATACCAAGAGTGTCATCCGAAGCAGCGGTAGATTTCTTGATTCTTACTTTGTCACTGTCCGAGGGGGATTTAGAGCTCCAAATGAACAGACGCGGCTCTTGAAACTGGTGAATTTTCTGACTTTATGTTAGCGAACCATTCAATGCTATTGGAAAGATGTTATTTTGTGAGGTTGATCCAGCGGAGTGTCCTCTTCTTTTAAATTGTGGAACTGGATGTTGTCATCTGGGTTCCCATTTTAGCGTTTTGTTTGTAGGTGCTCTCAGGGATCACTGCAGTGTGCTCTTGGTTCCTTTTTTATCTGATTGATTTCTGCAATCTTTCCCTGTATTGGTTATCAATCCCATACTTACAGTTAGACAGTACAAATATGGATATTGATAACTAGAGTTGCAAATTATACTTTGTGTGCATTCTCTAAGTAGGGATAGAGAGATCAGGAATTGGTGGTGGCTCTTGCTTTATCTTTGTGAATTCTGGGGTTACTGACCCAGTGTTTTCTTGGGGTTTTAATGAAGATGGAGAAGGTGTCAAGAACATATGGCGCAGCATTTGTTGTCAACATCAGCGAACTTGGTGAAGATGACCCGCTTATGCAGAATGTAAGAGTATGAATCAATTCTATTTCCTGTTTGAAACTTAAGAGCTCCCTCTAGCTTAATGCAAACAATTTCAGTTCTTTTTTTGCCTGAAAATCTTTAAATTGAGTGCACTATACACATTTCCACATGGAAAAGTTTGTTGGCTTAGAGTTTGACGCTAGAAGAGTTATCTTACCAGTTGAAATAGCTTAAGTATGTGTCCTTTAGAAGAAAGGTACTATCTTTAAGATAGCAGTGGAACAGTTATGCTTTATGTGTCCTTTAGAAGAAAGGTACTATCTTTAAGATAGCAGTGGAACAGTTATGCTTTGCTTTAATTAAACTTTAGATTATTTGTGGCACAAATACTTTTGGTTTCTCCAAATTGATTTTTGTTTGTTGGGAGTAAGATTCTGCAACCATCAATGGAAATTTAACATTCTCTTTTGGCAGGGTACGCAAAAGCACCAGTCGCTGAAAATTCCATGGTATACCATTTCCTTTCTATTTGCTTTGGGATTGAATATGTATAATATTTCTGGGACATTTTAGATCCTGATATTATATTTGGGTCTTGATTGATTTTTATTCAGCCAAATTGTTAGGTAATCCAGAATAGTGACACTGTAGGTACACCACTAAAGCTTCAAAAGGAGGAAGAAGTTATTTCAGAGAGCAGATTAAATTTCATCATGGGAAAACCTTAGACTTAATTGGTCTAGATACTGGCCCTTTTAAGGTATGTTGTCATATGTCAAAAGGCACCTCCTAATATCTGTCCAGCGTTTCATTTTTCTCTATGGCGATATGCATCCTTTTTCTTATCCTAATTCTTCTAGAGAAAAATACATCTTTAAGCTTGTCACTTGTACTGTGCCTGAGTGTCAGCATGCATTTACTGTGTGAGGTAGGAAACCTCTTTTACTCTCGAATATAGTTGCATGTTTGGTGTTTGATATGGTGATTTTCGAAGGAAAAAAATTACATGTGCTGGATGTGGGGGTTTTGGTTTTTCTGTAATGCAAACTGATAGAAGATTATTAAAGGAACTATGGTAATGGAAAGGAGCAGGCTGGGAAACTAGTCATCTTGAAAATAGGACTTGTGGCCAATGAGCACAGCATCTTGCTTTGAATTTTTGGACTGGTAGAAACCATTTTTGGTCACCTGACGCTACCCTAGATCTTTGAAGTCAAAATAAGAAGGACGAATCTTTAATTGGTATACCTCCATGAAAACCATGCTCACGTTCATGGAGGGTTTTTTGACTCAGTTTGACCTTCCATCTTTTCTTCCCTACCTGGGAACTCCTTCGCTCAAGCTTATTTTCTGATGGAGCAATATATGCATCAATACCATACTCATACTTCTCCCATAGGCCTAGATATACTCCCACCCTAGGGCATTGTATTGTATGCCAAAGTGCCTACTTTCATGTTTTTCCACCTGTTTTTGCTCAACTGGCAATGTAGATGGAGCACAAATGGCAACCATATGAAGTAAACTGTATGTCTCTGAATCTCCAGGGTTCTGTGATGATGGGATCATCAGAGGGGCTTGAAGCGGAGCAACTTAAATGGCTCACAAGGACCCTAGAGGAAACAACTGGTGAATGGTAAGTTTGAAGGATTTCAACTTTTGGTGTCCTTCATTTTCCTTTGTGAACACATAACAGTTGGCATTGTACCAAGTCACAATGTTTATGTTTCGAGAAGTCATGCAAGTTCCTTTGTTTAACAAATTATGACTTCTCTGATCTTTTCTGAATACTGTAGCCTTGGGAGAGCTCAGCTGTAAATTATTCGTGAATTCTTGTGTTTGTATTACCTGATAATTTGTGGGGACCTACCTCATATATCCATCAGTTTTGGCTTGTCTGTCAAAAGAATGAAAGTGTTCCCCTTATGACCAGGTAACTTTTTGCTCTCTGTGAACTCAGGCGCATAATTGCAGGATTTCTTCCTCTGACTTCCTGCCAAGAAAGTGAGGATCCACTTGAGGCAAATACAGATCTTGACCCTTTGAGTAGCATCTTTTCCACTTTTGGAGTGGTAATCTCTTTCTTTTCTTCTTGCCTCATCGTGAATGAAATATGAATCCCATGAATCCTTCTTGAATAAAGAAGTTGAACCAGACATGTCTTCCCAGAATGCATACTTAAGTGGAAGGGCTGGCATGCATCGTGTTCACCAAGGTGGTGTTACCTTTATTGGCGACCCTGCCCAATTATATAAAAAATCTAATTCTGCTTCATCTCATGGAACATCATCAGTCTTTTGCAGGTATCTCCTTTTGTCTGTCTTCTGAATTTTTCAACTATGTTTGTCCCACCTGTAATCTGGTATTAATTCTGTCTCTGATTTTTCCTGCTTCTCCAGAGAACTTCCTGACGGGTTCCTTCTACACAGAGTCACCCCTCTTGAAATAGTGAGTAATCAAATCTTTTCTCTAATCCAGTCTTATGAATAACATCTTTTGAATTAGTGCAGAATACTGGAATAAGTCAACATATTTGCCAGTTCATTTTTTGACATTAGACTACTTTAATTGGGATTTTGGTGATGGAATATCATGGAATTTTCCATATGATTGATTACCCCTTCTAGCTCCATGATTACCACATGAAAACACCAACTTATGCACATAGCTGTTGGCAGGCGACTTATTTCATTAACTTGTCCGGGGAAGCTGTCTACAAAACCATGCTCCGGCACCGTGGAAAGGACATCATGTGAGTTCGCAAGTAGCCAGAAATTGCAAGTTCATTGATTGGATGGATTTTTCGTAAATGAGCCATCTTTTCGAGATGCTTGCCATCTTCATTTGTAGCCACGTGCTCATGGAGCAATTCTTGTGAGGTCGCTTCTGCTTGTCCTGGAAGCCTCTCAGCCATTTTTTGATAGCAGAGTTGAGGATGTATTTTGTTCTCTTTCTTGCATAAAAGAGTACTTCTTTGAGGTTTTTCTGCAATTGTAAATTAGAAAGCACATTGCTGATCGAATGAAGTCATGATCTTTCTTTATCCATTGTTGTATCTAGTAATTTAAGCTTGCAGCTGATTATTTCCGAGGCAAACCTAGCTTTCCCTGTAATGACATTTCGCAAAGCTTGTAATATGAGTTTAGCAGCTAGCATTTCTGCAAGTTTGATCTCTTGACCCCAATCCCGTTTTTTAACTTCTATGGTTGAATTTTTTTTGGAGTTTATTTAAGATTTTTATAAGCAATGAATATGTTTTTCCTCTCCCGTCAAGAAATTATGAAAATATCACACGCTTTCAACTTGTCAACAATTTACATATTCCAAAAGTTACATGTGCTTGAACTAAAAACTTTTATTCATTGTTTTATCAACGTGAGAAATTACTTACACACTTACTAATAATAAAGATTAAAACTTTTATGAAAACTTAAATTAAAGAAAGGCGAAGGTGCATGAATTACGAGATTAAAGTAAATGAAAAGTCTATACATTAATAAAGCCAAAACAAAATGAATTTTTTTTCCTCAGGAAAATGAAATATATGTCAAAGATGGTTTACCTGCATTGGCCATTTTAGAATAAAATGCGAGCTGAGATTTTAAGGAAAGACCCTTTTTTTTTTCAGCAAATTACTTTGTTGTTTTTGGGCTGTTGGAAAGAATCGAGTCAGACAGAACATAAATGGAGACTTCTGGACACTGCGCAGATTCTTGCAAGAGCTGCTGCCTCTGATGAGGCCTCCCTCTCTCTCCTCCTCATTGTTGTTGTTGTTATTGTTATTATTATTATTATTGCTAAGGCGACGGCGATGGTGATGACGATGACGATGATGATGATGATGATGGTGGTGGTGGTGGTGATGGTGGTGACGATGATGTTGATGATCTGGGTTAACAAGATTCATGCCCCCCATGTCCCGGAAAGGTTGTTGCATGGTCTGTATTGCGTACGAGAGGCGCTGTGATGATGCATTCTGGAAAAAAAATGCGAGAAAGGCGATGCCTTTGAGGAAGCACCCACCAATTTTCTTGGCGTGGCGACTCCGATCGGAGGGCTTCTGAAAGTTCCCATCTTTGGGCCTTCCAGGAGCAACAGCGGTTTCGCAGCCACAGGACTGGTGTTAGAGTGGTGATTTTCTCATTATCTTGCTTCACATGATGGATTCAGAACTATCCCAGTAATGCTCTGAGTCTCGCTCTCCCTCTCTCTCTAGACGATGAAGTGTAGATGATGATGAACTTAGAGCTGTGGGGCGACTGTGCAGTTGGGTTTTTTAGCTTTCCAGATATTGTTCCGTTTCGATTTCAAGCAGATGCCATCTTGCTCTTTTCATGCTTAATTCGTTTGCAATGTCAGTTTGTCACATTTCGTGGTCCAGCCTCTTTTTCTTAAGCATTTCTGTCTGTGAAAAGCAGGGATTTTCATTTGCTCTGTTTGCTGACAATCTTTTCCCCTCTGTTGGTCCTCGATTGTTTGCTTGGTTTTAAAGAGGAAGCTGATTATATGTCTCTGCTTAAACGAATACTTGCTCAACAATCTATAGTTTTTAATGTTGGAAAATACGTGGAACAACTGTTGAGGATTCTATTGACGTTTCTCTTTACTAGTTAACATTTATCTCGAACTTGGAATCATCAAAACCAAAAGACTTGCCAAATCCATTTACCAAATCTTTGTTGGGGGGTCGAAATTGCCACCATTTAGACTGTCATTGTCATTGAGGACTTGTGGATCCAAAATGGTCATCGTACACCACTTAACATAACTCACTTCTGATAATAGTCAATGGCAGATTTCTTCTCTATATTACAAACTGACATGGATCAAGAGAAAGAGAGTAAGCTAGGTGAAACGTGAGAGAGGAAAGATGACCTGCAGATCCATTGGAGAGCTCCTTGTGTTAATGTTCCTAAAATAGTAAACCGAGTGCTGCAATAGCCGCTAGAGATAGACCGAAATTAGCAACTTCTTTTAGTGCACTGGAGTGCTTGGCATCTGGTGCAGGTGCAGGTGGTGAATTTGCAGTTACATTGGCAGCTACAGGAGGTAGAGGTGGGTCAACGATGTCTGAGACTTCAAGGACTGGAGCAGGAGCTTCTGCCGGAGGCTCGGCTCCTTCGATAATGCCCATAAGAGAACCAGGTTGAACTGGTAAGATGGCTTGCTTGGCATTCAAATCAAAACATGGACTCCCTGCAATGACAAATGGAACAGTGAGCAATTCATTCTTGTTTTCCTCATGCCTGTGATTTAGGGACTATGTATTTTTTCAAGCATGGAGTGCAATCAGGCTGGTCTAACTGTCAAAGGCCCAAAATATCTTCCTAATGTCAAATCACCCACTTTTTTTTTTTTTTTTTTTTTTTGTATAAGCGTGCACTTTTGCACTTGTGCATAGACACATACACTTTTAAAATATGGTGTGGTTGACTGGAACTACAAAGGAATTTAACTCATGCAGTGCTTACTCATGTATTTGTTGGCTGTTGCCGGGTATTCAGTGACGACCCCATCAACTCCAAATCCTGCTACATAAGTAGCCAACTCCAGAATAGGATCCGCAAAATAATCGAATGCAAGTGAAATGTACTCATTCCTCAAAACAGTGACATATACTGAGATATTTGCTGCATGCATTTCGTCAATGACACTTGTATTGCTCAAAAGGAAGCTGTTTGAAATTGGCATGATTGAGGGCCTTGTGACAGTGACTGCATCAGCGTACTTTTTTATCTCTTCTACTGGCTGCTTTGGTGCATCGCTTATTTTGTCTTCAATTGTCAACACTCTTTTGTAGGTCGAAACATTCTTGAACTGTGATAATACGGAGCTGTCATCGGATTGGATCAAGACTTGTTGTGTGGATTGTTTGTCGAATGTGGCATTGCTTAAGGCTTTGGAAACAGTGTCTACTATGCCAAGACCCTTCTTTGATGCTAGGTAAGCAGCATTCTGTGAAGGGGTGAGAAAACTTGGTCATGCTTGTGAAAAGGGTTCCGAATCAAAATAAGGAAGAAACTAAAGCCTTTTTTACCTCTATGTTTATCAGAACACCCGATACTGCCTTTGACTTTGCAAGCTCCAGAAATTCTGAAAGAGTGACAAATTTGCCTTTGTTCTTATTTGCTGGATCTCTCTGGAAGGCAGCATCAGTACCAAAAGGGCTGACAAGTTGAGCTGAAACAAGGAAGCTTCTTGGTGAGAAATTTCATCAGATATTAAACTGTGGGCAATGTTAATATACACGGAAAAGACTATGGGGCAACATTACGCTTCAAACTCTGGATTTCGCTCCATGTAAGATCAAATGAAAAGATTCCACTATTTTGTTGGATCTCGGGGATAACAGTTGATTGAGACATGAAAGTGGGCATTGCAGTGGTATCTCCTGATAGGTCTGCAGAATCCAAGCAGAAGGCTACTCCATCTTTCGACATTTGCACTGAGCAGTCGATGATGTCAGCACCATCATCTATTGCTTGCTGGTATGCTAGATCAGTGCACCCTGGATAATTTCCACTTGCTCCGTTGTGAGTTATGATTAAAGCTTTGCCTGCAGAGGGACGCTTCGGTGAATAGAAGTTGATTGAATGACGACATGTCAGAATGATTCAGATTAACATGTTACCTTTGATGGGCTTGCTGCTATTGTTGTTCTGGGTAAAACATACTGCAAGAAAAGCGCAACTATGAGTTTCAGAGGACATTTCTATCAAGCTCATTGCTCGCAGAATAAATGCATTTACAAGACCTACAGTTTTATGGCAAGTAAAGATACAAAGTTGACAGTTATTTTCCCATTACCGATAGTTTCTGAAGCTGTTGGAGGGAAATCTGTAAGCACCCCATCAACAGAAAACTCAGAGTTATCGAATGAACTGCAGGTATTCTGATGTTGGGTCGTAGCTATAGTTGAAACTTGCTGGATAGTCATTTGCAAAACCAGAAGCGTATACTTCAAGGCCCTGTTTATGAGCATCCGCCACAAGACTGGTGGGGGCTTCCAGATAATTGTTTGTACCAACTGGATATATGTACTCCTTTGGAACAAGTATCCCAGATGCAAATGACTTGATCGACTCAAGGTCTTTCAGTATTGAACCATATGTTTGATTGGTGGATGGTTCAACTGCATCTGTGGCCAGGAATCGGAATATGAGCTTCGTCTTTGCTTTATTGACTTTTCCTTGCACAGCCTTCAAGAAACCAATCTCTGGAGATGATAGGTAGTCGAGAGGATAGTACCTCACGACTTTCTGCACATAGGTTGCTGGACTGTGTTTGTGTTCATTGTAGAATCCATCATACTGTAGCAAGGAATGCATTTATCACCACATCCATCAACAAGTTGTGAAAAGAAGAAGCTACCTCAGAGAAAGAGAGAGAGAGAGAACCTGAACATTTAGCCAAAGCAGGTGAACAGTTTTGCGTCCAAGTATATCGTCGACGGCTTGAATTGACAGTGTGCCATCAAACAAACTCGGCCTGGACAGAACATTCTGAACCACTGCAAGGAAGGAAAGAAGAACGATGCAATGGAAAAATAGAGAAATTAGTTTTTTTTTTTGAAGCACAAATAATTTCTCGAACAGTCTTTTTGCTATCCTTTTTGCCTCCTTTGAACTCTGTAATGCATTATTTGCAATGCATATGGTGTGGCTTCTTCTATCTCTGTTGGATTGAGTTCACAATTTTGTGAATATTGAATACATTAATGTGGTCTGACAATTTGTGAACATATTGGCCGAATGATATGCCAAAAGAAACCGCGTGCTTTTGCCCATTCTCATTGTTCCCATTGACGGGTGACTTCTATGAGAACCTGAATGGTTGATTAAGGCAATGGAACAACCAGAGAAGATTTGGAATCTACATGAGCGAATTGCCAACGTATATTTCTGAAGTCATGCTGCCTCTGCTTTCGCTAATAGTGCTAAACAGGCACATTGAAAGGCCAAGGTAAAACACAGGTGGGCTGGGGGCTGGCGGTCCTGTTTAGAAGTGATGTTCATGTTGTCTTCTTCTCTATCTTCAATTCGTCCTCCATTGATAACTCTTGTTCTTAAAAAATCACATCAGTACTAAATGAAGACTCAGACTTACATGTGACATTGTTGAATAGCTCGTCGGACGTGTAATCCACAGCGAACCAGCCCTTCAAATCTTGTCCATTCACCTTGTAGGTCTTCTCTCCTTTCGGGAACACCATTGCTATGTTGGTGGTATTGTCGAGCCTGGCGTCGGGTTGGCATATGCCTAGACCATCCTTTGTGAGCTGCAGATCGCAGTACAAGACCACGTCGCCCATGCTCGAGGTCATTGCCATATCCACAGCGAACTCACTTGAATCAGGAAAGATCCCAGAGAACCCGCCACGGGCTATAATGAGGGGCTCATCGCCTGCAGATGAGGCATGCATACTTGCAGTTACTACGCTCAGAATTTCAAGGTCACCCGCATAGGAAGCACGCCATGATGCAAGCAATTTCTGGAACTAAACCGGACAACAAATTCCCATTTTGTCTTTCTCAAATCTCTGTGATCAACTACAAAAGCTCTATTATTCTTAAGGTAATTGTTTTTATCCTTCAAGTAGAGTTTTTTGGGCCCAAGCATGAATGCAATGAGGGGGGGGGAGAGAGAGAGAATACCATTCAGGGTCAGCCATTTCTTTGATGGAGTTCCTGAACCCCCTGAAGACTTCTGGGCTAAGCTTGAATGAATAAGGAAGGAAAAGAAAAGCAGACACCTAAACATCTCTCCAAACCTGTCACATGTCAACAGAACGTACATATTTCAGCGAATGACCGCTGCGATTAACAACAAATCCGAAACAAGAAAAACGAAGATCAATTTGCTGCAACTCGATTATGAAAATGCGGGAATCATCATGGTTTTCTTGCCTTCTAAGAGTTCTCATTACCATCAGACATTGCCAACATCAACAGCGCAGACCCTTCCATAACATAGTCAGGTGTTGCATGACATTAACCCCCATTGAGACAAAACCAGCAAACACTAATCCGATGTTAAAAGACAAGGCACAAAATAAAGAAAGGGAACTCACTTCATCGTTGAAACGTTCAGATGGAGAAAGCAAACATTCCCTCTCAAGTTTCAGAAAGAAACGAAAGGAGAAAAGAAGATCAGAGAAACTCTCAAGGGAATGTAATGGAAGGTGGAGGAAAAGAGAGAGAGAGAGAGAGAGAGAGAGAGGGAGAGGGTGACCAGAATTTACTCCAAAAAGAGGTTTTTCTAAATAACCCCCCCGACACAATTCTCGCATTAATAGCTGGTCAGGATTTATTTACTACAAACGGAACACCAGTTTCATGAGGACCCTCTTCTCCCCTGTTCTCGTTTGACTGGTGTGTGTATATTACGCGGGAGCATTGGCTCCGACAGCTCAAACATCCCTAACGGCTCAACCGTTTTTCGAACATTAAGAATGTTCTGCTGTTGCTGATGCAGGAAACGAGGCACAGCATCATGTTAAGACCTTCTCTCTCTAGTTTTTTCCAATGTAATGAGGAATAAAAACTCCTCCTTTCCATTTATCAAAGTATTCCTAATGCGATTTACATAGAATGGAGAAATAAATGAAGCATGGACAGGTTAATTTGATAATGCTGGTCAGGATCTATCTTAGGAAAGCGAAAACCATCCACCTGGCCGGTGTGCAATTAAGGAGGCTTGTGTTGCACAAATTCAACGCAGCCGCCGATAATTTCTCTTTAACTATATCGAGATTTCGGGAGGCGGACCGAATGCCGTGCGATCACGACTTTAACAAAACCAACATGGAAAAAGAAAACGTACTTTACATTTTCAACGTACATAGTTCGCAATTTGGCCAAAAAATTTATGCCAATTGCACTTCAACTTATGTTATAAGGACACTCCGACAATATCCATAATCGACTAAAAATGATAATATTATCCATCATACGTGTTTGCGAAAATTCTTGTACATTTATTATTGAGTATAGGCATACTAAATCATTGCAATAAGCTAGAGAAAATTGTCCAAAAAATCTTTAAACCTATTGTACGGCGGTCAATGCAGTTCTCAACTTTTCACCTTGATTAATTTAATTATAAATTTTTTGATGATATGCTAATATAGTCTTTTTGCCCAACTTTGGCAAGAAATTCTAATTATCACTAGCCATTTTACGTGGTATGGACGTTCAGTGCTAATATAAATGATTTTCATTTTTTTAGATTTCTTTCTTTTTCTTGGCTTTTCCTTTCTTTTTCTTTTTTGTTATTTCCCTTCGTTGGTTGTCATAGGAAAGACTGAAGAAAGATAAGAATATAAAGGGTAAAAAAGAAAACAAATTTAGAAAATTGCAAAAATCATCATAAGCACAAGTTGTAATGACCCGATCCAAGGGGGGCGGGGAGTGATTGTTGGAGTGAGAGGATCTGGATAAGGAGCGACTCTAGTCAGGTTTCTAGGATGGCGAAAGGGGCATGAATGAATTGAACTATGCACCAAACAAGAGGAGAATGATTTTGGAATATATATGTGAAAAACTAGAATTAACTCACGGATGCGTCTTTTGACCTAATGACAAGCCTTACTTAAGCAACCTCAGACTATAGTACTACTAGGATAGGTGATCTCTTGGGAAAGTGCCAATCTGTATGCCAAAGGATAAAACCGTGAAACTCGGTATAGAACAGGCCAAAACGGACAATTCATGATATGGTATTTGAGTGGGACCCTCTCTAATAGATATATGGTTAGGGGATGAACCATGCAAAAGCTGGTAGGCCTATAATGATTGGGTCTGACGAGGGCGGGGAGTGATTGCCAGGACGAGAACTTGGACAAAGAGCAACTCCTGACGGGCTTCTAGGATGATTAAGGGGGCAAGAATGAACCGAACTACACCGAATATGGGGAGAACGATTTTGGGATATATATGTGAAAAACTGGAATAAACTCACGGATGTATCTTTTGACGTAACGGCAAACTTTGCTTTGGAACTTTAAAGTTAAGTGAGCCCTAGCTAGTTAGAGCACTATCAAGATGGGTGACCTCTTGGAAAAGTGCCTCTCTGTATGCCAAATGATAAAATTGTAAGGCTTGATATGGAATGGGTCAAAGCGGACAATACCTCCATGAGTCGATCTTGGAATGTCACATAGGTCGTGTCACGTAGGATGGTTGGAGTTTGTGTTAACGATTTCCGATTAAAGTTGGTTGGAATAATTATATTGTTAAATCATTAGAAGGTTTTCGACTATATTGAAAAGTTTATGATTAAATTGGACGTAGTATAATAAGTTTAAGATATTTTTAGACAATCATCAACCTATAACACCGGCAACATGATAAAATTGTCTCCTAGCAAAAAAATTAAAAAAATGCCCTATTTTATATTCCTTCTCTCTCTTTTCTTCAAGTGGTCTCCCCTCTCATGTCCCCAAAGTATAGGGCCAAAGAAGCAAGAGGAGCGCCCACTACTTCCCACTTGGTTGGTGGAAAGGAATAGCACAATGATCTTTCTTAATTCTGGCCCATTTTTCTTTTAGTTGTCTGGGTGCTATTTTTAATTGAGACTTCGATTTGAATCATCTTTTGAATTAAAAGTTCACGGAACTCTATCGCTGATAATGCATGGTATAAATATTTTTGAAAATTCAAAACTCCAAAAGCAATAAATTATTATAAAAAGAAAAAAAAAGTCGTACTCGTATCTTGTTCTAACAAATACAGCAAAAAAACAAATATGCATACTCTAGTAATCATTCATACACCTTAGTACGAGTTACCTAGTTCATAATTTCTCAAAATGAAAAATATTTGGACAAATACTACCAAAAATTTTAAACTATGCCAATTGTGACAATTTTACAGTAAACTTTTTTTTATGCCATCAAAAACCCCAAACTATGTCACATGTGATAATTTTACTTTAAACATTTTGGTTGAGGGGCATTTTCGTCCTTTTCCATTTTTTTTTTCTCCTGATAGAGGGAAGTCGGTGAGGTTGCCCTTGTTGGTGTTGGAGTCGGGCAAGGCTCCGGTGGCCCTCGCCTGATGCCGTCAAGGGCCTCCCTTGCCTCGCCCAACCCAGGAGAGGGCGACCTTCGCTTGAGTCGGGCGAGGCGACCCTTGCCAACGAGGCTTGGGCGGCTCTCGCCAACGTTGGGCGGCCTTCGCATGATGCTAGCGAGGGTCAAAAATCGGGCGAAAAATGGGTGACCCTTCAGCCAAAAAAACTTTGGTGTTTGGCGAGGGCCGCTAAGCCACCCCGACTCCGACGTGACACAAAAAAAGTTCGGGATAAAATTGTTACCTTGTCGTCTTTTTTTGTTAGGAGAAAAAAATAAAGAAAAAGAAAAATGGAAAATGACGAAAATACCCTTCAGCCAAAAAAACTTTGAGGTAAATTTGTCTTAAGTGGTATAATTTAAGATTTTTGTTGGCAAAAAAAAGTTTGGAGTAAAATTGTCACAAATAATATAGTTTATAGTAAAATTATCATAAGGGGCATACTTTGGAGTTTTTGGTGACACATGAAAAAGATGAAATAAGGAAAAAGGAAAAAAAAAAAGTTCAAAAGGAGAAATAAAATTTTTCTGATAAATGGTATATGTTAGAGTTTTTGGTTATTTACTCAAAATATTTTGATGTTCACGAAAATTTTTAAATATAAATTATTGTCGGTAGTCAAATTTTTTTTATTATCTAATTATTTTAAATGATCATAAAAAACGAAAAAGCGTGATGCCCCTGTCATCTCAACGCCAGCTGTTCAGCTCCACCTTAAATTCTGCATGAAAAACGAAAAGAATTCCAAAGTCCTGCAGCCTCTCACACCAGATCATTGTCCCCTACCCCAAGCTTCCCGGATCCCTAAATCGACACAGAACATCATCCTCCTCAAAAGCACCGAAATTCAGGATTTCGAATTCCGATTTCCGATTTCCGATTTCGAATTCGAATTCGAATTCCCATTGAGATTTCGAATCCGGCGAGATCGATCGATCGAACGAGGGAGGACCATGAAGATCACGGCTTTACTGGTGCTGAAGATCAACCCGGACGGATCCGACCCGGTCATCCTCGCCAACGCCTCCGACGTCAGCCATTTCGGCTACTTCCAGCGCTCCAGCGTCAAGGAATTCATCGTCTTCGTGGGTCGGACCGTCGCCAAGCGCACCCCTCCTGGCCAGCGACAGTCCGTTCAGCATGAAGGTCCGTTCTTTCTTCCCTCCCCCTTTATGCGGTTTCAGGATTTGTAGGAGTTACGCTTAAAAAAGGGATCAGAACTCAAAAATCTGGCTTCTTTTTCTTTTTTCTTTACCTCTGATTGTTTGATTGAAGGTCGGAGATTGGGTTTTTCGTGCTGGAGTATCTTGGGTCGAGATTGAAGTTTTTGTAGGGTCGGTTTTGTATCTTGATTTGTTGAATAGGAGTGGATGAGCTTGAAACCAAGTATTGGGGATCATTATAGTTTCAACACAATGGCAATCAATTTATGTGGTCGCATAGTTATAAGCTCAGTCGTGTGCGTGTTGTAAACTTTCCTGGCGTTCATGCGGGTATATCATGAAAGCCTGCAACTGCAGATTTTTGTTCTTGTTCCAGGTAAGTTGTTCGTTCATTTTTGTAATCAAAAGTTGTTTTATTGAATTTTGCAGAGTACAAAGTGCACTCATACAATAGAAATGGACTCTGCTCGTTGGGTTTCATGGACGATCATTATCCAGTTCGAAGTGCATTTTCTGTTCTAAACCAGGTGAAAAGACTGTTCTTTGTTGCATGTTGCATCTGTAATCTATGGATTTTGGATGCTTGGCTGATGAGTCAAACTTATGAAGTTATGTGGTGCTCAGAGTTGTCAGTTGTCGTGCATGGTACTTAACTGGGCGGGGGGAGGTCTGTTAGGGTCATGCCAGTAAATTATTTGGGAATTTCAAGAGCCAAAGAAGGTACCATTCTAAATTAAAGTAATCTCTGGTAGGTGGAATATTTGATGTGTGTGTATCAGCGTGACTTTAATATGAATTTAGCCAAGATCAAGAAAGATCGAGTTAGGTGTGGTGAAAGGAGCTGGAGTTGCCGTACACCTGTGGAAGGATGGATGAGGGAAACTCAGTAGAGGTACTTTGGAAAGTTCTATTGGGATATGACTTATTGTACAAGAGCAGTGCAATGGGCTGAGGGTTTGGGAGTTGCTTGAGAGGATTGCGAGAAAGCCCCATAGATGAATCTTGGGACTAAGGATCTAAGGAGGAAACGTTTCATGACAGGATGCAGTGACATGAGAGTCCATGTAACCTATTCCACCTGGTAGACCGAGACATTTGTTTCTTTGTATATCTCATTGTTGTCTGAGCTGTATTGTGGTTTGGGCTGCTATACTGGCAATGCAGTTTAATGAGGCCCCCTCGAGTGACGAACTAGTGGCACTCCTAGTCAGCGCCTTTTACCTTTTCTCTGGTTAATTTGAGATGATAGATAAATGGAAATGAAGTTTGCAACAGCTAGAAATTGATTTGGTCGGAGAGCAGTTTACTTCTTGGTCTTAGCTATCTTGCTTCCTTCATAGAATCTAGCATCAGGGCACACGCATATGGGCACACGCATATGCGTGTGCCAAAAAAGAAGAAGAAGAAGGGAAATAGGGTGATTGGTTGAGAAAGGGGGAGTATTGTAGAAAGCATGTGAGTAGAACAAGTGCCTTGTGAGGGCTAATAGATGAGATATTATGGACAAATATGATGACTGAAAATGTTTGTAATTTTTTCTAATTGATAGAAGACAAGGGGCCTTACATTTCCGTGGAATTTCTAAATGGGTGATTTTCGGGCATTCTCAGTAGCATACTAAATGAGGTGTCGTAATTACAAGTGAGCATATTCTATAAAATAAATGTAGGTGCTTATATGCTAGTTGTCAAATGAGCATCCTATACTTATGATGATTCTTTATTTCAAGTGCACTTGTCATGTGGAGATGACCCTATGATGTGGCATGATATCTTTGAATTTATTTATCTTTCTTTCTCTGGAGCAGGTGCTGGATGAGTATCAGAAAAATTTTGGTGATTCTTGGCGAAGTATGAGTGCTGATGGTGCTCAACCGTGGCCCTATCTAAATGAAGCTCTTACCAAGTTTCAGGTGAGAAAGATATTGTTGGATTTTATATTTGAGCTTATTGTTATCTAATGGACTGAGATCTCAGTTCTGTTTCCTTTCCTTTCTTTTCTTCACGTCAGGATCCTGCAGAGGCTGATAAATTGTTGAAAATTCAGAGGGAATTGGATGAGACAAAAATTATACTTGTAAGTGTTGATTGGTTCCTCCCCCCCCTTCTCTCTCCACCCAATCCCCACAAAATGAAAAAGAAGGAAAATGATAATAAATAGAGAGAAGAAACACATAAGATCCTTCTGTTTTTGACCAAAGATATTTTTACCGAGACAATTTGAATTGCTTGCCATACTTGTATTTTTGCATCTTTTGTTAAAAGGCGGATGTAAGAGTCTTAGTTACTTGGAGATATGTCATATACTTGTTTAGTTGTTGTTGGTTGGAGGCCATCTTCATTTTTCAAGTTACCTTCCACTGAACAGTGCACACTTTCATTTTTCAAGGTTATATCATCCTGAATAGTTATTGACTTCCCATTCATGATTTTAGCAATCGCTTATGGAACTTTTCAAAGATTAATTGAGAATAACAACTTGATGACTATTGGTTGTGCCCGTCTCACTTTTTTTCTTTGACCCAGCACAAAACTATTGATAGCGTGCTTGCCCGTGGTGAGAAGCTGGATAGTCTTGTTGAAAAGAGTTCAGACCTCAGTGCAGCATCACAGGTACCCACAAGGCATGACTTGTTATTTAGAATTGTTACCGCCTGACATTATGCTTAGGTCCCTCCGAATAAAATTGCCTAGATGGCTACAACACAGCCTTTGTTCTTGTTATGGGTATCATTTTCTTAATCTGTGACTTGTCCTCCCTGGCTGAACTATTAAGATTGTGGGCCAAAAATGTTATCCACACAAAAGTTGATGAGGTGGGCAACGGCATTGCTATTTTATCTCTATGATCTGATCAAACATTTATTTGTCTTGGCCTTCATTTTATTCCCAGCTTAAAGAATTAGCTTTTTGTAGAATCATCTACAAATCTTATTTGTTGTATCATGCGGGTTGACTTATTTAAATAAGAAGTAGATCGTGTGTATCTTGACTATGCACTAGCATTTACATTTAAGGGGTGACATTGGCTTAGTGCTTAGTGTCTTCCTATTCCCTTCTCTGGATGGAACTTGATAATTGCTGATATTGGAATCTTTGGTGGTTGAAACAGATGTTTTACAAGCAGGCGAAGAAAACCAACCAGTGTTGTTCCATCCTGTAAGGTTTATCAGGCGTCGATCTGTCTTGTAACAATGAAAATACCTTATTCATGATGGATGAAAGAGTAGTGATTTTTAAAATGTCCATATATCATTTATCAATTGTTTGCATGGTTGAAATTGTGTGTGGATTTCCACTCTGAATTATTGCTGCACTCTCAAGTAATATGAGCAAATGTTATTGAACATATATTCATATTATCTATGTTCATTCAAGAGTTAGAGAGGTTCTCCATTGTTTCCATGTTCACCTCAAATAACTCAATTGTTTCTAAAATACTGAATCACGAAAATGCATGGATGATAAATAGCTAGGGTTGCTTCTGGCTATATTGGAAGATCTTCGTTGCGAAAGCGAGAAATTGCTGCCTATCAACTCTATTCAGTCCCGTCTCTTCCCGGAGCTGCTGCATGTACAATCTATCTTATCCCTTAGTTGGTGACCTTAAGAAATTGACTCTCTGCTTGGTTTGGTGGTCAATGGCTGCTTTTCACTTTTTAACTGACCTTCAGTAATGACAGTTAAATGAGCCAGTGGGTTGGCTCAGGTAGTAGAGTTCAAAATCTCCCTACATAATTTTCAGGTTTGAATCTCACTGCCAGCAGTTCCCTTTGTTAGAGGATCTGTAAATTCATCATAAGACCACCATAAGATCTAATAAGACTGGTATGTCTTGACCTTAGTGTGGGGTAACCTCCCCTCCTGAACTTTTTGAATGCAAAAAATCAACAATTAAATGCAACATGAGAGGCATGAACGTCAGTTTGTTTCTTCATAAAGGACCTAGTACATGTTTATGAACCCGACTTCTACAAGAAATCTTCTTCGCAATGAAACCGTGATCTCTTGTTTGTGATTCCTATTCCATGATTTCTCTGCAAAATACACGGTAAACAGTCCACGCAATGATCTTTACCTTTGAATTGGGTTGTACCCTCCGCAACTCCTTTGAAAGCTTTTCTATACTGAAACCCATTAGCGGCCCTCTGATTTTTTTTTAGTTCCGAACTTTTTTAGTTAATGAAATATTTCGCTTTACGACAAAAAAATAAATCCACGCAATGATATTTGCATAATCCACTACTAGTAAAACGACCCACAGGACACGATAAGGTTTGGGGGGCAGTTGGAGCATATTTCACCCTCGGCTTCAATCAATCACACATCCATTGGTAGAGTCTCAATCAAAACGAAAAGAAATCCAAGAAGGATCTCATCATCGAACAGCTTAGAGTCACTGACAATCTCTCTCATCACTGTCACAATATACCCACATAGCAGAAAAGAAAATATACCAAATGTAATAAACCAAGTCGGATCATATGCTGTTTATTCACTGGAGTTTACTCAAATTCCAATCCCATCATCTTCATCCAGCTGCCATAAAACTGAGTTCCCCCTATTTTCCTAGAATGGACTTGATCCACCAAACGCCTTGGGTGTCCGTGGGTCCTTCTGCCGGTGTAGTGTAGCTGTGCGGAGTCTTGTGGAGCTTGCTCACATCATACCCTTCTTCTTCAGCCTTCTGAACCAGCTTATTGTAGACTTCATCATCCAATTGATTCCGTCTGCTCAGTATCTGCAAAACAAAAATCCCACCCAATAGCCAACGAAAAATGAAGGAATCAAAAAAGAATCAGAACACAGCTCACAATCAAGACAAAAGCCTGCGAATTCTCAAGTCTCTGACCATCAATTTGGGCCAAAAGAAATAGGTAACTTGGCAAGAAAGTTGCATACCCAGAGATAATTCCTGCTGGGCTGACCAACGAGAGCATACTGATAATCAGCATCCAGGTACAAGACCCAGTAGTCCCCGTTCACAGGGATGACGGGCAAGAACGGAGGCACATAGAACTTCACTTTGAGTTTGGCCTCGTCGCTGCTGGGGTCGACCTTGTAGGCCGTGCCCTCGATGTAGCCCCTCTTGCCATCGGACCAGGTCTCGTTCAACACGCGCACGGTCCCATCCTCCTGCAGGGTGTACGTGGCCCTCGTGTCCACGCCGTTCTTGGGCTGGAACCTCGACTGGAAGGAGGCGATCTCGTACCAGCGCCCCATGTATCTCTGCAGATCGAGTCCCTTCACAGCCTCCATCTCTTTCTTTGCCATTTTCCCCCCTTTCCTCGTTCTTGGCTTTCGAGGCAGTGAGGAGACGAAGGGATTGTCACAGGGTTTTATGGGAAAAGGTGGGATTTTTATTTCTCGTTTTGGTTTTCGTGTTTCTCTTTTGTGCTTTCCTTCTTAGGTATAAAATTTAAGACTAGGGATGATTCTAGGGGGTGTGACGAGGATAATTTAAGACCTTGCGTGCGTGGTACATAGACGGTTTTACAGGGTGGTTTTTGTTAGGGAGTCGTTTCTTTTTGGTGAAGTAATTCTGTCATGGCCATCTTGTGATGAGACAGATACCCTGTACATGGTGAAGGAATAGGTGATTCTCAGAATGTTGATAGATAATTGATTCATTGCATTAATTATGGATTGTAATTGATAGACAAATCAATCTAGGATTAGGATTGATTCTTTAGGAAATTTCCTTTCCTTTTATTTCTCACATTGTCTACTATACGTCAGGCATTGTACATTGAGATATACATAATACAAAAATTCTTCTCTATTCTATCTCATTTTGTGACATGGTATTAGAGCATTTGGTTCTGACCTAGCTTCCGCAAGCTGTTCCGAATTGCCCTTAGTCGTTTTCTTCAAATTTATTGTTGCAAACTTCATCTTACAAAACAAGTTGATGCACTAGTCAGAATTTGAATTTTTTTTTATATGATATCGTACTTGAAAACCAGTCATTAGCAAAAACCAAGAAAAGACCTTACCTACAATGGAGGATTCATCTAATAACAACTTGCCACAAAATCAAACCATAGAATATATTGACTTACAACAAGATTAGCAAAATTGGGACAAGCAATCCTATGGCTCACACAGCACCACGTTGTTAAAGGAAAATGGGCAGAATTCTAAAGTTAAAGGTAAATATTGTGATTATTATAAACAACCACATTACACTATGAATACATGTTGGAAATTACATGGGAAACCGACTTATAAAGAGAAAAGAGAAAAGGATTATTCCACTTATGAGGTTATGGCTCAAGGAAGGAGAGGGCAAATCAGACATTTTCTAATGATCAATATCAGACCATCATGAGGACATTGAATCAACTGTAAGACTATAGACAAAACCACAAAATTGCGAGCTTTTCAAGTATTTCTATTTCCAAAAATAGCAATATTTTAGTTGATGCATGGATAATCAATTTTGGTGCCAATGACCACATAATTTGTGATAAGCAATTATTCTTTGAAAGTTGAAAAATTCATCATTTTGTGTTGGTTCGACTTCAAATGGTACCGTTACTCATTTTATCAAAGTTGGTACTGTCCATTTTAGTCAGCACATTATCCTAAAAGATGTCCTATACATTTTTGACTTCGAATTTAATCTTATATCCGTCCAAAGCCTGTGAGGACAACCATTGTCATGTTAAATTCAATTATGAGAATTGTTTCTTTCAGGACAATTTGACTGGCAAAATGATGAGCTTGGATAATGTTATATAAGGGCTTTATTTTTGGATCAACTTACCAATGGATTTCAATTTTTCTTTGTTGCATAAAAGCATTTCTTGTAATGCCACTACTAGCAATAAAAATTTCTTTTATCATCAGCATTGGCGTCAAAGTGCTCATTTTCCTTATCCAAATTGTCCAATTTGCCCATTGGCAAAACAATCTCGATCACCATTTTCCAGTAAGCATGTCTCGTGCCACTAGTATTTTTCTCTATTCCATGTCAATATATGGGGACCATATCATACACCTCATCGTGATGGATTTTCATTCTTCCTAACAATTGTTGATGACTACACTTGAGTCACCTAGGTATTTCTGATGCAATCAGAGAGTCAAACATTCTCTAATCTAGCGAATTTCCTTTCCTTGATTAAAAATTAGTTTGATGCTTCTATTTAAAAAATTTGCACAAATAATGGACGAGAATTTTCTTCCATAGAGTGCAACTCTTTCTTTGCATCCCACGGGATTTTTCATGAAACTTCTTGCATCTACACTCCTCAACAAAATGTAGTTGTAGAGCACAAGCATCGCCATCTCCTAGAAGTAGCTCGAGCCCTTATATATCAAGCATCTATTCTTGAAAATTTTTGGGGAGATTGTGTGGTCACGGAGCCTTATTTGATTAATCATGCCAGCTAGAGTTCTTGAAGGGAAATCTCCATTCAAAATGCTCTTTGGGAAGACACTAGAAATAAAACACCCGAGAGTCTTTGGTTGTCTATGTTATGCCACAATTGTGGGACCTCGGGGAAAAATGGCTCATTGTGCTCTTAGATGTGTCTTTATGGGGTACTCTACTCTACATAAAGAATACAGGGTTATGGAGATATTGGCAATTCTTTGTTAGTCGGGATATTGTTTTTCATGAGGATAATTTCCATTCCAAGAGTCAACATATACTTCTCAAGCAATTCCAATGGTGCAAAATCACTGCTCGTTCCTATCGGAAGAAGATTTGTCTGTGAATAATCAATATTTGCTTGTCCCAATAAAAGACATAACAGCAACTCCAGAAAACTTGAATTCATTAGTCGAGCTGCCAATATCACATCATGAAGAAGATGATCCATTCCTTCCATCTCCAAAGCAACATATTGATGTGCCTTCTCCATCGATGTCACCTGAACAGCAAATTGTTAAGCCACCACGACGGTCTGGATGACAAATTCGTCTACCTACATAGACTAAGGACTACATATGCTCTACGTCGTATTCCCAAAGTACATATTATCCTATACTTCTTATGTATCTTTTAGTCGACTATCTCCGAAACTCATGTGCTGCATAAGTTGCATATCTGAGGAACATGAACCTTCCTCCTATGAAGTAGCAACACATGATCCAAGATAGCAACAGGTTATGGAGAGTGAATTGGGTGCACTTGTGGATGATCATACTTGGGATATAGTCCCATTGCCTTCTCATAGAAAATCTATTGGCCGTAAATGGGTGTATAAAATTAAATACAAAGCAAATGGCTCAGTTGAACATTATAAAGCGCAGTTGGTTGCCAAAGGATTCACTCAATGTAAGGGCTTTGACTATCACGAAACTTTCCCAGTTGTTGAAGAAGTCACCATCTATTCTTTTCTATCTATTGTCGTCTTTGTAACTGGGATCTACATTAGAGGTCTATAATGCCTTCCTTCATGGTCATCTTAATGAAGAAATCTATATGAAACTTCCACAGGGCCTTCGCAAACATGGAGAGTCTCTGGTATCTCACCTACGTAAGTTCCTGTATGGACTCAAGTCGGCTTTGGGGCAATAGTATGCGAAGTTTACTAATGCACTCACAAGTGCAGGTTTTTAGCATTTCAAACATGATTATGCACTCTTCACATGGACAAAAGGTACCTTATCAATTCATTTATTGATACATGTCGATGACATGCTTATCATGGGAAATGATGACTTTGCCATTAGAAGGTTTAAGGAGTACTTGCATTTCAATTTCCACATCAAAGATTTGGGACCTCCCAAATATTTTCTCGATATTGAGATAGTAGATTAGACAAGGGAATATGTCTTAGTCAATGAAAATTTGTCTTGGAAATTATATTAGAAGCAAGATTATCGGGATGCGAGCCAACTGTCGTCCTTATTGAACAGAGCGTCGAACTTACGACATTTGAATATGACAATGCCATCTCATCATCAAATGATGATCCATTGTTTCAAGATCCATCAAGTTATCAGTGACTAGTTGGGAAATTGACCTATATCACTATGACTAGACCTGATATATATTATGTAGTGTAGATAGTTAATCAATTCATGCATGATCCAAAGCGGTCGCACATGAATGCAGTATTGAAGGTTGTGAAATATTTAAATGGCTACTTAGGACTTGGAATCCTATTATCTTGTGATTGCGACATGAATATGAAAGCTTATTGTGATACTAGTTATGTGACTTGTTAGATGACTAGAAGATCTGTCA
Organism: Corymbia calophylla; assembly: GCA_014182845.1. Lineage (NCBI taxonomy): Eukaryota > Viridiplantae > Streptophyta > Magnoliopsida > Myrtales > Myrtaceae > Corymbia > Corymbia calophylla. The sequence continues at coordinate 1,914,359 of CM024695.1, forward strand.
TAGGCTTTTGCATCAAATTAGGAAAGTCTTTGATTTCATGGAAGACTTAAAAGCAATAAATTGTTTCCTTATCTTCAACCAAATTAGAATATCGGGCTATGGTAAAAACAGTTTGCAAAATAATTTGGATATGGGGCCAACTTTCGGATCTTGGAGTAGACATTAATGGAGCAAATGAATTGTTTTGCGAAAATGATGTTGCACTTAAATTGGTAGCGAATCCTATCTTTCATGAAAGGACAAAACATATAGAAGTCGAGTGCCATTTTACTTGAGAAAAGATTCAAGAATAAATTATTACAACTCAAAGAATTGGAACAATAGAGCAACCAGTGGACCTTTTCACTAAGCCGTTGTGTCCAAGGCAACATTGTTATTTACAAAGCAAGCTGGGCGTCTTTGACTTGTACAAGCCCCAGCTTGAGAGGGAGCGTTGAAAGATATGCTTGATAGATAAATGATTCATTGCATTAATTAGGGATTGTAATTGATAGACAAATCAATCTAGGATTATGATTGATTCTTTAGGAAATTTCTTTTCCTTTTATTTCTCACATTGTGTACTATATTCAAGCATTGTACATTGAGAATATACAGAAAATACAAAATACAAAAATTCTTCTCTATTCTGTTTCCTTTCGTGACAATATCTTCATTTTTCAACTATTATGGTGTGGATTTTGGCAATCTGGAGTCCTTATGTCACAAATGATGTAAATCATATGTATTTACTTTTTGTTGAAGAGTTAGAGAGGTTCTTTGTTGTTTTTAGGGGAATATTTTAAATAAGGACTTGAAGTGTCATCATTTTCTTAAATAAATGTTGAAATTAATAATGCTAGTCTCGTATAAAGACATGAAGTGGCTATAATGGTTTCAAATAGGGTTTGATTTTGCCAATTGTCGATCAGCTAAATATTCCAACCTGGTCAAGGACTTTTTGTTTTCAAAAACAATTTTAATGTTAACTTATTTTTTATTTTTATGCCTCTCTCGCTTATGGTCGGCGAGGGCGACCCTCGCTTGTGGCTTTTGAGGGTGGCCTCACCAAGGCAAGGGTTGCCTCACTAGTCGTTGGCAAGCGCCAACCTCACCTAAGGTGAGGGTTGCCTCGCTTAGGATTAGGCCCAGCCCTCTTCGGGAATTGTTGGTGGCTAGCCACTGGTGAAGAAGAAAGATAAAAAGAAAATAAAAAAGAAAAAAAAAATAAAGAAAAGTTAAAAGATGAAAATACTCTTTACCACTTGAAAAATCAAGCTCTTCTTTGAAACTTTTGAAATTGATATAACCATTTCAAATATTTATTTAAGAAAATGAGTGCATTTCGAATTCTTATTTAAAGCAATATTTACTCCAAATCCTTATTCAAGTAAATTAGTACACATCATACTCTTACTCAAAATAAAGGCCACTTTATTCTTTTATTTATAATTTGAAAAAAAGTTCACTCTATACTCTTATTTTGAAATTCTTCCTTGTTCATCTCAAATAACTAAAGGGATTCTAAAATATTAGATCTCGAAATTGTAAGAGAGATGCTCTTATTTGAAATTTTTCCTTATTTTTCTGTTCACCTCAAATAAGTTAAGAGATTTTAAAATATTAAATCTCAAAATTGCGAGAGCGATGACCGCTACATCTGCCATTTTCATCGCAAAATGCAAGAGGGTAGCTATTTTTGTTTTTGTTTGTTTTGATTTTGGTCCGTAGGGTGGCTACTTATCGACTCCATTAAATCACGTCTTTTCCATGAGCTGCTGGACGCAAAATCTATCTCATCTCTAAGTTGGTCATCACTTTCAGAAATCGAAATCGCCTGGGTTGGGTGGTCAATGGCCGCATTTTCGCTCCCTAACTGGCCTTCGGAAATGAAGGTCAAACCCGACATGAAGGGCATGAAAGTTTCGGTTTGTTTCTTCGTGGACGATCTCGTACATGTTTCTGACCCTGAGCATCTGTTCCAGCCATTTCCCACAATGATTTCTTGCATTATTTACTGCTAGGAAAATGGCCCACATGACAAGATAAGGTAAGGTAGACAGTCCAAGCATCTTCCTCTTTCAGCCTCCATCAATCTCAGTCACTATTAGGGAAATTTACCAGTAAGCCCCACTCAGTCAAGCGCAAAGGAATTCATGATCGCATAATTGAATAGCTCATACTCATTGCCAATCTCTCATCACTGATACAATATACCCACAAAGCAGAAGCAAAATACACATCTAAACGAAATGAACGGACGTTGCTCGTGACTAAAAGCTTTGGATTGACTTAGAACAGAGGAACATTATATGCTGTTCATTAAGAAACTCATATTTACCCAGAAGCCCATGAAGGCTGCATCATCTTCATCAAGCTGACTATGAAATGGAGTTCGCCCTATTTTCCTAGAATGGACTTGATCCACCAAATGCCCTTGGTGTCCTTGGGTCCTTCTTCTTCCGGTGGAGTGTCGCTCTGTGGAGTCTTGTGGAGCTTGCTCACATCATACCCTTCTTCTTCGGCCTTCCGAACCAGCTGATTGTAAATTTCTTCATCCATATGGCTGTGTCTGCTCAGTATCTGCAAAACCAAAAACCCACCAATCAGCCAAAAGAAATGCAAAAGAAAAAGAAGAAAGAATCAGAACCCAGCTCACAATTAACACAAACCACCTCATGAACCATAACTCACAGAATAAAAATCCACTAATTCTATCGTCTCTGACCATCAATTTGGGCCAAAAAGATGAATAAAAAGGGAAACTTGACAGGAAAGTTGCATACCCAGAGATACCTCCTACTGGGCTGGCCAATTAGAGCATACTGATAATCAGCATCGAGGTACAAGACCCAGTAGTCACCGACCACAGGGATGATGGGCAAGAACGGAGGGACATAGAACTTCACTTTGAGTTTGGCCTCGTCGCTGCCGGGGTCGGCCTTGTAGGCCGTGCCCTCTATGTAGCCCCGCTTGCCATCGGTCCACGTCTCGTTCAAGACGTGCACGGTCCCGTCCTCCTGCAGGGTGTACGTGGCCCTCGTGTCCGCGCCGTTCTTGGGCTGGAACCTCGACGGGAAGGAGGCGATCTCGTACCAGCGACCCATGTACCGCTGCAGATCGATCCCCTTCACCACCTCCATCTCTTTCTTCGCCATCCTACTATCTTTCCCTGCTATTGGGTTTCGAGGTTGCGAGGGGAATGAGGTTGGATTTTTTTCTTCTCCTTTTCTCTCTCTTTTGGGCTTTCTTTTTTAGCCTTGATGTTCTTCTCTTTCCTCGTTGCGGTTTCTTTATAAGATAAGGTATTGAGTCGAAAAAATTGGGGGGCGTGGACGATCCAGGACCTTTCATGCGTAGGGTACTGAGGTTAAAAATGCCAGATGGATCTATAAGGTTCTAGATTGTTTTCCATTTGGGAGTTTTGTTTTCTTTTTCTTCAAGTAATTATAGTTTTCTTGGAGGATAAAAATAATGTAATAGGAAGTCTAGATCATGCACCATGTAATATGTTAATTTTTTTTTATATTTGTCGGCATGAGAATTTTAAAGGTGATAAATTCCTAATATAATCTAAAAATTGATTACTTGGCAATTTCGCCTTCAAATTTCAAATTCTGAAAGTAAATCTTTCGTCTAAAAAAATAACACCTAATAAACCAAGTAAATTTTTCCCAAAAAAATAATGGACTTGTTGTTATGTTTGGGTTTCTTATTATTTTAAAGAAATTTTAAAAAAATTTAGTCGGTCCTAATTGGTCCGGTTTCCTTCGGACCAATGCCCTCAAGAACTGTCCAGAACCAATCGGTTTGTTCTGGTTTGAGTGGTTTCTAATCCGGTTGGTCCGCTTTACTCATCTAATAACTTTTAGGGATTAAGCACCAAAGAGACGACAGATTTTGGTTTCAGCTTTATATCTTGAGGAATAATAGATTTTGGCCATTATGTCAACCGATTTTGCATTTTTTGGACAAACGTTTCAGTAATTTCCACAGGAGGAGCCAATTCTAGTTTGAATTTGGCGAGCTAGGAGACTTGGGAGGGAAGAAACAGGTCACGTCTCAAGTGTCGATTTCATGGATAATATCAAGGGAGAGCCACATGCGTGTTGACTGCAAAATTATCTTCCAGGCTAAGGAAACGGGATTGTGCCCAGGATGAGGTTTGCACAAAACTGGGTGCTCCGATGTGAATAGACGGATTGCGCTCGTGATTGACGGCGAGAAAGAATGGATAAGAGCGGGAATGCTCGTGCGTCAGCAATGGTAATCCAAGCCTTGAACGGACTGCATCGTTTTATTGGCTAAACAGAGGTTCGACTCGAGAGCGATAAATTCCGCTGCTCACGTGCATTGATTCATCTTGCTTCTCCGACGTGCAATAAATGAGTGTGCATCGTATAGCAATAAATGAACTCCTTCTTTCGCAATAAATGAATGTGCAGAGAGGTTCGACTCAGGAGCGATAAATACTTCTTCTTCTGCTTCTGCTTCCTCCTCCTCCTCCTCCTCCTCCTCCATATGAGAAAAGAATAAATACCTTATCAGAATGATCGGCACTTTGCATGATTAACCATTACTTTTCTTCGTGTCAACAATCACTTATTTTTATGTCCAATTCAATCTATTTTCTTAATTATTTATAGAATAACAAACTATATCAACAATCTTCCATTTCGTTTGCTATTTGTGCTCATTTACATAATTTCATAGATTCAAGAATGAATCTATTAAGATTTAAATCATTAATTAGTGTAAATCATTCCTTTAATGAAATTAACAAAAGATAAAATTTCAAATGATGCTTCCATTTGTTAATTAAATTATTACACGTGTGAATTTATACATATTCAGTTAGAAATTTCTTATGCCTCGGCACTCTTCTTGGCTTTGTGCTTCCTTCAACATCTACAAAAGTTGATCTAACTTATGTTAAAAGTAGCAAAACTTCTTTTTTTCATCTAGTTTAAGTCTATAATCTATTACCTTAATCTTACCTTGCTAAATCCAAACTTCGGGCAAAGAAGCCCCCAATGCCACAATTTGGTACAGGGGATAGAAAAGTGTCAAAACTTCAAAAATTTTCACTTAAGTGTCACTTTTTTTTTGAAAATTGGACACTTAAAATGCCAACTTCGACGAGACTTGCAGGAAACTTGATGCAGCGTTATTTTATTAATAAACCGGTCTACATGGCTCGTTGGAATGTTCACTTAGCAATCCTTATATAAAACGGTGCCATCCTCCATGTTCCCCTAAATTGAAAACCCTAAATTGGCCAAACTCCCCAATTGAAGGCTCTCGAGCCCTAATTTTAGTTTGCCCCCAAAATTGCACCAATGAATATTGGAAATGGAAAGTAGGATTTTTAGTGACGGCTTAAATTCCTCTCAATGAAGCAAAAGAGAAGGCGAGTCTTTATATTATTGTGGGTTACCAAGTTTAAGAAGAACAACGTGCACTCGATTGAATCCTAGGAGAAGATTCTATGGATGCACATGACATAGAGAAGGCTTGAAGTACAAATACTTCAAATGGTTAATGCGAAATTCTCTAGTTGAGCCACAAAGGTAATATTGGACCTACTTGATGGACGTCATCAAACTCCAACTACGTTCGTGGATGACTTGGATGATATTAACTCAATGCAAGTTGAAATTAAGCTTTTAGCATTTTCAGCCAACGATTTGAAGAATGAAAGTATTATCGAGCATTTATTGTTCTGTTGTTTTGTTGTGTAGCTTACTTAATTATGAAATGTAAAGTACTTGAGGATGAGAAGAAGATTCTCAATTTGCCATAATTGAAAATTAGTTGAAAATGTAATTATATGTAGCCTATTTTATTTGTATTGTCCACGAGATGGTTGTGGCTTTCTTCTTATTTGTGTTGTCTTATGTATTATGGCTTGCTTCTTGTGCATTTGGGGAGATCAAGAAAAAGGAATGAGTGAATGAGTTGCTCCTTGTCCTATGTATTGTCCTATATTTTTGCTTATTCTTCAATATAAATTAGCAAGGATATGTATTGGGTGAATGTGTTGTGTTGGCTTCTTTGCTTAAACTAAATGTAAACCAACAAACAAAATGAATTGAATGAGTTGTTTGTCTAGTTTGCTACAAATAGGCATATACATAGGACAAACACGATTGATAACTTAATTGCCATAAGTTGTATCTAATGAACATTTAAATGCTATCCGTGGTTAAAAAATGATCACTTAAGTGTCAAGTTATAGTGTAAGTGATCACTTAAGTGCCACTTGTGGTTAAAAGTGAATATTTAACTGTCAAGTTTTGTAGAAAGTGATTACTTAAGTGACAAATTTTTATGTTTTACCTAAATTGCACTAGCCATCAACCATCACTTGCCACCATTAGCTACCATGAACTAGCCATCACAACACCAACCACCACCACTAGTAGCCACCAACGCCTACATTGTCGCTGCCAGCACCACCACCACCATCAAGCAGTGATAATAACCACCACCATCACCAACCACTATTGTGGTGGTGGTGTGCTATTGCACCACCAGCTACACACATTCACCATCACTAGGCATTAGTCACCACCAGCCACCAACACAAGTATCATGAATAAGCATAATGAAGCAAAATAAGAAAAAGCAAAAACAAAAATGTTGACTAAACAAAGACCGTTTCATTGGCATGATATTAAGTCTCAAGTTGAATAACAAAATAAAACTAAAATATCATCCATAGAAAGTTATGTTCTTCCTACTAGCACGGAAACATTAAACTAGCAAAACTAAAGACATAATTCTATCCCATCCTATTAGTCAATATGCACAACCCTATAGTCCATACTCATTTTGATGGATGTTTTATTTGATTCATAATCCTTACACTTCTTTTAATTGGATGTGTGAAGTCTTCTTGTCCCAGGATGCACTGCTTTAGAAGGAGTTGGTGCCAAGTTCTTTCTTGGTGGCTATTTTGGAGCTACACTCGATGTCTTCTTCTTTTTTGGCACAGCCGTTGACTCTTGAGTTGAGCCTTGAGAGATAAGAACCTCATTACGTCTCCTAAGCTACAAAAACACAACAAAATTGTGAGTAAAAGTGACGTACCATAAATTAAATGCAGCCAACAAAACTTACATTTAGAATGATTGTTTCAATATGCTCGTTAGTATAAAGGCCACAACCATATTACCTTAACCTCTTTTCAAGAGCCTCTCTTATTCGCATTGGGGCGTCATTTTTAGCAACATGTGATTTCTTGGGCCTTCTTCTCGCTTGAGAAAGGCGTTATAAAGTGATATTTTGGGCTTTAAAACTTGAACAAAAAAATAATAAAAAATTGTACCACTTACTAGACATTTTCTCCTCTATTGAGCAATCAGCTCAGTTGGCCCTTGTGGTGGCCCTTTAGTTGGCCTTTGAGTTGGCCCTTCTGTTGGCTTTTCATCTGGCCCTTTTGTTGGCCTTTAAGCTTCAGTTACATCTGGCCCAATTGCAAGGCCTTCGGCTGCCCCTGCGGTTGGCCTTCTTCTTACCTGAGAAAGACATTAAAAAATTAAACATCAATCCATATAACAACGGAAACAAAAATTAAAACTAAACACAAATTGTTGAACTTACCGGTATTTTCTTCTCAATTGCAGAATAGTCAATTGAACTAGTCCTACAACAACTTCGGCCATTCCTTTAGCTGGCCTTCTTGTAGTTAGCCCTTCAACTTTAGCGACATATTGACGTTCGATTAATTATTTAGCCGACCTTCTTGTCACTTGACGAAATAATTCCATTTTAGTAATTAATTTGGCAAATTAAAATGTCTATATTTTCCTTTGTATATTTTACTACATGCCTCAAACAGTGTTGCCTCACTATTTCAATATTAAGATATGACTGTCATTTATTGTGACCACAGCTCTATATCAAGTGGTAAGTTTTGCCATTAGTCAGCCTCTTTATTAGTCACTGATAGTACTATAGATTAATATTCCAGCCGCCAGTAGTACTATAAATTAATATTCTAACATTGAGTAAGCTATGCCCAAGACATTGCACTATTTGGAAGCTTGAAAAGCCATGCAAATGTCGACTTGTTGTCAACTGTGCTAGTTATCCAGCTAGCATACGCATATCTTTCTAGAACTGGTAGTTGTCTTCCATACAATAGATCATACTTACGATGAAGTTGAAAGAAAGAAAACCGGATTAGATTAATTCAGACAGCAATCTTGATTCCACTATCTATATAATACAACAACTGAATTAGATTAAACCAATTAAAGTAAAATTAACCAGCAGTTGATCACGAGATATGTGCCGACTGCCAATTGATCTAAACCCTTTCAAGTAATTGTGCAGGCTTGCACGGAGATGGTCATGCCCATGAGTTGCTCTGGTGAGAGCATTTTCCTGTAACTACGATGCATTCGCGGAACCATGCACGTAGGAGTACGGAGTCACATCTCGGCGACATTGGATTACGCAAAGTGAGCCAAATAGTCTAGTCAGGGTATTACATGCTTTGAGCATAAAGTGCCATTCCATTGAAAGGCCCATCAATATCAGCTTTAGTGTGCTCTTTCCTATGCAGCGAATCAAGGAAATGCTTCAGAGATTTGAGGAGGAAAATCACTTCTTCTTCTTTTTTCCCCACCCACTTCTTTTGTGTCTTATGCTGTTTTCTTAACCATATAATCATTTAAACACACCTACTATTTGTATCATCACGAAATGTTAACTCACTCATGAATCTGATATTACCTCAATGGCAAGCTTAGATATATTTTTTTTGATATCCAGGATTCGGCCTGGCTCAACTTTATGGGAGCGCACGGCCTCCGCAGGCCCAACAAGCCCATACGATGACCATCAACTATACCTGAAGGGGAGCTAGCCCAGGAACTCACTACCAAGGCCCCCCACTTAAGATGTGTTAGCAGCTGCGGAGTTTCGACCTTAGGACCTCTGCGATGAAGTGCCCAAAGTTGAACCAACTCAGCTGCCCACCGGTGGGTCAAGCTCAGACATTCATATTCATCATTGCAGATGTTACTTTCATGAATTCAAGCACCTACATTTGTGCACCGAGAGATGATCATATGGATTACTTTATAATGGCCTTGTCTAAGAAGGATCTTGTGCATCAAAACTTTTAGCCTTACATTTTCAAACACTCGAAGATTAAGCAAAGCCTGATTGGCAATTTACTTCACCGATGTAAAGCCCGATAAAATGCATAGCTGATTTGGTCAGATCATTTAAAAATTATCTTGTTGGAGAATGGATAAAATCTGATATCCATCGTGATTCTAATTGATATGATTTATCTGCGGAGGAAGATTATCGGAATATTCAGTAGGAAAAATAGAAAGATAATATTGTGTATATATTTGTATATCTTTTCTGATTTCCAATTTGTACTATAAATATACTCTCGTACATGTACAAGACCATTCATTCAGCAATAAAGGAATACAATTTCCATTTTTCCTACAGTTTCTTTCATGGTATCAGAGCAGGCGTTTCTGACCTAGCTTCCACAAAAACAATGCTCGGATTGCCCTCGAACGTCTTCTAAATTTGTTGTTGCAAACCACATTCTGCAAAAGAAATTAGCACTTCGAGGGAATTCACTGTTTTATCTGACATGCACAACCCAAACAACAACGATAGTCAAGATCCAATCTTACCTACAATGGAGGAATCATCCAACCAAATCTCAGAGCAGATCGATCGCTCACAAGATCAGAGAGATCCCACTCAACAGCACGCGACTCCAATTACTGCTGCAACTCAGTTCCCTATCTCGACTCAGTGGCCGTTCATTCAATGGGTTCCAGTTCAACGCCCATGGGGTGGGGCCGGATCAAGTCAACAGCAGACGACCTACGGGCCACAAAACAGAGAAAACACAAGTCAGGGGCTCCAATTCAATGATGAGTCAGACCCAAGCTCTCGACCCGAATTGCACTCGAGCGTTCCAGGGACAAATCCCTACCCGGGTCTTCAACCCGAATTTGCGCCGTTCGTTTTTCCGACCATCGGCGGACGTCCAGAGCCAGGGGATCCACTCTATACATCATCGGCCGATGGACCGGAGTTGCGACTTATCACCCTTCAACTCGCCGGACCAGACCACTACAGTGCTTGGGCAAGGGACTTTCGGCGAGCCCTTGTAACAAAAGACAAGGATGGGTTCCTTGACGGAACCATCCCGTTACCGGCCGACGATCGAATGCGGCGACATTGGCGCAAATGCAACCAACTCGTCCGCACTTGGATTGGGAATTGCGTAGCGCCCGAGGTCGCAGCCGGCCTTCCTCCCACCGAAGACTCAAAGACTATGTGGGATAATATACGCGAAATGTATGGGAAACTCGACTGAGTGAAAATATTTTCACTCACTCAAGCTTTGTCGGAATTGAAGCAAGGGAACCTCACGGTTACAGCTTGCTTCAATCGACTCTCAGCCCTATGGAATGAACTTGAAGCCGCTGAGGAGCAGCTCGAAGGGCCAGAGGCAACCCTCAAGCAATACAGAGAAATCAAGGAGAGGGAGAAGGTAACACGTTTTCTCCTAACCCTAAATGAGAGCTACATACCCTTCCGTTCGCAGATTCTCGCCATGGAGCCTATGCCATCGCTTGGTCGCATCTTCCAATTAGCCGTTCAAGAGGAGAATCAGCGGCTTGCGACTTCAGGATATGAGAAAGGAGGAGAGAGGATGGCTCTTGCTGCAACGAGGGGATCTGTTTTTCGAGCTCAAGGTTGTTCAAGACCACCACGCCGTGCACAGAGCTCTGGAACGAGATCTGGAATGCCTCGGGGGACTGCCTCTCCATGGGATGAAGAAGAGAGAGGAAACCCTACTCTTATAAAATCTGACGGCCCAGATCACAGAAGAGGGCGTGGATCGGATGGCCCATATTTTTCGCGATCTGACGGCACAAATCAAAGGGGCATGCGAGGATCGGATGGTCCATATTCATCCAGATTTGACGGTCCAGATCAGGCACATGGGCGCAAATCGGACGGTCCGTATTCTCCCTTTTTTGGAACCGAATCCGACGATGCATATGGGGCCACGTCATCACAGAAAGAGGGAGGACAAAATTCAAAAATTAAGAGTAAGTATTGCGAATATTGCAAGAGACCGCATCACACCATTGATTCATGCTGGAAATTACATGGTAAACCCACTGACAAAGGAAAAGGAGAAAAAGAATTTTCTGCTTATTAGGTATCGGCGCAGGGAATTGATGGGCTCATCAACCAATTACACAAAATCAATATCAGCATATCATGAAGTCACTAAATCAATTAAAGGCAGTTGACAAAGTTGCAAAATTTTCAGGTACTTCATTATGTCAAAGTAATGCAATTTCAGTTGATGCATGGATTATTGATTCTAAACATAATTTGCAATGAGGATTTATTTTCTAATGTCCATAAAATACATCATTCTGCAGAATCGTTCGCTCCCAAATGGGAATGTTACCAATGTCACAAAAATAGGTTCTTAGCCGTACATTACTCTTAAAAATGTCCTCTATATTCCTGAATTCGAATTTAATCTCATATCTGTTTCCAAAGTGTGTGAAGACAATTTTTGTCGTGCCAATTTCAATTCAGACAATTGTTCCTTTCAGGACCTTTCGACTGGGAAACTGATGGGCTTGGGTAGTATGGTGCAAGGGCTATATTTTTGGATCAATCTTTCAAGGGATTTCAATTCTTTAGACAAAAGCATATCTTATAATCTGTTTCTAGTAATAAAATCTTACTTTCACATAAGCGTTTGGCTTACTTCCCTCATCCTAATTGTGAGATATGTCTTTAGCTAAACAATCACGAGCACCATTCCCAAATAGTGTCCTCGGGCTAGTACCATTCTCTAATTGTGAGAATGTCCTTTATCACATACCACATCGTGATAATGTCACGAACCAAAATAGTGTCAAACTTTTCACGGGCAATGATAAAATCATTCTCTCCTTAATTCATGTAGACATGTCAATCTTTTCTCGTCCTTATCACTTGTGCTTATACTCCACATCGTGATGGATCTCGATTTTTTTCTAAAATATCGTGGATGATTATGGTCTCTACTTATTTAATCAATCGCCACTTCTTGGGTATTCACCATTTGAAATCCAAAAGTCAAACTTTTTCACGTCTATCATCGAAATTCTTGTCAATGATTAAAAATCAATTTGACAAGTCCGTTCAAAGAATTCGATATGATTTCTTCGGAGGATAACGGGCGTGAATTTTCGAGATGTCAATCTTTTACATCCTACTCATGGCATACTTCATGAGAGTTCTTGTGCTTATCATATGGACATCTTTTAGAAGTTGCTAGAGCACTAAAATACTTCTATTCCCGAATTATAATGGCAAGAATTCTTAAAGGACGGACACCATTTGAAATGCTTTTCGAAAAAAAACCAAGTATTGCTCATCTCCGGGTTTTTGGATGTCTGTGCTATGCAATGAATGTGGGACATCGAGATAAATTGGATCCCCGTGCCATCCGATGCATTTTCATGGGGTACCCTACTCTACAGAAGGGATATCGAGTTATGGAAGTATCTACAGGTCACTTCTTTGTTAGTCGAGATGTGGTCTTCCATGAAGATATATTTCCCTTCCAGGATATGATTTCTTCAGAGGAGCCATCGACTTCAACATTGGATCATCGGCAATTCCTAGAAGATATTCCTGTAACACCACAATACATTATGCTTCCAGGATCTGGCATGCCCTAGGAACTCAAATATATTGAATGAGTGTCCTACTCTTCTTGTGAAATAAATAATTCTTTTAGCATCATCTTCACATTTTCAAACACGTTCGAAGACATTATTCGTCCTCCCACAGGACAAAGCCTGATTGTCCCACCTTGCTCCAATTTATCTTCCTATGTTTCATTTAGCCAACTATCGATAAATATGCATAGCTGATTTGGTCAGATCTACCTTGAAGAAGCGGTGCATGAAAACGATGGCAAAAGGCCATGGAAGCTGATATATGCAGGTTGTATTTTTGGATATTGTTCCCTTCCTTCTCACTCATCCTTGGCCAAAAACATTAATAAAATTTTCTCCTTTTGCTAAAGAGGTCGCAGTTTGTTAACTGATGTTGAACTTCTAACTCACTGTGTGCTCAACCTGCAAGCATTGTCCCAAATATTTTCTTGGTATTGAGATAGCTCGATCCGATAAGCTCTTGTCACTAAAACCATGACTAGGCCCGATATATGTTATGAAATACTTAGCCAATTCATGCACCTTTGTCCAAAGTACAAGTTTTTGTCCAATGACAAGAAGATCGATTCTGGGAAAGTTTGATTTCATGGAAGACAAAGAAGCAATCGACGGTTTCATTATCGTAAATTTTGGATACTTATATTGGTGTTCCATTGTTACCTTTTCTTTGCTACCTAGAATGGTACAAAGGCTATGTATATCCAAATTGCTTGGATATAAAATATGCAATTTTCAGGAGGAGCTATTCAGTAGGAAAAATAGAAAGATAATATTGTGTATATATTTGTATATCTTTTCTGAGTTTCATTCAGCAATAAAAGAATACAATTTCCATTTTTCCTACAGTTTCTTTCAATCTGCAGGTTGTATTTTGTTAGATCGGTTTTCTTTACTCATCCTTGGCCAAAAACATTAATAAAAGAACGCAGTTTGACAACTCACTGTGGTTGTTGCTCTTGTCAATGCTAAATGGACAATTTGGGATTTTATTCGCCCATATATTAACAGGTTTTAACTCTCAACTCCATTTTGTTAGTAGGCTTCTTCTTATTTGTGTATATATGAACACACATATTTCAAAAGTTTGAGTACTCGGGACTACTACTAAAGAAATGAAAATTGGAGTCATCATATAGTTTTTAATAGGCTTGCCTCTCTGAAGGTTTATATGCATCACATAAGCCAATCAACTATGTATTCATAAGCACATGGATAAAATTTATTTTTTTACCATTATTAAACCTAAACTATTTATGTCATTCGAAAAAGCCAACTAATAATGTACACAATTGAAGGGTAATCACCTTTTCTTTTCTTTTTTCAATTTTTGTTGTTGTTGTTATGCGGTTTTCTTAACCATGAAATCATTTATGCTGCATCTAATAGTTAATATCATCACGAATGGTTAAGTACCTCATTCATGAATTTGATATTACCTCAATGACCAAGCTGTAAGGTTTAATGAGGTATCGATTCAACTTGCAATGACACAAATACCTTGTTCAAGAGTGATGAAGGACCGGTGATTCTTTAAAATGTCCATATGTCATTTAACAATTGTTTGCATAGTTGAAATTGTGTGGTATCGTGGACCTATGGGGTTTGAGGGAAATTGATTTAAAATTATGATTTTGATCTAAATGAATTTTTAAAATTTCAGGCGCAAGCTCCGAGTTGCGGAGAGCCTTGAAAATGAAATAAAAAAAAAACCTTGGTTAATGCAAATACTATGAATACCTATGTGATGAAACTATTTTTGGGTAGGGCCAAATTGGTCTCTAAATCTTTTCGCAATTTAATCCTAAATATTTAGCCAAAATTTAGGTATCAATAATTTGTTTCATAAAATCTAGATTGGATATTTACCACTATTTGGTTATTTGTCAATGATTCGAGAAACGTTTTACGAAATGTAAAATGTATATTAATTTGTGAACCTAGTTAATGAAATGGGTTCTGAAATAATTTGTAAAATATATTCTAACTTATGAAATGACTTTTGGATTTGGTTTGTGAAATACTGGAGGATAATGATTTGATGCTTATTATCATTTTAAACTCGATTGGGGGGAGGGGGTTTGGCTTTACATATTGGTTTCAAGATATCCTTCTAGACCGAGCAACCAACTAATAATAGCTGGAGATATTGGCCGATGTGTCATTAGATGTAATGTCATGATCATGGTTAGATATTCAGCACGAGATTAATCAATGAATTGGATTATTGATGTTTGTTCAGTTATTTGTTGATTAAAGGAATATTTCTAATATGTATATGATAAGGTTAAAGTGATGTGACTCATTTTGATCTTGTATGTATATTGTATATTAGATTTGAAATAATTGAGTTATGGTATTATTTTATAAATGTGCATAATACATGTTCAATTTGCTAAAAAGACATATATACTATTCATTGGGTTGTGATTGCATGTACTATTCATTTTAAATGTTTTTCAGGTTCTTCGATTTGGATATGAGGTCAGCTAGTTGTATATGAGTTGTACACCTGTCAAAATGGGTGTATAACCCATTTATGACCCATTTAAATATTAAATGGGTTATCAATGGGTCAGGCTTTTTTTAGTATAACCCATTTATGATTCATTTAAAGAAAACCTGACCCATTTATGACCTATTTAATATTTAAATGGGTTATACACTCATTTTGACAAGTGTATCTATAATGGGTTTAAAAATTAAAAAAACTAAAATACATGGGTTGTTAATGAACTTGAATAAGTTTAAAATCTTTAAAAAAGATTATAAGAATAAGTTTTCCTAAGTTTAGTTAGATAGAGAAATGTTTTAACAATATGGGTCGGGTTGGGTATGGGTTGGGTATGGGTCAAAAATTTTATACTATGCTTAAATGAGTCATAAACGGGTTAATGGGTCAATTTGGGTCGGACCATTTATAACCCAACTCAAACCCGACCCAACCCACCCGTTTAACAGGTGTAATGAGTTGACGCTTGTTAAATTATTTCATGTATGTGTGTGCATTTTGATTAAATATTAATGTTGGTTTGTGTTTGAAAATGCGTATCTAGATGGAAAGTCAACTGTATCATTCTTCCATTTTTGTCAGTTGGAGTTGGAGTGCGACAATCAATTTTCTTCATGCAATAATCACTTTTTTTTCATATCAAACTATTTCTTCTCTTCATTATTTAGTAACGGCAAACAATTTCAACATCATTTCATCCAACTGCTCCAAATTGAGGTTCCTTTCTACAACAATGCCTTTAGTGCCCTGAGGTCCTTATTGTGGTGGGGTGTCACTCTGTGGAGTCTTGCGGAGATTGCTCACATCATAACCTTCATCGACAGCCTTCTGGACCAGCTGCTTATAGGTTTCATCATCTACATGACTCTTTCTACTCAGTATCTGCAAAACCAACAATAATAATCCCACCGATTATCCAACAAAAGTGAAGGAATCAAAGCAAGTATCTGAACCCAAATTGCAATTAGTACAAACCGCGCGATGAACCATCAGCTGGGGCAAAAAGGACAAAAAAGAAGAAGAAATGAAAATCTGACAAGAAGGTTACGTACAAAGAGATACTTCCTGCTGGCCCCCCCAACGATAGAATACTGATAGTCAGCATCAAGGTACAAGACCCAGTAGTCGCCCACCACGGGGAAAATGGGGAACGCCGGAGGCACGTAGAATTTCACTTTGAGCTTGGCCTCGTCGCTGCTCGGGTCGTCCTTGTAGGCGATGCCCTTAATGGAGTTCCTCTCGCCATTGACCCAGGTCTCGTTCAACACGTCCACAGTCCCATTCTTATTCAGGGCGTACGTGGCCCTCGTGTCCGTGCCGTCCTTGGGCAGGAAGAACGACGGGAAGGAGGCGATCTCGTACCAGCGTCCCACGTATTTCTCCAGATCAAGTCCCTTCACGACGGTTGGCACGTTGTCGAGCTGGTGAAAGGTCTCCAGCCTGAGGATAGATCCCCGCGAGCAAAGCACACACGCGAACATAGAAGAAAGCAATGAGACAAGAAGGAAGAGTCCCTTCGCACCATCCATCACTTTCTTTGCCATTTCTCTCTTTCCCAGCTGTTGTGTTCCCAGGTAGTGAATGGAAGAAGGATTTGTCTCGGGGTTTTATGGGGGAGAATGGGGGTGAAGGGGGGATTTTCTTTTTCTCCTTTTGGTTTTCGTGTTTCTCTTTTTTGTTTTCCTTGCTGTAGTTTCTATACAAGATTTTGTTTCCCATTTCGTCTTTCCTTGTGACGTGCACGATTGTGGACCTTACGTTTATGGGAACTAATATTCTAGAGTGTTCAAATTTGGGGTTTTTTTTCGGAGGATAAGAATAAAGTAAAGTTTACCGACCAAATACAAAAGAATAACGTAAAAGGAAATTGAGATTATGCACTACTGTCAATTTCCTTTTTATTTGTTGCATGATAATTCTTAGGAATTAATCGGTAAGGAAATAATTGATTTTGGGTTTTATCTTTCATATTTTTAGGATTAGAGATTTGGACATTATTTGTGTATTTCATACTTTGTGGAAAAAAAAGATTTGTTGATTTTCGCTGGAGTAGCGAATTCTAGTTTGAATATGGCGAACTGGGAAACTTCTCAGCCTAGAAAAAGGGTTTTGTCTCGTGTGTCACCTTCATGGAAAAACATCAAGGAAGGACAAAATGCATGTCGAGCGAGAAATTATCTTCAAGCTTTAAACGGATTACATTATCTTATTGTCTAAAGAGAGATTTGAGTCGAGAACAATAAAAGACATAAATAACGTCAACGAATGGTTTCACAAAATGAAGAAATTACACACTTAAGATATATTTGAGTACTCTTGCAACACTTCAGCATTTTTCCTGATGTTCTGTATATCTTGATTTAACTGGGCCAATAGGGCAATGCCATAGGGTAAGCATGTTTTCCAAATTTTGGCTCATTACCTCATTGCTAGCTGCTGCAATTTCATTTTTTTGTAATGATTTCCTTTCTGCAAATCCGTTTGATTTTTCTTGCGAGTGCTGAATTTTAGCTATCTCAGGAATTATTCAAGCTCATTTGAACTGGGCTCAGCAATTTTTCTTTTTCAAGTTTGAGCGGCTTGACCATTTATTAATTGAACCGAGCATGAAAATACTAGATTTAAATAATTTACAAATAGATAATCGATATTGTTCCTCCATCTTAGTATTCTTTCCAAAGGTAGGTTTGAGCTCAAGTTTTAATTTGAGTTGAACTCGTTATCAAACTAGAATATACGGATTAATTGAGCCAAGTCGATTTCAAACTGGAATTCATCAAAACGTAATCCGTTTGAGCTTAAACTTGTGCTTTAAAACTCAAGCTGAATTTAGCTAAAAGAGTCGAGCTCGAGTCAAGTATTTAACCTTGCATAATTGAGTTTAATAAAATTCCAGCATCACAATTTCACCGCTGGAGATCACGTCTAAGTTTGCTCATGGGACTCTTTTCCAGGGGAAGGGAGTCTCAGGAAATTAAAAATATCGTATCCTTCTTTGCCCGAGGATCCCTTTTTGATAAAAGTTAAAGTAAACACAAGAACTGTATTATTTCCATGGGGTTTACAGCAGGTTCCCCTACTTTATTAAATTAAGTAGAAATAAGATTATGTTAAGAATTACAAAATTTAGAATGCTTTCAGATGAATTTAAAATCTTAAGTTTCTCATGTACCGTCCTTGAGAAAAAAAGTCATTGATGATTGATAATCATACTACAGTAACAGCATGTCATGTTCTGTAATCAAGAGATTGCCAATCCTTTTGGCTAGGTGTAAATGAAAATAAAGGCTGGCTTGTACACTCACACGTAAAGATAATCGAGGAATCTTGGAGTAGCAACCCAAGACACTCCACATAAACAAGATGATGATGATCAGGTTGCTCCTTTCTCTTGTCTGTCTCCTGCTCTTCACTCTACCAGCAACACTAGTTTCACAATCACCAGCAGGTTTTTCCCCAGAGCAACGAATCAATCATATTCACTGAAACAAAATGAGACTCCTAAGACAAAAATCCTATTCAAGACCCAGTTTTCCCCCACAGATTCTTGACTTCTTCACATACAACCCCAAGAACTGCTAAATATTCTACCAAAAGTATCTCATCAAGAGTCAGCTTCGGCACCATGGAGCTCCAGTCTTTGTTTACACGGGAATTGAAGGCAACATTGAGTGGTTCGCTGCTAACACTGGATTTTCTATTGGTCATTGCACCCAAGTTCCGAGCTCTCCTGGTCTTCATTGAAGTGATTTTCTAAATGTTTCTGTAGGTTCAAAGGGCTCCGAAGAGTCTTCTAAGCTGGAGAGGAAAGGATAAATATTGCACCTTTTTGTGATATCATGAAGCTTTATGCAAAAGTGTACTTAGTGCTCTTGAAAAGATTAAATATGCATTTGGTTTTTTCGAGAAAAGCTTTAGAATGTTAGCAAATGATTTCG
The DNA here is from genome assembly GCA_014182845.1 of Corymbia calophylla. Classification (NCBI taxonomy): domain Eukaryota; kingdom Viridiplantae; phylum Streptophyta; class Magnoliopsida; order Myrtales; family Myrtaceae; genus Corymbia; species Corymbia calophylla. Next base: position 1,933,534 of record CM024695.1, read on the forward strand.
CAGGAAGCGACTGTCAATGAGCTAATCCAAACCAGAATTTTCTTCTCGTCTTTTGCTTTTGGGACAGTTGGCTGATGGGCTCGTTTCGGTTGTGTTTTTTCAGCATAGATACTGTGGAGAGTCAATGCCATTTGGGAATGACTCTTTCCTATACTATTCTTGAATTTATTTCCTGCTCTCGTACCCTATTCTTTGTTGACCTTCAGAGGCCTCAATTCAGTAGATGCAGCTCAAAACTGGCTATGGTCTGCTTTCATCCATACTGCGACGGTGAACTATCCAACCGAAGTTTCATGATGCCTTTGCCTGCCTATCCAGCGAAGGAGGTAGGATCAAAATTCACTTCACTAATCGAATAAAATCTGGTGAAGCCTCTAATGTGGTATGACCTTGCTAATCTTTTTCTTTCCTATTGTTCATTGAAGATTTGCAAGATTTTTGACGCAGTTTCATCCTGGAGAAATGAAGCTAAACAATGCTTTTGCAGCTGCAAATTTGTACAATAATTATGTTGGGGTTATCCCACATCGGTTGTGGAATTGCTTTTGCAGCTACAAATTTGTACAATATGTTGGGATTATTCCACATCAGTTGTGGAAGGCATAGGTAGTCAGTTTACAAGTGTGAGGGAAAGCTTTATCCCTTGAGCTAGCTTCACTTATAAACTAACCATCTGCCCCCGCCACAACCGATATGGGATAAACTCCAAAAAATTATTCACAAACTGAAAAATGCTTCAACATCGAACACGGAGCTGATGCTCATGACCTGCAAGGGTGGGACTGCCAGGTTGGAGTCTCCTCTCTACCAGTGGCTTCTCCAGAGTCCATTCCGCTTGATACAGAATTTATTTGGTGGAGAAAGAAAACCGAATTAGATTAAACCAGACAGCAATCTTGTTTCCATTATCTATAGAACATAGCAACTGAATTAGATTAAACCAATCAAAGTAAAATTTACCGGCAGTTAATCACAAAATATGCGGTGACTACCAATTGATCTAATTCCTTTCAAGTTTGTAAGGGCTTGGATGGAGATGGTTGTTCCAATGAGTTTCTCTAGTGAGAGCATGTTTAGTCCATTTTCCTATATCTACAACATGCTGGCGGAATAATGGATTAGATTAAACTAAACAGTAGTCTTGTTTCCATTATCTATAGAATATAGCAACCGAATTAGCTTAAACCAATCAAAGTAAAATTTACCAGTAGCTGATCACAAGATCTGTGTTGACTGCCAATTGATCAAATTCCATTCAAGTAATTGTACAGCTTTGGAAGGAGATGGTTATTCCAATGAGTTTCTATGGTGAGACCATGTTTAGTCCATTTGCCTATAATTACAACATGCTTGCGGAACAATGCATGAAGAAGTATGGAGTCACGCCTCAGCCACATTGGATCACAGCTGAACTTCATCACAAAGTGAGTAAAAAAGTTTAGTCAGTTGGTCATGGCAGTTATTAACTATGATGCTTGCTCTTCATGAATTGTCATTCCTTTAAAAGGCTAAAAAATATCATGTTCTTTCCTTTGCAGCGAGTTGAGGAAATTCTCAAGAGATTTGGCAGCAACGTCATATTTTTCTACTTAAAGCAGAGGAGGGTAATCACTTGTTTTTTCTTCTCCTTTTCCTTTCTGTGCTGCTTTTATGCTGTTTTCTTAACCAGGAAATCATTTTAACACACTTACTGTTCGTATCATCATGAAATGTTGACTATCTCACTCAAGAATTTGATATCACCTCAATGACATCCTCGCACATTCATACACATTGTCGTGAATGTTATCTTCATGAGTTCATTTTTTTTTTTTTTTGGGTTGGGATCTTCATGAGTCCAAGCACCTACATCTGTGCACTAAGAGATGATCGTGCGGATTACTCTGTTATGGCCTTATTTGAGAAGGATCTTGTGCATAAGAACTTTTAGCCTTATATCTTCAAACACTCAAAGATTAAGCAAAGTATGATTCGCAATATACTTCATTGATGTAAAGCCTGATAAAATGCATAGCTGATTTGGTCAGATCATTTGAAAACTATCCGCAGATTGTGTTCTATTAGATTGGCATTATTTGCTCGTCCTTGGCCAAAAACATTGATAAAAGAACACAGTTTGTTAACTAATGTTAAATTTCTAACTCACTGTGTGCTCGAAAACACACCTGCAAGCATTGTTGTTGTCACTGAAAAGGGTACAAGTTTTTCTTTCCAATTCTTATGTCTGTTCCATTCTTGCCTTTTCTTTGCTCCCTAGCATGGTAATTCTAAATTGCTTGGACAATATGCAATTTTTAGGAGCTTTTCTAGTTTCACCACCCGACATGGTAATGCTAAAATGGATCAGTTGGGATTTTATTTGCCCATATATTAAAAGGTTTTAACTCTCAACTTCGTTTTATTAGTAGGCTTCACCTTATTATTGTATTTATGTACAATGCATATATGCACACATATTTCAAAAAATTTGAGTACTTGGGACAACTACTATAGAAATGAAAATTGGAGTCATCATATAGTTTTTAACTGGCTTGAAGGTTTATATGCATCACATAGGCCAATCAAATCTGTATTTAGAAGCATATAGACAAAATTTTTTGTTTTACTATTATTAAACCTGAACTGTTCACATCATACGAAAAAGCCAACTAATAATTTACACAATAGAGGGATACTCACTTCTTTTCATTTTAAAATTTTTATTGCTGCTGTTATGCAGTTCTCTTAACCACAAAATCATTTATGCCGCATCTAACAATTAATATCATCACGAACAGTTATCTACTTCACTCATGAATCTGATATTATCTCAATGACCATGTTGTAAGGTTTTATGAGGTGTCAATTCAACCTGCAATGACACAAATACCTTGTTCATGAGGGATGAAAGACTAGTGATTCTTTAAAATGTCCATATGTCATTTATTAATTGTTTGCATGGTTGAAATTGTGTGGTATTGTGGGCCCGTGGGGAATTGATCCAAAATTATGGTTTTGATCAAAACAAGATTTTAAAATTTCATGCGCAAGCTCCAAGTTGTGGAGAGCCTTGAATACTTGCTTTAGGGTAGACTTTTGTCAGCGCGTAAACTTTTGTCACCGAATAAGCTTAATTTAGTAGGTTCGAGTCAATGTAGCGTTGTACTTGATTTTGATATCATTTTCCACTAATTTGATAGGATTTGGAGTTTGTCGACTTGAGATAACTTTTGTGGTTTGGTTAGACTCTTCCAAGTAAATGATGGTTGTCTTTTCTTTAAATTTGTCAACTCGTGTCTTGAAAATAATTAATATTCAATATATTAATATATTAATAAAAGTGTGTTTGTTGCATAAAATCTCGATCGGATATTTATTACTATTTGGTTATTTGAGTATTGTTTGAGAAATATTTTACAAAAGGTATATACTAATTTGTGAACCTAGTTCATGAAATCGTTCTGAAATAATCTGTATAATATATTTTAATTTATGAAATGAATTATGGATTTGGTTTGTGAAATATTGGAGGATAATGGTTTGATGTTCATTATCGTTATAAAATCAGTGAAGGGTTTTGGCTTTACATATTGGTTTCAAGATATCGTCTAGAGCGTGCAATTATCTAATAATAGGTGGGGATCTTGGCCGTTTTGTCACTAGGCATTATGTCGTAACCATGGTTAGATATTCAGCACAAAGTTAATCAATGAGCTAGATAATTAATGTTTATTCAGTTACTTATTGGTTAAAGGAATATTTCAACATATGTATATGAGCAGGTCAAAGTGATACAACTCATCTTTGATTTTGTATGTATATTATCTATTAGATTTGAGATAAGTGAATTCTAATATTATTTTATAAATGTGCATAGTGGATGTTCGATTTGCTTAGAAGATGTATGTACTATTTATTGGGCTGTGGTTGTGTGTACCATTGGTCTTAAATGTTTTTTAAGTTCTTCAATTTGGGTATGAGGTTAAATAGCTGTATATGAGTTGATACTTGTTAAATTATCTCATGTATGTGTGTACATTTTGATAAAATATTAATGTTGGTTTGTGTTTGAAAATGCATCTCTTAATAGAAGGACAACCGTGTCATTTTTTCAATTTTGTTAGTTGGAGTGGGAGTGCGACAATCAATTTTCTTCATGCAATAATCACTTCTTTTCATGTCAAACTATTTCTTCTCTTCATTATTTAATGACAACAAACAATTTCAACATCATTTCATCCGGCTGCTCCAAATTGAGTTTCCTCCCTACAACGGACTTGATCCACCAAATGCCTTTAGTGCCCTAGGGGTCCTTACTGCGGCGGAGTGTCACTTTGCGGAGTCTTGCGGAGCTTGCTCACATCATATCCTTCATCAACAGCCTTATGCACCAGCTTCTTATAGATTTTATCATCTATATGGCTCTTTCTGCTCAATATCTGCAAAACCAATAATAATAATCCCGACAATTAGTCAACAAAAGTGAAGGAATCAAAGCAAGAATCAGAACCCAAATAGCAATTAGTACAGACTGCCAGATGACCCATCAGCCATAAAACCGAATCCTATGGGTTCTAATTTTTTCTTACCATCAAGGGGGGCAAAAAGGACAAAAAAGAAGAAGAAACGAAAATCTGACGAGAATGTCACATACAAAGAGAGACTTCCGGCTGGGCACCCCAACGATAGCATGCTGATAGTCAGCGTCAAGGTACAAGACCCAGTAGTCAGCAACAGGGGACGGAGGCACGTAGAATTTCAGTTTGAACTTGGCCTCATCGCTGCTCGGGTTGTCCTTGTAGGCGATGCCCTTAGCGAAGACCCTCTTGCCATTGAGCCAAGACTCGTTCACCACGTACAGAGCCCCATTTTTATTCAGGGCGTACGTGGCCCTCGTGTCCGCGCCCTTCGGGGGCTCAAAGTTCGACACAATGGAGGCGATTTCGTACCAGCGTCCCACGTATCTCTTCAGATCAAGTCCCTTCACGACAGTAGGCAAGCTGTCGAGCTGGTAAAAAGGATTGAGCCCAGGGATCGATACCCGCGAGCACAGCGCACACATGAACATAGAAGAAAGCAGCGAGACAAGAAGGAAGAGTCCCTTCGCACCCTCCATCACTTTCATTGCCATTTCTTTCTTTCCTAGTTGTTGTGTTTCCAGGTAGTGAGAGGAACAAGGATTTGTGTCGGGGTTTTATGGGGAGAAGGAGGACGGATTTTTTTCCCCTGTTTTTGGTTTTTCCTGTTTCTCTTTTTTGCTTTCTTTATTTGCTGTAGTTTCTCTATAAGATTATTTCCCATTTTCGTCTTTCCTTGTGACGTGCACGATTGTGGACCTTAACTTTTGTAGAAACTAATATTCTAGAATGTTGCAATTTGGGAGTTTTTTCGGAGGATAAGAATAACATAAAAGGAACTTGACAAAAGAAAATTAAAATCATGCACTACTGTCGATTTCCTTTTTACTTGTTGCATGATAATTCTAAGGAATAAATCGGCAAGGAAATAATTGATTTTGGGTTTTATGTTTCATATCTCTAGGATTATAGATTTGGACATTATCTGTGAATTTCATATTTTGTGGAAAAAAAGGGTTGTTAATTTTCGAAAGTTCAGCAAATTCTAGTTTGAATACGGCGAAATGGAAAACTCAGCAACCTAGAAAATTGGTCATGTCTCATGGGTCAATTTAATGGAAAAACATCAAGGAAGGACAAAATGCATGTTGAGTGCGAAATCATCTTCAAGCCTTGAAAGGACAACATTATCTTATTGTCTAAAGAGTGATTCGAGTCAAGAATGATAAAAGATGGCAGATCACATGCATCGATTCATATCACTTTGTCAATGAATGGTTTCGAAAAAAGAAGAAATCGCCGACTTAGGATATATTTGAGTACTCTTGCAACACTTCGGCATTTTTCTTAATGTTTTGTACATCTTGATTTAGCTGGATGAATGGGACAATGTTGGAATATTTAAACGATAAACAACATCTTATCTCATAACTCAAGTTTTTAGAATAATTGGTAGTGATCTCACAAATGTTTTTCATTGTATCAGAATTGACGTACGGACCCCTAGAGTGCAAAAACTTGGCATATGAGGATACTTAAGTGCCAAAATCGGAGCAAAAATGATTAGTTAAGTGCCAACGGCGAGAAAGTCCGGCCAAAATGCTGACATTGCACTTTTCCAGCGAGTTGAGGTCGAAACGGTGTTGTTGTGGGTGCTAACATGGCTAAATAAGCCAAAAACGACGTCGTTTTGGCCAAAGTTTAATTTTTAATATAAATATTAATTAAATAATATTGAAAGTGAAATTTAAAAAGAGAGAGAGAGAGAGAGAGAGAGAGAGATAGCAGCCCCTATGGCCGCGCCCCATCGCCGGTGGGGCGGCGGCGATAGATGGCGAGGGTCGCCGACGCCGGGGAGGGCGGCGACCCTCGCCTAGTGGGCGCCGGGTGAGGGCCGTCTGGCCCTTGCCTTCGGTTGGGAGGGTCGTCGAGGCATCGGGGACCCTCCCCGTGGGCGCCGGAGGGGTGGCGACCCTCTCCCGGATCTGGCGAGGGTCGCCGCCCTCTCCCGGCGTCTAGCGAAGGTCATCCTGGTCCTCGCCGACTTGCACTCGGGCATTGGCTACCCCGCCGTCCATCGTCGCCGCCCCACCGGCGATGGGACAAGGTGGCCACGGGGGGCTACTACCCTCTATTTGTTTTAAAATTTTTTTTTTGCTTTTAATATTATTTAATTAACATTTATATAAAAATAAACTTTGGACAAAACGGCGTCGTTTTGGATTGATCTAGCCACATTAGCACTTAAAATGACGTCGTTTTAGGCTTATTTGGTCATGTCAGCACCCAAAATGACGCCATTTCGATCCCAACTCGCCGGAAAAGTGCCACGTCGCATTTTAGCCGGATTTTCTCGCCATTGACACTTAACGATCCTTTTTATTATTATTAAACCTGAGCTGTTAACATCATACGAAAAAGCCAACTAATAATTTACACAGTTGAGGGATAATCACTTCTTTTCATTTTCAAATTTATTTTGTTGCTGTTGTGAAGTTTTCTTAACAACGAAATCATTTTTGCCACATCTAATAGTTAATATCATCACGAATGGTTAATTACCTCACTCACGAATTTGACATTACCTCAATGACTATGCTGTAATGTTTTATGAGGTGTCGATTCAACCTGCAATGACACAAATACCACGTTCATGAGTGATGAAAGGCCAGTGATTCTTTAAAATGTCCATATGTCATTTGTCAATTGTTTGCATGGTTGAAATTGTGTGGTATTGTGGGCCCATGGGAAATTGATTCAAAATTACGATTTTGATCAAAATGAATTTTTAAAATTTCACGCACAAGCTCTAGGTTGCAGAGAGCCTTGAATACTTGCTTTAGGCAAAAATGGGGGTTAGGATACTAGGAGTGACAATACTTTCGTACGGCGCTCACTTTGGTATCAAAATTTATTTTTGGCTCACTTAAGTGCCACAAGTTTTAAAAAACATTCACTTGAGTGCCACTCCACCGGAAAAGCTAATGTGGCCGCCGGAAAACAATATTTTAATATTTTAATTTTACTTGATTTTGATATCATTTTCCACTAATTTGATAGGATTTGGAGTTCGTTGGCTTGAGATAACTTTTTTGGTTTGGTTAGACTTTTCTTTAAATTTGTCAACTTGTATCTTGAAAATAATTAATATTCAACATATTATAAATTAATAAAAATATGTTTGTTGCATAAAATATAGATAAGACATTTATTGCTATTTGGTTATTTGAATATTGTTTGAGAAACGTTTCACGAAAGGTATATATTAGTTTGTGAACCTAGTTCATGAAATCAATTCTTAAATAATTTGTATAATATGTTTTAACTTATTAAATGAATTATGGCTTTGGTTTGTGAAATATTGAAGGATAATGGTGATGCTCATTGTCATTATAAACTCGGTGAAGGATTTTGGCTTTACATACCGGTGTCATGACATTTTCTAGACTGTGCAATCAATTGATAATAAGAGGGGATCTTGACCATTTTGTCACCAAGCGTTATGTCGTAACTATGGTTGGATATTCAGCGCAAGATTAATCAATGGACCGGACCATTGATGTTTATATAGTTGTTTATTGATTAAAGGAATATTTCAAATATGTAAATCATCAGGTTAAAGTGATACGACTCATTTTGATCTTGTATGTATATTATATATTTATTTGTGAACCTAATTCATGAAATAAGTTTTGAAATAATTTGTATAATATATTTTAATTTATGAAATGAATTCTGGATTTGGTTTGTTAAATCTTGGAGGATAATGGTTTGATGTTCATTATCGTTATAAAATCAGTGAAGGGTTTTGGCTTTACATACTAGTTTCAAGACATCTTCTAGAGCGTGCAATTATCTAATAATAGGTGGGGATCTTGGCCGTTTTGTCATTAGGCATTATGTCGTAACCATGGTTAGATATTCAACACAAAATTAATCAATGGACTAGATAATTAATGTTTATTCAGTTGTTTATTAGTTAAATGAATATTTCAACATATGTATATGATCAGGTCAAAGTGATACAACTCATCTTTGATTTTGTATGTATATTATCTATTAGATTTGAGATAAGTGAGTTCTAATATTATTTTATAAATGTGCATAGTGGATGTTCGATTTGCTTAGAAGATGTATGTACTATTTATTGGGCTGTGGTTGTGTGTACCATTGGTCTTAAATGTTTTTTAAGTTCTTCAATTTGGGTATGAGGTTAAATAGCTGTATATGAGTTGATACTTGTTAAATTATCTCATGTATGTGTGTACATTTTGATAAAATATTAATGTTGGTTTGTGTTTGAAAATGCGTCTCTTAATAGAAGGACAACCGTGTCATTTTTTCAATTTTGTTAGTTGGAGTGGGAGTGCGACAATCAATTTTCTTCATGCAATAATCACTTCTTTTCATGTCAAACTATTTCTTCTCTTCATTATTTAATGACAACAAACAATTTCAACATCATTTCATCCGGCTGCTCCAAATTGAGTTTCCTCCCTACAACGGACTTGATCCACCAAATGCCTTTAGTGCCCTAGGGGTCCTTACTGCGGCGGAGTGTCACTTTGCGGAGTCTTGCGGAGCTTGCTCACATCATATCCTTCATCAACAGCCTTATGCACCAGCTTCTTATAGATTTTATCATCTATATGGCTCTTTCTGCTCAATATCTGCAAAACCAATAATAATAATCCCGACAATTAGTCAACAAAAGTGAAGGAATCAAAGCAAGAATCAGAACCCAAATAGCAATTAGTACAGACTGCCAGATGACCCATCAGCCATAAAACCGAATCCTATGGGTTCTAATTTTTTCTTACCATCAAGGGGGGCAAAAAGGACAAAAAAGAAGAAGAAACGAAAATCTGACGAGAATGTCACATACAAAGAGAGACTTCCGGCTGGGCACCCCAACGATAGCATGCTGATAGTCAGCGTCAAGGTACAAGACCCAGTAGTCAGCAACAGGGGACGGAGGCACGTAGAATTTCAGTTTGAACTTGGCCTCATCGCTGCTCGGGTTGTCCTTGTAGGCGATGCCCTTAGCGAAGACCCTCTTGCCATTGAGCCAAGACTCGTTCACCACGTACAGGGCCCCATTTTTATTCAGGGCGTACGTGGCCCTCGTGTCCGCGCCCTTCGGGGGCTCAAAGTTCGACACAATGGAGGCGATTTCGTACCAGCGTCCCACGTATCTCTTCAGATCAAGTCCCTTCACGACAGTAGGCAAGCTGTCGAGCTGGTAAAAAGGATTGAGCCCAGGGATCGATACCCGCGAGCACAGCGCACACATGAACATAGAAGAAAGCAGCGAGACAAGAAGGAAGAGTCCCTTCGCACCCTCCATCACTTTCATTGCCATTTCTTTCTTTCCTAGTTGTTGTGTTTCCAGGTAGTGAGAGGAACAAGGATTTGTGTCGGGGTTTTATGGGGAGAAGGAGGACGGATTTTTTCCCCCTGTTTTTGGTTTTTCCTGTTTCTCTTTTTTTGCTTTCTTTATTTGCTGTAGTTTCTCTATAAGATTATTTCCCATTTTCGTCTTTCCTTGTGACGTGCACGATTGTGGACCTTAACTTTTGTAGAAACTAATATTCTAGAATGTTGCAATTTGGGAGTTTTTTCGGAGGATAAGAATAACATAAAAGGAACTTGACAAAAGAAAATTAAAATCATGCACTACTGTCGATTTCCTTTTTACTTGTTGCATGATAATTCTAAGGAATAAATCGGCAAGGAAATAATTGATTTTGGGTTTTATGTTTCATATCTCTAGGATTATAGATTTGGACATTATCTGTGAATTTCATATTTTGTGGAAAAAAAGGGTTGTTAATTTTCGAAAGTTCAGCAAATTCTAGTTTGAATACGGCGAAATGGAAAACTCAGCAACCTAGAAAATTGGTCATGTCTCATGGGTCAATTTAATGGAAAAACATCAAGGAAGGACAAAATGCATGTTGAGTGCGAAATCATCTTCAAGCCTTGAAATGACAACATTATCTTATTGTCTAAAGAGTGATTCGAGTCAAGAATGATAAAAGATGGCAGATCACATGCATCGATTCATATCACTTTGTCAATGAATGGTTTCGAAAAAAGAAGAAATCGCCGACTTAGGATATATTTGAGTACTCTTGCAACACTTCGACATTTTTCTTAATGTTTTGTACATCTTGATTTAGCTGGATGAATGGGACAATGTTGGAATATTTAAACGGTAAACAACATCTTCATCTCATAACTCAAGTTTTTAGAATAATTGGTAGTGATCTCACAAATTTTTTTCATTGTATCAGAATTGACGTACGGACCCCTAGAGTGCAAAAACTTGGCATATGGGGAAACTTAAGTGCCAAAAGTTACAAAATGTACACTTAAGTGCCAAAATTGGAGCAAAAAGGATCAGTTAAGTGCCAATGGTGAGAAAGTCCGGCCAAAATGCTGACATGGCACTTTTCCGGCGAGTTAAGTTTGAAACGGCGTTGTTTTGGGTGCTGACATGGCTAAATAAGCCAAAAACGACGTCGTTTTGGCCAAAGCTTAATTTTTAATATAAATATTAATTAAATAATATTGAAAGTGAAATTTAAAAGAGAGAGAGAGAGAGAGAGAGAGAGAGAGACAACAGAGAGAGAGACCGCCCGTGGCCGCCGCCCCATCGCCGGTGGGGCGGCGGCGACAAATGGCAAGGGTCGCCGACGCTGGGAGAGGGCGGCAACCCTCGCCTAGTGGGCGCTGGGTGAGGGTCGCTGCCCTCTCCCCCCACATCCTGGCGAGGGTCGTTGCCCTCTCCCAGCGTCTGGCGAAGGTCATCCGGCCCTCACTGACCCGCACCCAGGTGTCGGCGACCCCGCCGTCCATCGCCACTGCCCCACCGGCGATGGGACGGCAGCCACAGGCGGGGCTACTACCTCTATTTCTTTTAATTTTTTTTTTGCTTTTAATATTATTTAATTAACATTTATATAAAAATAAACTTTGGACAAAACGGCGTCGTTTTGGACTGATCTAGCCACATCAACACTCAAAATGACGTCGTTTTAGGATTATTTGGCCATATCAGCGCCCAAAATGACGCCGTTTTGACCCCAACTCACCGGAAAAGTGCCACGTCAGCATTTTGGCCGGATTTTCTCGCCGTTGGCACTTAACTGATCCTTTTTGTTCCGATCTTGGCACTTAAGTGTACCTTTTGTAACTTTTGGCACTTAAGTATCCCCTCGTACTAAGTTTTGGTACTTGAACTATACTTATGCCTATTAGAATTTGAGGTCCTAAGTTCAAATCTTACCAGACCCCATTTGTGCCTCCCCAATTAAATTTCCACATCTTAATACTAGGCAAAAGACCATATTAAGCATGAGAGGAAGTGTTGGAATATTTAATTAATAAATCACACATTTATCTAATACCTTAAGCATAGACAATGTCATAGCGCAAGCATGTTTTTTCAAAATTTGGCTTATAACCTCATTGCTAGCTGCCGCAATTTCATCTTTTTGTAATGATTTTCCTTTCTGCAAATCCCGTTTGATTTTTCTTGGGAATGCCACGCTAGTGAATTATAGCTATCTCTTGAATTATTCAAGCTCGTTTGAAGTGTGATCGGCATGTTTTTTCCTTTTCCGAGTTTTAATGGCTTGACCATTATTAATTGAGCCGAGCTTGAAAATACTAGACTTGAGTGATCCACAAATAGATAAGCGATATTGTTCCTCCATCTTAGTAATTTTCCCGAAGGTTAGAGTTTGAGCTCAAGTTTGAGCGCGAGTTGAACTCGATATTTAACTAGAATATATTAATTAATCTAGTCAAGTTGATTTTGAACTGGAATTTATCAAAACTTAATCAGGTTGACCTTAACTTGTGCTTGGAGAGTTGAGATGAATTTAGCTAAAAGAGTCTAGCTTGAGTCGAGAATTTTGACCTTGCATATGTGAGTTGGGTAAATTTCAAGCATCAAAATTTCACCTATCCTCGTGAGTTTTAGCCATAGATCATGTCTAAATTTTATGGGACACTTTTCTAGGGGAATGGAATCTCAAGAAATTAAAATATAATTTCCTTGTTTTGTGGAGGATCCTTTTTTGACTCGGATAATGATATGAATGAATTTCTAAACTTTGATCCAATATGCAATGTGATCCATGAATTTTTAATTCGTTTAATGCAGTCCCTGAACTTTGCCTAATGTTCATTGTAGTCCCTAAACTTTTGATACATGTTCAATATAATCAATGAAATATATGAAAATGTTTAATGTAATCCTTATATTAAGTCAAAATTAGGGACAACATTGAACCTTTTCAATTGAACATGTACCGAAAATCTAAGGATTAGAATGAGCAAATTAAAAGTTGAGAGGCCGTATTGTACATTGAATTAAAGTTCGGAGAATCATGTTGAACAAAATAAAAGTTCAGGGACTATATGACACATTGGACCAAAATTTAGGTATCATTCGTCTTGTTTTCTCTTTTTGATTAAAATGAAAGAAAACATAAAAATCGTATTATTTCAATGGGGACACAGCATGTTCCCTAATTTATTGGGTGGAGAAAAAAACCGGATTAGATTAAACCAGACAACGGTCTTGTTTCCATTTTCTATAGAATATAGCAACTAAATTAGATTAAACAAATCAAAGTAAAATTTTCCGGCAGTTGATCACAATATCTGCGACGACTGCTAATTGATCTAATTCCTTTCAAGTTTGTACAGTCTTGGACGGAGACGGTTGTTCCAATGAGTTTCTCTAGTGAGAGCATGTTTAGTCCATTTTCCTATAACTACAACGTGCTTGCGTAACAATGGATAGATTAAACTAAACAGAAGTCTTATTTCCATTACCTATAGAATATACCAATCAAATTAGCTGAAACCAATCCAAGTAAAATTTACCAGCAGTTGATCACAAGATATGTGCCGACTGCCAATTGATCTAATTCCATTCAAGTAATTGTAGAGGCTTGGATGGAGATGGTTATTCCAATGAGTTTTTATACCGAGGGCATGTTTAGCCCATTTACCTATAACTACGACACATTGCATGAAGAAGTATGGAGTCACGCCTAAGCCACACTGGATCACAGCTGAATTTCGTCGCAAAGTGAGTCGGTCATGATTGTCATTACCTATGATACATGCTCTTCATGAAGTGTCGTTCCTTTAAAAGGTTAACATAATATCATGTTCTTTCCCTAGCAGCGAGGCGAGGAAATTCTTAAGAGATTTGGCAGCAAAATCATATTTCCCTACTTAAAGCGGAGGAGGGTAATCACTTGGTTTTTCTTCTCCTTCTCTTTTGTGTGCTGCTTTTATGCTGTTTTCTTAACCAGGAAATCATTTTCACAGGCCTACTGTTCATATCATCACGAAATGTTGACTATCTCACTTAAGAATCTGATATTACCTCAATGACATGCTCACACATTCATACACATTGTCGTGGACGTTATCTTCATGAGTTCAAGACAATTATGCACCGAGAGAAGATCGTGCAGATTACTCTGTTGTGGCCTTGTCTGAGAAGGATCTTGTGCGTAAGAACTTTTAGCCTTATATTTTCAAACACTTGAAGATTATGCAAAGCACAATTTGCAATATATTTCAATGATGTAAAGCCCAATAAAATGCATAGCTGATTTGGTCAGATCATCTAAAAATTATCCGCAAATTGTGTTTTGTTAGTTGGTATTATTTGCTCATCCTTGGCCAGAAACATTAATAAAAGAATGCAGTCTGTTAAACTGATGTTAAACTTCTAACTCATCGTGTGCTCAATAACATGCCTGCAAGCATTGTCGCTATCATTGAAAGGGTACAAGTTTTTCTTTCCAATTCTTATGTATGTTCCAGTCTTACCTTCTCTTTCTACCTAGCATGGTAATTCCAAATCGCTTGGATAATATGCAATTTTCAGGAGCTTTTCCAATTTCACTTCCCGACATGGTAACGCTAAAATGGATCATTTGGGATTTTATTTGCCCATATATAAAAATGTTTTAATTCTCAACTTCATTTTGTTAGTAGGCTTCATCTTATTATTGTATATATGTACAGTGCGTATATGCACACATATTTCAAAAATTCGAGTACTTGGGACAACTACTAAAGAAATGAAAATTGGAGTCATCATGTAGTTTTCAACTGACTTGCCTCTTCGAAAATTTATATGCATCACAGAAGCCAATCAAATGTGTATTTGGAAGCACATAGATAAAATTTCTTGTTTTACCATTGTTAAACCTAAATTATTCATATCATATGAAAAAGCCAACTAACAATTTACACAATTGAGGGATATTCACTTTTTTTCATTTTCAAATTTTTGTTGTTGCTATTATGCAGTTTTCTTAACCACAAAATCATTTATGCCGTAACTAATAGTTAATATCATCACGAACGGTTAATTACCTCAGTTACGAATATGATATTACCTCAATGACCATGCTATAAGGTTTTATGTGGTGTCAATTCAACTTGTAATGATACAAAAACCTTGTTCACGGGGATAAAAGACCAGTGATTATTTAAAATGTCCATATGTCACTTATCAATTATTTGCATGGTGAAATTGATTCAAAATTATGGTTTTGATCAAAATGAAATTTTTAAATTTCACGTGTAAGCTCCCAGTTGTGGAGAGCCAGTTGTGGAGAGCTTTGAGTAGTTGCTTTAGGCAAAAGTTTTGTCAGCACGTATAAATCGGTTTGTCATTGAATAAGCTTGGTCGGTTTGAGTCAGGGTAGCATTTTACTTGATTGGGATATCATTTTCCACTAATTTGATAGGATTTGGAGTTTATCAGATTGAGATAACCTTTGTGGTTTGGTTAGACTTTTCCAAGTAATTGATGGTTGTCTTTTCTTTAAATTTGTAAACTCGTGTCTTGAAAATAATAAATATTCAATATATTGTAAACTAATAAAAGTATGTTGTTGCATGAAATCTAGATTAGATATTTATTACTATTTGGTTATTTGAGTATTATTTGAGAAACATTTTACAAACGGTATATATTAATTTGTGAACCTAGTTCATGAAATTGGTTTCAAAATAATTTGTATAATATATTTTTATTTATGAAATGAATTATGGATTTAGTTTGTGAGATATTGGAGGATAATTGTTTGATGCTCATTATCGTTTTAAACTCGGCGAAGGGTTTTGGCTTTACATACTGGTTTCATGACATTTTCCAGACCGTACAATCAGTTGATAATAGGTGGGAATCTTGGCCGTTTTGTCACTTGGTGCTATGTAGTGACCTTGGTTTGATATTCAGCACAAGATTAATCAATGGACTGGACCATTGATGTTTATTCAGTTATTTATTGATTAAAGGAATATTTCAATTATGTTTATAATTAGGTTAAAGCGATACAACTCATTTTGATCTTGTACGTATATTATATATTAGATTTGAGATAAGTGAGTTCTAATATTGTTTTATAAATGTGCATAGTGGATGTCCGATCTGCTTAGAAGACGTATGCACTATTCATTGAGTTATAGTTGCGCATACCATTCGTCTTAAATGTTTTTCAAGTTCTTCAATTTGGTTATGATGTTAACTAGTTGTATATGAGTTGACACTTGTTAAATTATCTCATGTATGTGTGTGCATTTTGATAAGATATTAATGTTGATTTGTATTTGAAAAAGCATCTCACAGTGGAATGGCAACCATATCATTCTTCCATTTTTGTTAGTTGGAGTATGAGTGCGACAATCAATTTTCTCCACGCAATAACCATTTCTTTTCATATCAAATTATTTCTTCTCTTCATTATTTAATGATAGCAAACAATTTCTACATCATATCATCCAACTGCTCCAAATTGAGTTTCCTCCCTACAACAGACTATCCACCAAATGCCTTTAGTGCTCTAGGATCCTTACTGTAGTAAGGCGTCACTCTATGGAGTCGTGCGGAGTTTGCTCACATCATACCCTTCATCATAGCCTTCTGCACCAATTGCTTATAGACTTTATCATCTATATGACTCTTTCTACTCATTATATGCAAAACCAATAATAATAATTGTAATGTCCTAAATTTTGATCCCATTTTAGAAAATATAAAATGATTATTTAATCGATGTGCTGTTAATTACATTTACCCTGAACTGATCACTCATGGTTAACTAACATTTTTGGAAAGGCAGTTAGGGATTGATACACGTACGACTAGAGAATTCAATTAGAGATTAACCGCTCGACCATAAGGATCCAAGAGGGTCAATGCTGTATTGTTACAAATCAATTAGCAAACGAAAATAAATCGACTTAATAAAAGCACGAGGTGAGATTGCAGGTGATCTCACACAACTTCGATACTAACCACGAACGATAATAAACTAATTTCCCTTTTACTTTGTACTTAGGGTGAGCAATTGATTCCTCACGATTCCATGATATCCAACGGTTGCCCTTGACTTGACGAGACTTGAATGTGGATTGAAAATTCGTCAACCACGGGTCAAATGCGCAAAACCTTAAATGCCCCTCAATAGTTTAGATTGTACTAAAGTTGTATTTAATGGAATTTGGCCACGAATTTCAATCCGATTTTGAGCATCGAGTTTTCAAAGATCTCAAAACTAACCTATTAGATGTCACCTCATTAATGCCCGTATTAATTGGTAAGGTTGAAAATTTTGGAAAAGGGATTATGGGCCGAGAAATTGGAGCCACGAGGGCTCAGCCTAACCGAAGGCCCAATGGGCCTTGTGGCAATCTAGGAAATTGAATTTCAAGGGTAAAAGACCAAAACGCCCTTGGCTTCTAAAGGTTGCTTTGTGTGGTCCAAATTCATGAGGGAACATTTGGCTAGAATTGAAACTTGGTAACCAAGCTTAGGAAACCCCCTTGCCCAAAAGTCTCTCTCTCCCTCATTACCAGCTGAGCACCCCAATCCTTTCTCTCCCTTGTTTTTTCTTCTTTCTCCTTCATTTTCCTCCATTTCTGCCCCCTTGTTGCTTGCTGCCACCGTTTTCTAGAGTGCTGCTACCGTGCCAGAGTTGCTAGTTGATGCCCTTAGCTGTCCGTTTGGCCAACCCAGCCCAGTCTCCAACCGCTCTCTTTTCCCTCACGGTCAACTCTATAGGAGCCCATTTCACCACTGTCCGTCACTATCCATTGCCCTCTTGCTATCCTCAAGTCGATCCAACGTTGCCCTCGTCGTCGCCGATGTTCCCATACCCCCTGACCGGTTAATTAGTAAGTTATTTTCCTAATACCTCAATTAGGAGTTAATTTGCATTAGGGGGTAGATTAATTAGCCTTAATCTTGATTAGTGACTAATAAATGTTAGATTGTGCTTAATTGATAATAAGATGCTTTAATATTTTTTAGTGTAGGTTAATTATAGTTTAATTATGATTAATGATTATTAGCATTGTTGTATTATGATTAATTATGCCTAGTGCTAATTAAATTAGTTAATTAGCATTGTTTTATTATGATTAATAATGTTTAATGATAATTAATATAGTTAATTATAATTAATTATTTATGAATGTAATTAATTATAATTAAATTATTTTGTGGCAATTATTTATTCATAGAAATGATTAATTTATTTTTTAATAATTAATTAATAATAATTAATTATGATTATTTTGTTGTAATTAATTATTTAGAGTAATAATTAATTTTGATTATTTTGTGGCAGTTAATTTTTAAGAATAATTGATTATCATTATTTGGTAGTAATTAATTATTTAGAGAAATAATTAATTATGATAATTTATTTTGTGACCATTATGATAATTCAATTTGTGACAATTAATTAGTTATGGAAATAATTAGTTAGGATGATTTATCTCGTGGTAATTAATTATTTATGGAAATAATTAATTATTATTAATGAATTATTTATGGAAATAATTAATTATTATTAATGAATTATTGTGATTATTTTTGTTAGTGGAATTAATTATTGTGATGATAATTAATGGTGGGAAATTCATTTACCATAATTGACTATTGTAATGATAACTTATTAGCAATCAATATTGGGGTGCAATAATTATTTATAATTAACTACCAGATGATTGCAATAAGACGATAAGTAGACACTTTATGTGTTAGGTAATTAGCCATATAATGAATTTGTGCGCATTCACTATGGTTGGAAGTTGTTTGTCTTGGAAATTTGATTACTAGATTATGGGTGCGTTTGGTTCGGTTTTAGGCAAATGCACTTGGGAAAATGCAAATATCTTTGGACTAAAGGGGTTTCCCGAAATGCAAATACCGTTTGGTAAATTTTGTATTGTAAAAAAACTTTGGCCTAAATGTTGTTTGGTGAATACTACATTTTGTTAAAGGACTTCTGCGAAATTTTTTATTAAAAAAAATTTGTAAATATTTTTTTTTTCGAATCCACCTTCCGGCGGCCAGATCTGGCCACCGAAAGGCCTTGCCTGAGGTCACGCGACCTCAGGCTAGGCGGCCTAAGGTCAGGTGACCTTAGGTGGCGATCACCTGGGTCACGCGACCCAAGCGGAGCGGCCTGAGGTCGGGCGACCTCAGGCGGCAGTTGTCTGGGTCACGCGACCCAGGTGGACGCCTCCATTGCCTGGGTTAGCGTGGCCTCGGCGGACGGTAGCCTGGGTTGCGCGAACCCAGGCGTGTGACCGCTTGAGGTCATCGGACCTCAGGCGAAACCTAGGTTGTGTGACCTAGGCGATGGTTACGCGACCCATGCATGCAACCGCCTGAGGTCGCGCAACCAAAGGAGGCGGTTGCCCCCTTGGCTAGCGGTAGTCGGCTTCGTTGGTCACGCGGGGAAGATGAACAGTACAAGTTGCATTCCAAAAATGCAACTTCCCAATGTACCTCTCACCCTGCATTCAGCTAAGGGACTTTGAGGAGCCTTGGAGATGCAATTGCATCTCCCCAAAGTCCTCCAAAATATTGAATCAAACACCACTGTATTTTCCCAAGGGGCTTTGGGGGCTGAAAGCCCCTTGGGAAAGCTGAACCAAACGAGCCCTACATACTTGAATAGTTATGCTCACGAAAGGTTGTATTGATAATGTGAGTAAGTTGGTGTGGCCATCTATTATTATTATATTGCATCGTACACGTGAAACATGCAATAAGTTGTCGTATGAGCATGAACCATGACTGCATTGGCTAATTAATGAGAAAGAAAATGGTTGAGTGGTTGAGGTGCTCATGTGGTCACACAAAGGATGCTCAGTTGCACCGGAAGACTGCCAACCTTCGAGTTGTACCATGATCCGATAGGTCACCCGATTTTATCGGAAGCCCGGTGGGAGTTCAAAAGTTAAGTTGCGGCAGAGATCGAACCAAATACTCCATTATGAAATGTTGTTTAGGCGAGAGACCTAGACGTAGCTGTGCCTGATGAGGTGGGACAATGCTTGTTTATGCCAGTAGATCGCCACCTCTTGTGTTAGCCGTGGCTTAAGAGGTCTTAATAATTAGAACACGCATGAGTATATTGTGCATGGGAAAGGTCGTATTTGTTCAGATTATGAGTTATAACTATTACATTGATGATGGCATGTAATAAATTGTATAATGCAAGGTATGTGTACCAAGGCAAGGTGAGAGCGCCTGTGGTTGCATTCGATGGCTATTAGTTACTGTTATGATATTGGACCCATGCATGTCAATAGATAGGCAAACCGATAGTCGCTTTGCTACTATTCTTCCATCGATAATATGTTGCATGTTTAGGTGGCTCCAGAGGCAAGCAAATTTCCTAATCGAGGCTTTAGATTTTAACTTATCGAATATATCTCATTCGTTGTTGTTAATTATTTATAGGACTCTAGCATGATGCAATACCTGGT
Organism: Corymbia calophylla; assembly: GCA_014182845.1. NCBI lineage: Eukaryota > Viridiplantae > Streptophyta > Magnoliopsida > Myrtales > Myrtaceae > Corymbia > Corymbia calophylla. The sequence goes on from CM024695.1 coordinate 1,953,924, forward strand.
GCACTTCGGTGTCCCCATGGACATGGGCATCGTAGTAATCACGCGACTCGTTCCGGGTCGCATGTATGTGTACGAGCATCACGTCACCACGGTGTGGGTGGATGATGGGTTGAACCTATATACGGTCCATGTTTTTAAGGCCTGGTTCGTCAGGTAAGGGGAAGATGTGTGGGGCCCACTGAGGGGTTTCGACGGGCCACCTAGTGGGGGTCCAAGTGGTGCAGGTGATGAGGTCTAGGACCCCGTGGACATCAATGCCCCTGACGGTGTCATGGGGGACTCCTCATCCGAGGAGTTGGACCTGAAGGAGTACATGTAAGCATCTGCTGCATACCTTTTGACGGACCCTCCCTTTTTGAATAAAAGTATATTAGCCTAGCCCAGTATCTTTTGGTAGGCCACTTTGGAAATCGCCCGCAAAAAAGGCTTGTATAATTTCAAGGGTTAATCAAGTTCATAAATAAAAATGTGGTGCATTTGACAATCTTTTCCTGTGTTTTCCTACTATCCTTATTATGAAGATTGACTATGTATTAGTAGAGTTGTGCAGAAGAACACTAGTAGTGATACAACTTTCGTACGTCGCTCACTTTGGTACCAAAACTTCTTTTTCACTTTCTTAAGTGTCACAAGTTCGAAAAAACATTTACTTGAGTGTCACATTTGATTTGCCTGCCGGAAAAGCTAACATGATTGCCAAAAGACTGACGTGGCCACCGGTGGACAATATTTTAAAATATTTTTATTAATATTTTTGAATTCTTTTTTTTTCTAAGGTCGGCGAGGGCCACCGTTAACCTTCGCTGATCACGAAACCCTCACCGTCGACTGTGAAGGCCCTAGGCGAGGTCGTTGCACCCTCCCTCGTGACCTTGCCCAGGGCCTTTGCGGCCAAATCTGGGCGAGGGGCGTTTGGCCCTTGCCGTAGTCACTACGGGTGAAGCTGCCAGGTCCTCATCAATCACTGGCGAGGCCATAACGGCCCTCGCCAACTCTGGGCGGCTTTCGCGACCCACTACCTAGAGCTAGCAGGAGCCGTTCCAACCTCGCCAACGGTCGGCGAAGACCCGACGGCCTCACCCATGGCGGCTACAATGAGGGCCAGGCGGCCCTCGCCCAGATTTGGAAGCAAGTGCCTTAGGCAAGGCTGTTATAGCCCTTGCTAGCCATAGGGGAGCCCGCGACCACATTGCCTAAGGCCTTCACAACCAATGGCGAGGTAGCCCTCGTCGGCCCTAGAAAAAAAAAAGCAAAAAAAATTCAAAAAAATAAAAAATAAAATATATTAAAATTTTGTCCACCAGTGGTTACGTCAGCTTTCCGATAGCCACGTTAGCTTTTTCAGTGGACAAATCAAAAGTATCACTCAAGTGAACATTTTTTCAAACTTATTTGAGTACAAAAGTGAACGTTGTACGAAAGTTGTGGCACTCCTAGTATTCTTCTACCGTAGAATCATTTCCGCATATGCTTAATTGAAAGGTAAAAGTAATGGGTCGGCGACGCATTCTAGGTTGTTGACCCAAATGACCGTAGAAGAATATGAGTTATCGCGTGCTTGAGGGTCTGGGCGTGACATCCTCGTCGGTTTTGGTATCAAAGCCTAATGATAAGGTGTGATGGGTGACGGGATAATCAGTTGGGAAATACATTTTCATTTACGTACCTATGGTTATTATAAGATCTTTTGCTATAAGTGGGTTGTCTCAATTTCTAATTCCTTGTGGAATTGGAAAGTAGGTTTAGTGAAAATCCTTCATAATAAGCAATCTTAAGTAGAGACTTGAGGAGAAGGGCAGTGCCCGGGCAAGCTGGTGCAAGAGATAGAGCACTAGAGGATGCTAGATTGGACAGGATCCTACTTGCACTAGAGGCCTTGATAGAATAGCAAGCCCAAGCTCAAGTTGTTGCTGCTGCCATCGCTGCTCCTACTAAAGTTCCAATGACTAAGAATGAGCCTTGCGAGCGACCAATGCACCAATTGCTCGAGCGGTTTGTGCAAACTCAAGCCACCCAAGTTCATTGGTGCATGTAATCTCGATGATGCAACCCTCTAGGTTAAAGAGATGGAACTAAAGTTTGCACTGTTGAGGTGCTCAGAAGAAGACAAAGTGACGCTAGCCATATACCAACTGTAAGGTAATGCTAGCACTTGGTGGGAAGCCATCCAAAGAAGAGTTTCTCCCGAAGGTACGGTCCCAGTGTGGGGTGCCTTCATTGAAGAAAGTAATGGCAAGTACTTTTCGGACTGCGCGAGATAGCTAAAGATGACTGAATTTTAGAGGTTATGTAAGGACCATCTACAGGTAGACTAGTACGAAGCAAAGTTTCCAGAGCTGTGAAAGTATGCCCCGAGACTAGTTGAGAACCCGATAGACAAGGCTTGGAGATTCCAAGATGGTCCAAAGCCAAAGATAAAGGATTAGCTGATACCTTTGAATTTGAAACACTATGATGAGTTATAGGGGAGAGCTCAAATAATTAAGAAACACATGGCAAAAAGGATAGCCGCATATGGATCATGGTTGGTGCCAAATAAGGATGCCCATTGATTCGGGAAAAGTCTAATGACGGGGAAAGCATCCTATTCGGCCCAATCGGAAGAATGGCATCAGAAAGCCGGCGTATAACTCAGCCACATTGGATCACAGCTCAATTTCATCGCAAAGAGAGTAAAAAAGTTAAGTGGGTCGTGGCTGTCATTACCTATGTAACATGCTCTTCATGAAGTGTCGTTCCTTTAAAAGGCCAAAAAATATCATGTTCTTTCCCTTGCAGCGAGTTGAGGAAATTCTTAAAAGATTTGGCAGCAACATACATATTTCCCTACTCAAAGCAGATGAGGGTAATCACTTGTTTTTTCTTCTCCTTCTCTTTTATGTGCTGCTTTTATTCTGTTTTCTTAACTAGGAAATCATTTTAATAGGCCTATTGTTCGTATCATCACGAAATGTTGACTGTCGCACTCGAGAATCTGATATTACCTCAATGACATGCTCACACGTTCATATACATCGTCATGAATGTTATCTTCATGAGTTCAAGCACTTGCAATTGTGCACTGAGAGATGATTGTGCAGATTACTCTGTTATGGCCTTGTCTAAGAAGGATCTTGTGCATCAGAACTTTTAGCCTTATATTTTCAAACACTTGAAGAGTATGCAAAGCACAATTCGTAATGTACTTCAATGATGTAAAGCCTGATAAAATGCATAGCGGATTTGGTTGGATCATCTAAAAACTATCCGCAAATTGTGTTCTGTTAGATTGGTATTATTTGCTCGTCCTTGGCCAAAAACATTAATAAAAGAGCAGTCTGTTAAACTAATGTTAAACTTCTAACTCATTATGTGCTCAAAAACATACCTACAAGCATTGTTGCTCTAGTCACTAAAAAGGGTACAATTTTTTTTTTTCCAATTCTTATGTCCGCTCCATTCTTACCTTTTCTTTGCTACCTAGCATGGTAATTCTAAATCACTTGGATAATATGCAATTTTCAGGAGCTTTTCCAGTTTCACTACCCGACATGGTAACGCTAAGATGGATCATTTGGGATTTTATTCACCCATATATTGAAAGGTTTTAACTCTCAACTTTGTTTTGTTATAAGCTTCGTCTTATTATTGTATATGTACATACATATTTCAAAAAATTTAGTACTTGGGACTACTACTAAGAAATGAAAATTGGAGTCCGTCATATAGTTTTTAACTGGCTTGCCTCTCTGAAGGTTTATATGCATCACATAAGCCAATCAAATGTGTATTCAGAAGCACATATATAAAATTTCTTGTTTTATTATTATTAAACCTGAACTGTTAACATCATACGAAAAAGCCAACTAATAATTTACACAGTTGAGGGATAATCACTTCTTTTCATTTTCAAATTTATTTTGTTGCTGTTGTGAAGTTTTCTTAACAACGAAATCATTTATGCCACATCTAATAGTTAATATCATCACGAATGGTTAATTACCTCACTCACGAATTTGATATTACCTCAATGACTATATTGTAATGTTTTATGAGGTGTCGATTCAACCTGCAATGACACAATTACCACGTTCATGAGTGATGAAAGGCCAGTGATTCTTTAAAATGTCCATATATCATTTGTCAATTGTTTGCATGGTTGAAATTGTGTGGTATTGTGGGCCCATGGGAAATTGATTCAAAATTACGATTTTGATCAAAATGAATTTTTAAAATTTCACGCACAAGCTCTAGGTTGCAGAGAGCCTTGGATACTTGCTTTAGGCAAAAATGGGGGTTAGGACATTAGGAGTGACAATACTTTCGTACGGCGCTCACTTTGGTGCCAAAACTTTTTTTCACTCACTTAAGTGCCACAAGTTTTAAAAAACATTGACTTGAGTGCCACTCCACCGGAAAAGCTGACGTGGCCGCCGGAAAACAATATTTTAATTATTTTTTTGATTTTTTTGATTTTTTTTAAGGGCCGACGAGGGCCACCGTTGACCCTCGCCGACCGCGGAACCCTCGCTCAAATTGGGCGAGGGCCCCTCGCCGTCGGCCACGAAGGCCTTGGGTGAGGCCGTCACGGCCTCCCCACGGCTGCCTAGGGCTATTGCGGCCTTGCCCAGGGCCAGATCTGGGCAAAGGGCCACCTGGTCTTCGCCGTCGCCACCACAAGTGAGGCCGTCGATGGCCTTACCGAGGGCCTTTGTGGCCAACGGCGAAGGGCCCTCACCCAATCTAGGTGAGAGTTCGGCAGCCGGCGAGGGTCAACAGTGGCCCTCGCCGGCCCTAAAAAAAAAGCAAAAAAAAATCAAAATAATTAATTAAAATATTAAAATATTGTTTTCCCAGGTGCCGCACTTTCTTTGGAACAACTCGATGATTTTAGTAGATCTTTTTAGGAGGACCCAATGACCATAAATCGAACCTATCCAATTTTAATTCTTTTTTCTTTCATTTTATGCCTATTGGTGTTCCAAAAGTACCCTTTCGAAGTCCTGAAGAGGAAGATGCCTCTTGGGTTGACGTATAGTGTGACTTGTCAGATATATTAGGTCATATGGGATTTCCCCGTTCTCTCCCTGTTAGGTGAATTGCAAGTGCACAATATCAACAAGTAATAAAGTGATGAGTGAATATCGTTCCCACAAAGATTGTTTTATTTATTTTATCCAATTACTTACCGAAAGTGATCAATCCAAAAATTTAGCTAACCAAATCGAAAAGACAAGTAAAAAGTGAACTAAACCAATTAAAATACTAAAATAAAAAAAAATTAAAACTTAAAGAATTCTAAAGCTAATTAAAATTGTAAAGTAAAAATAATCTAAAACAAACTAAAAATTAATAATTATCAAGATCACAAAACATTAGAGCATCCAACTTCACTTAAACATTAATAATTAATTTTCTTAACTTGTCATGCAACAAATTAATTTCCAATTGTGTTGGCGAAATTTCCCTTAGATGAATTAAAAGCCGACCTCGGTCTAATAATCCCTAAGTAGGTATGTTAACCCACACTAACCTTAGGTGAATTTAAACTACCTAAAAGCATTAAGTTCTTGTGGAAATTCCCAGATTTAATCTAAGTAGTCCCAACCTAGATCTACTACCGCAGCCACATAAATAACCTAATGTACCTTGACCTAGATTTAATTTATGGTTCAATATCACTAATGCGCATGCACACAATCTCCACCCGGTATCATGCATACATCAAAAATCATTCAAAAGTTGGCCAAACTTCTAAAAGCATTAAGATCATGATAAAGAACGACACAATCAAAACAATTATATTGCATGAAAGTCTTTAAAAATTAATCAATCATGATTAAGATCTATTGTAGCTCTAACAAAAGAAATTTAGAACATAGTAAAAACTAAACTAATAAGAATTAAAGAAAATATAATACTAAATAAAAATAAATTCACCGAATTGAGATACAAGGAGCTTCAGGTTTGTCTCCTCCTTCTCTCCTTGACACGCACCAACTCCACTAAAATTGAAGAACAAAATCTAAGTAAGAAAACTCAAAATCTTCTACAAAGATGGTGTCTCCCAAGATTCTCCCCTTCTCTCTTTTTTATATGTGGCACAAGAGTGATATATATAGCCTCCAAAAATTTGCCCTAGGTCGACTCCTACTAGGATTTGGAAAAGATTCCTCCTTATCTCCTTGATTTTCTTTTAACCTTATCTTCAATCATGGTCAAATTCTCCAAATATCTGATTTGGGCTGGCTTTTTCTTCAAGATGAAATATTCTGAAAGATATTGCAATATTTTGGAAGATTTGAAAATATTTCATACAAAATAAAATTACGTGAGTAGCAATTAAATTCACCCAAAATTCATCAAAATTTAGCAAATATCAAGTCTAAATTAACAAGAATACTCTATTAAAAATAGAGTTATCACTCCCCATACCTTTACGCTTGGCAGAAATATTTGGCAGAAATATAAGGTGCCATCCTAGGATTCCATTTCCTAATACCATGACCAAAATGATTTCCATACGCATAAATTATTTTTTATGCATACAAAAAAATTTTCATTTTATGGATGTTCCATATACATATACTTTGGCTCAAATGAACGTTCATTCAATGAATGACTAATCCAACTATAATATTTGTTACTTTGTAACATAAGGTACATAAGCAAAGCATTTCCATTTTAAAACGTACTTACTCTTTCTTGTCAATTTTTCCGGCACCACATCAGCTTTTCCGGCGAAGTGGCACTCAAGTGAATGATTTCACTCCGATTTGGCACTCAAGTGAGCGAAAAAAATTTTGACACCAAAGTGAGCGCCGTATGAAAATAATGGCACTCCTAATATACTTACCCCAAAACGTGGTTAGGACGTAGAAGTTGGTTTGCCACCGAATAAGTTTAATTTAGTAGGTTTGAGTCGAGGTAGCATTTTACTTGATTTTGATATCATTTTCCACTAATTTGATAGGATTTGGAGTTCGTTGGCTTGAGATAACTTTTTTGGTTTGGTTAGACTTTTCTTTAAATTTGTCAACTTGTATCTTGAAAATAATTAATATTCAACATATTATAAATTATTAAAAATATGTTTGTTGCATAAAATATAGATAAGACATTTATTGCTATTTGGTTATTTGAGTATTGTTTGAGAAACGTTTCACGAAAGGTATGTATTAGTTTGTAAACCTAGTTCATGAAATCAATTCTTAAATAATTTGTATAATATGTTTTAACTTATTAAATGAATTATGGCTTTGGTTTGTGAAATATTGAAGGATAATGGTGATGCTCATTGTCATTATAAACTCAGTGAAGGATTTTGGCTTTACATACTGGTGTCATGACATTTTCTAGACTGTGCAATCAACTGATAATAAGAGGGGATTTTGACCATTTTGTCACCAAGCGTTATGTCGTAACTATGGTTGGATATTCAGCGCAAGATTAATCAATGGACCGGACCATTGATGTTTATATAGTTGTTTATTGATTAAAGGAATATTTCAAATATGTAAATCATCAGGTTAAAGTGATACGACTCATTTTGATCTTGTATGTATATTATATATTTATTTGTGAACCTAATTCATGAAATAAGTTTTGAAATAATTTGTATAATATATTTTAATTTATGAAATGAATTCTGGATTTGGTTTGTTAAATCTTGGAGGATAATGGTTTGATGTTCATTATCGTTATAAAATCAGTGAAGGGTTTTGGCTTTACATACTAGTTTCAAGACATCTTCTAGAGCGTGCAATTATCTAATAATAGGTGGGGATCTTGGCCGTTTTGTCATTAGGCATTATGTCGTAACCATGATTAGATATTCAACACAAAATTAATTGATGGACTAGATAATTAATGTTTATTCAGTTATTTATTGGTTAAATGAATATTTCAACATATGTATATGATCAGGTCAAAGTGAGACAACTCATCTTTGATTTTGTATGTATATTATTTATTAGGTTTGAGATAAGTGAGTTATAATATTATTTTATAAATGTGCATAGTGGATGTTCGATTTGCTTAGAAGACATATGTATTATTTATTGGGCTATGGTTGCGTATACCATTGGTCTTAAATGTTTTTTAAGTTCTTCAATTTGGGTATGAGGTTAACTAGTTGTATATGAGTTGACACTTGTTAAATTATCTCATGTATGTGTTTGCATTTTGATAAAATATTAATGTTGGTTTGTCTTTGAAAATGCGTCTCTTAATAGAAGGACAACCGTGTCATTTTTTCAATTTTGTTAGTTGGAGTGGGAGTGCGACAATCAATTTTCTTCATGCAATAATCACTTCTTTTCATGTCAAACTATTTTTTCTGTTCATTATTTAATGACAGCAAACAATACATCATTCCATCCGCTGCTCCAAATTAAGTTTCCTCCCTACAATGGACTTGATCCACCAAATGCCCTTAGTGCCCTAGGGGTCATTACTGCGGCGGAGTGTCACTATGCGGAGTCTTGCGGAGCTTGCTCACATCATATCCTTCATCAACAGCCTTATGCACCAGCTGCTTATAGATTTTATCATCTATATGGCTCTTTCTGCTCAATATCTGCAAAACCAATAATAATAATCCCAACAATTAGCCAACAAAAGTGAAGGAATCAAAGCAAGAATCAGAACCCAAATAGCAATTAGTACAGACTGCCAGATGACCCATCAGCCATAAAACCGAATCCTATGGGTTCTAATTTTTTCTTACCATCAAAGAGGGCAAAAAGGACAAAAAAGAAGAAGAAACGAAAATCTGACGAGAATGTCACATACAAAGAGATACTTCCGGTTGGGCTCCCCAACGATAGCATGCTGATAGTCAGCATCAAGGTACAAGACCCAGTAGTCACCAATAGGGGACGGAGGCACGTAGAATTTCAGTTTGAACTTGGCCTCGTCGCTGCGTGGGTCGTCTTTGTAGGCGATGCCCTTAGCAAAGACCCTCTTGCCATTGACCCAGGACTCGTTCAACACGTCCAGAGTCCCATTTTTATTCAGGGCATATGTGGCCCTCGTGTCCTTGCCGTTCGGGGGCTCAAAGTAGGACGCAATGGAGGCGATTTCATACCAGCGTCCCACGTATCTCTTCAGATCAAGTCCCTTCACGACACTAGGCAAGCTGTCGAGCTGGTAAAAAGGATCGAGCCCGAGGATCGATACCCGAGAGCACAGCGCACACATGAACATAGAAGAAAGCAGTGAGACAAGAAGGAAGAGTCCCTTCGCACCCTCCATCACTTTCATTGCCATTTCTTTCTTTCCTAGTTGTTGTGTTTCCACATAGTGAGAGGAACAAGGATTTGTCTCGGGGTTTTATGGGAAGAGGAGGATGGATTTTTTTTTCCTCTTTTTGGAATTTCCTAATTATCTTGTTGTGTTCCTCATTTGCAGTGGTTTCACTACGAGAAAGTCTAAAAGATTATTTCCCATTTTCGTCTTTAATTGCGACATGCACTATTGTGCACCTTACGTTTGTGGGTAACTAATATTCTAAATTTGGGATTTTTTGGAAGGATAATAATAACGTAAAAGGAATCCACGGTGGGCAGGTGAGTTGGTTGGGCTTTGGGCACTTCATCGAGAGGTCCCAAAGTCGAAACTCCGCAGCTGCTAACACGTCTTAAGTGAGGAGCCATGGTGGTGGGGTCCTGTGCTAGCTTCCCCCAAGGTTTACGTCTAAATAGTGACTTGCGACGACGTCCTTCGGATGCCACCAGGCGGAGGGCGATGTGACCCCGAATAGCGTAAGCGAAAGGGAGTCTTCGGCGGTTCCTCGGTATAAATAAATAAAAAAAATAATAATAATAACGTAAAAGGAAATTTTAAATCGTGCATTACTGTCAATTTCCTTTTTATTTGTTTCATGATAATTCTTGGGAATCAATCGGTAAGGAAATCACTGAGTTTGGATTTTATCTTTCATATCTTTAGGATTAGAGATTTGGACATTATCTGAGAATTTCGGATTTTGCGGAAAAAAGGCGGTTTCCTGATTTTCAAGGGAGCAGCAAATTCTAGTTTTGAATATAGTGAACTAGGAAACTAGGTAGCCCAGAAAAAGGGTCGAGTCTCATGTGTCAGCTTCATGGAGAAAAGTCAAGGAAGGACAAAATGCATGTCCAATGTGAAATCATGTTCGAGCCTTGAAAGGACTATATTATCTTAAATTATGTTTGACAGTCAGAATAAAATTCAAGATAGGATTATCCTATCTTGTATTTGGTGCATACTCAAAATAAGATAAAATCAAATATAAGAGATATATAGGCTAGATAAAATTATTCCATGGGGGACTTGGGATGAAGGTGGATAGGAATTTTAACATATATAAAATAGGAAAGTCACTGTGTATTTAACAGTTAGGGTAAAATTTAGGATTATATAAGATATATTCTATCATGCGTTTGATACATGCTAAAAATAGGATAAAGTTAGATATAAGAAGGATATATATCGGATAAAATTATTTCATGAAAGAGATGTGATAAAGGTGTATAGGATTTTTAATATCTATAATAAGAAGTTTTTTCTCGAATAATAAACTTCTTAAATTAAAAAAAATTGAAATTACATTTCAATATATATAATATTTGAATTCTAATATAAGAAATTCAATATAACAATTTATTTTTTAAATTTTAATCTTATTTCATTTATGTATTCGACTTTATTTCTATCTTATAAATTAAATTCAATACATAAATATAAATATATACATATTTAGGTATTTTAGGTATATTAGTACAGTTTATTCTTTAATAAAATTATATTAGAGATTGATGGAAGGGGAAAAAGAAATAAAAATGAAAATAATTGAAAAAAGATAGGAAAAATAAAATAAAAAAGTAAATAAAAATAAAATAGGTAAGAGTGTCGCGAAAGATTTTTACCATTTCATTTTATGAATTTTTAGGCTAATTTACATTGATGTGCCATTTATACCAAAAAATATATATGATATGATGTTAATATATTTGATTTTATTATTATGATTCATCAAATAGTAAATAGCATATAATAAAATCTCTGGATTTATTAGTATATCCTATCCGGTTCGATCCTTATTAGATTTTCAAACGACCAAACATAATCCTATTATTTAAAGAGAGATTCTAGTCAAGAAAGGCCATAAATCAAGTGCATCGAATCATCTCACTTCGTCAACAAATGGTTTTGCAAAAAGAAGAAATCACTGACTTAAGATTTATTTGAGTATTCTCGCAGCACTTCAACATTTTTCTTGATGTTTTGTGCACCTTGGTTTAACTGAGTGAATGGGACAATGCCATAGTGTAAGCATGTTTTCCAATTTTTGGCTCGTTACCTCATTGCTAACTGCTGCAATTTCATCTTTTGTGATGATTTTCCTTTCTGAAAATCCGTTTGATTCTTCTGCGAATGCTGAATTTTAGTTATCTTATGAATTATTCAAGCTCATCTGAACTGGGCTCAGCAATTTTTCTTTCACAAATTTAAGTGACTTGACTATTTATTAATTGAGCCAAGCTTGAAAATACTAGACTCGAACGATCCACTAATAGATAATTGATATCGTTCCTCCATCTTAGTATTTTTCCCAAAGGTAGAGTTTGAGCTCAAGTTTTAGTTGAAGTTGAACTCGATCTTAAACAAGAATTTACGAATTAGTCAAGTCCATTTTGAACTAGAATTCATCAAAACTTAATCAGGTCGTGCTTAACTTTTCCTTGAAAAGTCGAGCTGAATTTAGCTAAAAGAGTCGAGCTCGAGTCAAGTATTTAACCTTGCATATGTGAGTTGGGTAAAATTCAAGCATCACAATTTCAACCATTCGTGTGAGTTTTAGCTGTAGATCAAGTCTAAGTTTGCTCATGGGACTCTTTTCCAGGGGAATGGAGTATCAAGAAATTGAAATATCATTTCCTTCTTTTGCCGAGGATCCCTTTTTTGATTAAAATTGAAGAAAACATGGGAACTGTATTATTTCCATGGTGATTACAGCAGGTTCCCCTACTTTTATTAAATAAAGAAAAAATGAGATTATGATAAGAATCAGATAATTTGGAATGCTTTCGGGTAAATTTCAACTCTCAAGTTCCTCATGTACTATCCTTAAGAAAAAAAGAGAGTTACTGATGATTGATTATCACACTATAGTAACAGCACGTGATGTTTTGTAATCAAGAGATTGCTAATCCTTTTGGCTAAGTGTAAATGAAGAAATGGCTGGGTTGTGCACTTACATATATAGAAAATCAAGGAATCCTGGAGTAGCAACCCAAGACACCCCACAGAAACAAGATGATGATGATGAGGTTGCTCCTCTCTCTGGTCTCTCTCCTGCTATTCACTCTACCTGCAACACTAGCTTCACGATCACTACCAGCTTTCTTTCCCCAGAGCAACATATCAATCATCTTCACTGAAACAAAACGAGACCACTAAGACAAAAATTCCATTCAAGGCCCATTTTTCCTAACAGGTTCTTGACTTCTTCACATACAACCAGTAGAGCTGCTAAATCTTCCACCAAAAGCATCTCATCAACAGTCAGCTTTGGCACCATGAAGCTCCAATCTTTGTTTACACAGGGATTGAAGGCAATATGGAGTGGTTCGCTGCTAACACTGGATTTTTATTTTTTTTTGGTCATTGCACCCAGGTCGCGAGCTTCTTTGGTCGTCATCGAAGTAACTTTCTAAAGGGTATTTTAGTTTTAAAGCTCTCTCAAGCATCTTCTAAGCTGGGGAAGAAAGGACAGATATTGCACCTTTTTGTGATATCATGAAGCCAAAAGCAAAAGTGTACTTAGCGCTCTTGAAAAGATTAAATTTGCATTTCGGTTTCTTGAGAAAAGCTTTAGTTAGCAAATGATTTCACAAGAAGCGAATGTCTATGAGCTAATCCAAACCAGAATTTTCTTCTCGTCTTTTGTTTTTGGGACAGTTGGCTGATGGGCTTGTTTCGGCTGTGTTTTTTAAGCATAGACACTGTGGAAAGTCAATGCCATTTGGCAAGGACTCTTAGATATACTATTCTTGAATTTATTTCCTGTTGTGGCTCTAGCCACCCCACAAGTATACTTGTATCCTACTCTTTGTCGACCTTCAGAGGCCTCCATTCAGTAGATGCGGCTCAAAACTGGCTATGGTCTGCTTTCGCCTATACTGTGATGGTGAACTAACCAACGGAAGCCAATTTCACAATGCCTTCACCTTGCCTATCCAGTGAAGGAGGTAGGATCAAAATTCACTTCTCTAACGAATAAAATCTGATGAAGCCGTGAAATGAGATAAAATGAGCTAAAGGAAGTCAACTATCTTCGAAACACTGTTCACCTGCTCTCTATTTCGCCCGTGGCCCTGTTTTTGCCGGATCTTCGATCGCCCGGCTTGGCTGGCTCCGGCCTCCGGCGGCGGCCATCTCCGGAGGAAAGAACTGCCCAGCTTAGGGCTACAAGCCCACCGTAGCATTTTGACCAGGTACGCCCAAATCAGCTCCACCGGTTAGATGACCTAGGTTCGAATTGGCTGTGGAGATGGTCTGATTCTTGCTTAATAGAAGTTGGGGTAGTCGTAGTCTGCTTGAGAACTCATTAGTGATGGAACGAACCCCTGCTGAGGCGGAGTATAGCCGCCATCGAAGCCGCAGCAGGCCCCCGGCTCATCGCCCCGTCTCGTGGCCGCTTCAGCAAGAACAGGGAAGGGGCAGCTTCAGAACCGGTTGAGGGTGTTCCCGTGTAGGGTAGACAGATGCGGGAGGCTGCCCAAGGTGCTAGAAGTAGCAGGGGCAGTCTAGATAACCATAGGAATGGTCCCCCCCCCCCCCTCCGGTGATGCTGCTCAATTGAACCACAATGGCCATTCCATGCCAAAGCATAATGAGAAGGAGAATGCGGCTCCTCGATCCTGGGCGAATGTTGCCAGGACTGCAATGAGAGGCTATGACCTCAAGTACGTGGCCCCAATCACCAGAGAAAAGGAAGTGAGGCATGTATTTGATGAGGAAGCGCTTGGTGGTGTGGACCCTATGTGGGCTGAATGTGTTGTGGGGTACCTCATTGGCAAGAAATTGCCATTTATACTAGTTGAAACTGCCCTAAAGAATGCTTGGGGACCGAGCTTGATGGAAGTTAAAGCTGATGATAGGGGTTTCTTCTTTTTTCGAGTACCCGATGCTGAGTTTAGAAGGCGTCTCCTAGACAATGGTCCTGTCACCATCGCCCGTGTGCCATTGATCTTACAACAATGGCATCCTTTACTGGAATTGAAGAAAGACAACCACTCCAAAGTTCTTGTATGGATTAGACTTAGGAACATCCCTTTCACACTTTGGTCTTCTAGCGGCATTAGTGGCATCGCAAGTGTGATTGGTAATCCTCTCTATGTTGATCAGAACACAGAACAGCTGAGAATGTTATCTTATGCCCGTATTTGTGTGAAGTTGGATGTAGCTGACACTAGAAGGGATCATGTCATTGTGGAGTTTAGTGGAGTAACTCGTAGAGTGGAAGTTGAGTACGAATGGAGGCCGATCAGCTGCAAAAAATGTGGCACCTTTGGCCATCGATGCAACACAACAGGAGACGCATCAGTGCAAGCGGAAAGCAGACCATTACAACACCCGAATGGCACTCCAACAGCTGGAATAGCAGCTTCAACCAGTGCTGATCAGAATCTCCAGTCAGCAAATATCACCTCTCAAGTTATCAGCCCACCTCCCCTATCAGCACCAGCAATAACAGCAATGCAAACTGATGTTATGCAGCTCTACCAATCGACTCCAGCTGCTGTAACAGCAGCTCTAAATCCTAGTCTGCACAACTCTCAGCCGGCTACAACAGGAATAGAACCTCTACCTTAGATGGCAGCAGCTCCAGCAATCTCTAGCCCGTCTTCCAGCTCTGCAACAGCAACTCCAACTACTGTTTTGCACAGCAAACAGGCGGAAATAGCACAGCATTACCAATCAACTCCAGCTACTGAAACAACAGCTCTTACACCTGATCTGCACAACACTCAGCCGCCTACATTAGGAATAGACACACTACTCTAGATGGCAGCAGCTCCGAAAACCTCTGGCCCGTCTTCCAACTCTGCTACAGCAACTTTAGCTGCTAGTCTGCACAGCAACCAGGCGGAAACAGGCCCTCTGAAGCTTTCTCTCCAAATGACAAAGTCTACAAAGGACAACCCCAATACGAGAGGGCAGATCCCTCTCTCATTGAACTATCCCCAAGGAGACACCACAGCAGCAATCGTAGATGAAGACTCTGGCACTTTGAGGACGTCCCAGCACTCTAGACAATGGGAAATCCAACCATCCTCCCGCTGGAGAGCAGCTAAGAAGGAGCGGAAACAAAATACCAGACCTGAGTGCCATCCTCACTCCATTCCTCAAGATTAAAGGGCTCCAAAGAAGGCCATTCGGTTTGATAAAGCCATCAAAAAGCTGGCTGGCCCCATTATAAACCCGTCTCAAACCTCTTTCTCTTCAGCGGATGACCTAGATGACGAAGAGGATACTTCTAGCACCAACTCAAGGGAAGAGAAACAAGAAGGGGATGTCTCTCTTGCAGCATCCACTCATGCTCTTGCTGTTGTTCTTCCAATCATGGATGCTGCCGATTCATGCTCCACCCTGCAACCAATAGAACCGCTTGCTGCGGGCAAGGGTAAGGCTCAAACACAAGCCAAACGCCCTCTTCCAAAACCATTGGCTAACAAGCGACGAATGGTGAAACGCAAGTGAGGTGCTGTCCTACTCCTATGTATATATGAATATAGGCTTTTGGAATACTCGGGGCATAGTAGACCCAGTCAAATAATCTGAAGTGAGGCATTTTGTGCGCGAAAACAATATTTGATGTCTTGGACTGCTGGAAACAAAGGTCCCACCTCATCGTTTTGATTCCATCTCGGCTACTTTATGTACAGGTTGGAAATGGATTAACAATTATATGTACGCTGACAGAGGTCGTATCTGGGTAGGTTGGAACCCATATCTAGTGGACTTTACAAGCTTATTTATCTCTAGCCAAATCATACATGGCTCGCTTAAACTGTTGCATACTGGCTCTATTCTTTACTGCACAACTGTATATGGTAAACATACATATGTTACTAGAAGACCCCTATGGAATGATCTTATCCGGCTAAGCTCTAACCTCTTGGATAATCCTTGGATTGTGGCCGGAGATTTTAATGCGTTACATGACTCATCAGACAGGTTGGGGGGCTTGGAGATGTGGCTCCCTTCTTTTGATGAATTCAATGAATGCATTTGTCAGGCTGAACTAGATAGCCTTCGATATGTGTGGATGCGATATACATGGTCGACTTCTTCAGGTGCTCAACGCAAACAACGAAAAATTGACTGAGTGTTGGTTAACAGCAAATGGAGCTTGGACTACTCATACCTAGAGGCAATCTTCCTTCCTCCTAGCATCTCGGACCACTCCCCAATGCTGGTCAGAGTCTTAGCCCCCCAGCCTCAGAGAAGGCCTTTCAAATTTTTCAATTTCTGGATGTCTCACCCGGATTTCAATACCATGATCTCCCAAGTGTGGGAGAGTAAGACTATAGGTAATCCAATGTACAAGCTATACAGCAAACTTAAACTTCTTAAATGCAGGTTAAAGTTACTCAATAAGGAGGTGTTTTCTTACATTTCCATGTGAGCTATTACTGCCAAGCAAGCTCTTCTCACTATCCAAGAGGCGCTCATGCAGGATCCATAAAACGTCTTGTTGGCTGAGAGTGAAAGGGCCAAAGCTCGTGAGTTTTATGAGCTCCGATCTGTGGAAGAGTCTTTTTTCAAACAGAAATCTAGAATTCGATGGCTGAAGGAAGGCGACCAAAACACAGGATTTTTCCACCACTCAGTAAACCATCATCACTTGCGCAACCGGATCATTTCAATCCAGGATGGTGCGGGTAATATGATCACTAAACTAGAGGAAATACAATGGGCCTTTGTCTCTTATTTTGGGACCTTCTAACTCGGGAAGACTCGGTGATGAGGCCTTCTACAAGTGAGGTTAAGGAAGTCTTGCAGTACACACTATCTGAAGTCCAGGTTAGATCAATAGCTGAGCCTATAAATGCTCAAGAAATTAAGGCAGCTTTGTTCTCATTGGCAGGCAATAAAGCCCCAGGGCCGGATGGGTACAACTTTGATTTCTTCAAAAGAAATTGGGGAAATGTGGGTCCTTCCGTCATAGAGGCAGTCCTAGACTTCTTCAACACGGGTAGCTTATTACGAGAGACGAATTGTACCATTCTTACACTAGTCCCTAAAATTCCAAATGCATCCTCAGTTAATGACTTCCGGCCCATCGCATGTTGTAATACCATTTACAAATGCATTACCAAGATTCTGGCTAATCATATATCAATAGTGTTCCCCGACATTATAAATCCCACTCAGACGGCTTTTGTTAAAGGCAGACACATTACTAACAATATTCTTCTGGCTCAAGAGCTTTTTAGCGATTTTCACTTGGACACTCACTCATCAAAGTGCGCTATCAAGGTGGACTTCCGGAAAGCTTATGACACACTCGACTGGGACTTCCTGGAGACAACTCTCACAGCATTTGGGTTTCCTACTCGCTTCATACAGCTTGTTATGGTATGCGTCCGGACCCCAAAATTTTCTATCTCCATTAATGGCGAACTCTATGGTTTTTTCAATAGTGGCAGGGGTCTTAGACAAGGGGACCCAATCTCTCCTTATCTATTTACCCTAGCCATGGAAGTACTTTCAGGTATCTTGGAGGCCCAATCTAACCGGCCTGAGTTTTGGTACTATTGGAGGTGAAAGCCTCCCCGCCTCTCACATCTCTTCTTCGCGGATGATGTGTTCATATTTAGTAATGGCAAACCAGCATCGGTGACTTGTCTTAAAGAGGGACTGAATACTTTCTCCCAATGGAGTGGATTAATTCCTAATGACAACAAAAGTGAGGTATTTCTCTCAGGTGTTGCAGAGACAACCGGGATCCAACTCCTTCAAATCCTGAATTTCAGAAGAGGGTCTCTTCCGGTGCGCTACCTGGGTGTTCCAATCATCACCTCATGTCTAAGCAACGCGGACTGTAATGCACTGGTCTTTTTACTTACGACTCATGTCCAGTCTTGGACTTATCGTTTCTTATCATTTGTAGGCAGGTTACAACTTATCAAATCAGTATTACATGCTATACAAGCATATTAGGCTTCCATCTTTTGGATTCCTTCATCTATTGTTGACCGGATTGAACAAATCTGTCGGCAATTCCTATGGAAGGGACCCGGACTCGGGGCGGGTGGGGCAAAAGTATCATGGGATGATGTATGCATCCCTAAACAAGAAGGAGGGCTTGGGATCTGGAAAATCCGCGACAGCAATAAAGCAGCCATGATCAAGCACATATGGATCCTCTTCACTGACAAGGAATCCCTATGGTGCAAGTGGATACATGCGAATTACCTCAAAAGGAAGCACTTTTGGACTACCCCTTCCCCGACCTGTTGCTCATGGACATGGAGGAAGCTTCTTGCATTAAGGGAGGAAAGTATAAATTTCTTCAAGTGGAAGATAGGTAACGATACATCTACTTCGCTCTGGTTTGACCCATGGCTAGACTTGGGCCTCATAAATTCAATTTTTGATAATGGCTATATATACCAATCACTCCTTACTAGGCATGCAAAGGTTGCGGATCTATTCTCCTCCTGGATGGCCAAATCATCTTAAATGAGATTCGCTTATGGCAAATCCCTATCCCTCCACTAAATCAAACAAGTGACAAGTTCACTTGGTTGATGCATCCTTCTGGTACATTTTCTACGGCATCTGCCTGGTCTGTCATACGAAGGAAAGCGGCGCCGGTCTCGTGGGTTTCATTTGTGTGGAATAAGGCAATAATTCCTCGTCACCAATTCCTCCTTTGGCTGATATCACGGAATCGCCTCCCAACTCAGGCTTCCTTAATGGCCCATGGTAGACTACCTCTGGTACACTGTGCATTGTGCAATACCAGGCCAGATTCTATTAACCATCTATTTTTTGACTGTCACGTCTCCAACTTGCTTGCTAATTTTTTGGCTGCAAAATGCAATCTCACCTGGACTAATCGATCTTGGATGGAGAATCTTAGTTGGGTAAGCAATACTCTCTCAGGTAGTGGTTTCTATGTGGACATCGTCAGATTCTCCTTCGGAGCTCTTTGCTATGTGATTTGGAAGACTAGAAATGATATACCATTTCGGTCATCCAATCTCTCTATGCCGGCCATGAAACAGTATCTCACCAAGGCAGTCAAGGATAAAGCTACTTCCCTCAAGTTGGTTGTTGATAACCCAAGGAATAGGAGATTGCAAAGGCCGTAGGCCTAGACCCAAATATTTTTGTGTAGGAATGTGAGTGAGGTTAGCCTTGCTAACCTTGGCTTTTCACATTTGCTTTTCTTTGTTGTGAACCTGCCCCCCCCACTCCAGCGACATGTTGTCCCGTTGAGTGTGGGTTGGTGCCAAGTCTCACCCCTCTGTATAGCTGTATGGTTGACTTTCAATTTTCTTTATAATACTTAACTTTACCAAAAAAAAAAATCTGATGAAGCCTCTAATGTGGTATGACCTTGCTAATCTTTTTCTTTCCTATTGTTTCACTGAAGATTTGCAAGATTTTTTATGTAATTTCATCCTGGAGAAATGAAGCTAAGCATGGCTTTTGCAGCTGCAAGTTTGTACAATAATTATTCACAAACTGAAAAATGCTTCAACATCGAACACAGACCTGATGCTCATGGCTTGCAAGGCTGGGACTACCAGGTTGGAGTCTCCTCTCCACTATTGGCTTCTCCAGAGTCCACTCCGCTTGATACAGAATTTATTTGGTGGAGAAAGAAAACCGGATTAGATTAAACCAGACAGCAGTCCTGTTTCCATGGTCTATAGAATATAGCAACCGAATTAGATTAACCCAATCAAAGTAAAATTACCAACAGTTGATCACAAGATCTGCACTGACAGCTAATTGATCTAATTCCTTTCAAGTAATCGTACAGGCTGGGACGGAGATGGTTGTTCCATTGAGTTTCTCTAGTGAGAGCATGTTTAGTCCATTTTCCTATAACTACAACATGCTTGCAAAACAATGTATGAAGTATGGAGTCACGCCTCGGCCACATTGGGTCATAACTGAATTTGGTATCAAAGTGAGTAAAAAGGTTTAGTTAGTGGTCATGGCAGTTATTACCTATGATACATACTCTTCATGAAGTGTCATTCCTTTAAAAGGCTAAAAAATATTATGTTTTTCCCTCTACAGCGAGTCGAGGAAATTCTTAAGAGATTTGGCAGCAACATCATATTTCCCTACTTAAAGCAGAGGAGGATAATCACTACTTTTTTCTCCTCATTTTCTTTTGTGTGCCGTTTCTATACTGTTTTCTTAACCATAAAATCATTTTACCGCACCTACTATTCATATCATCATGAAATGTTTACTATCTCACTGAAGAATTTGATATTATCTCACTGGCATGCTCAGACATTCATACACATTGCAGTGAATGTTATTTTCATGAGTTCAAGCACCTACATCTGTTCAATGAGAGATGATCGCGTGGATTAATCTGTTATGGCCTTGTTTGAAAAGGATCTTGTGCATCAAACTTTTAGCTTTACAGTTTTAGGCGCTTGATTAAGCAAAGCATGATTTGCCATTTACTTTAATGATGTAAAGCACAATAAAATGCATAGCTGATTTGTTCAGATCCTCTGAAAACTATCTGCAGATTGTGTTTTGTTAGATTGGCTTTCATTGCTCATCCTTGGCAAAAAAAAATTAATAAAAGAACACAATCTGTTAACCGATGTTAAACTTCTAAGTCCCTGTGTGCTTGAAAAACATACCTGCAAGCATTGTTGCTCTTATCACTGAAGAGCTCAGGTTTTTCTTTCCCATTCTTACGTCTGTTCCATTCTTACCTTTTTTTTGGCTACCCAGCATAGTTACTCTAAATTACTCGGATAATATACAATTTTCAGGAGCTATTCCGGTTTCACTACTTGGCACGGTGACTCTAATATGGACAATTTGGGAGTTTATTCGCCCATATATGAACCCCAAGGTTTTAACTCTTGCCTTCATTTCGTTAGTAGGCTACATGTTTGTCTTCTAAGTGTATGTATGTACAGTGCATATATACTAACACATTTCGTAAGTTTGAGTCCTTGGAACTACGCAGCTCATGTAGTCACTGTGGATCCTATCGACTAGAACAAAGAGAGAAAGAAGAAAACTAAAGAAAAAAATGTACTTGGACAAGAATGCCCCTAGACATGACTGACTAGCAATGTTAGACCCTTGTTTGAAATTAAATAGACCACCGGAGGCCCAAATATAAACAATATCCACTTTGAACCCTCTTTTAAAAAAATGGCCTTATTTTATATCCTTATTTAAAATTTTCCCATATTCTTTTTATAAATTATAGAAATTTTAATTTTATAACTTATCAAGTCAAAAAAAAAAAAAACATTGAAAAGTGAAAGGAGGAGAAAAGTACACGTTCGGGTCAAATAAAAAGGAGAAGGAGAGTGCAGGCAGAGGGCAGCGGGAGAGAAGAAAAGGAAGAAAGAAGAAGAGAAAAAGGAAAGAAAAAGAGAAAGAAGAGTTTGAAGAGTTAGCTTACACACCATGGAAGCAACGTTTAGTCGGATCAATTATGCACTGCAATGCTTAGTAAGTGCCCACACCCTTCATTCTTCCAAACTAGGAAGTTTTTGGAAGTATGGCTGAAATTCGAAGTTTTGTGAAATTTGACTAGTGAAGTTCGATTTTTGAATTGTTAAGCTATAGGATTTCATTGAAATTGGGGATTATGGCATTGTGGAGCCATGAGGTTTGATAGGAGCCGATATGGAGAAACAGTTTAGTAAGAGCAAAATTATAGGGTTTGCATGCGAGTTCCACGTCACGAATGGCTTGAATAATCTTATTGGATAAGTGGCTTGTTGACACGTTTGAGTTGTCTTATCAAGTTTAAGTTTAGTGTAGCTGATTTGTAGTTGAGATAGTATTTAAGGTGACTTTAAAGATGTTTCTCGTTTATTTGATAGATTTGCAAGTCTTACGCTTCGAATAACTTGCATAGGTGAATAGTGCTATCTTTTCTTTGAATTTGTAAACTCATATTATGAAACGATATAGATTAACCATAGTATGAATATTGAAATGATATTTTTGTTGCATAAAAGTCTGAATCGAGCATACAATACCAATTAGAATTTGTAAATGGTTTGAGAATGGTTTTGAGAAAAGTATTGTGGAATGATATCTATGTATTGGTTCATAAAATGAGTTCGGAAATGAGAAGTGTTTTATGAGAGGTCTTTATTTCAGGTTATAAAATGTATTATGGTTTATGAGATTGATTCTAAATTGGAGTTACTAATGTTGAAGGATGATTATTTGATTATCAATATGATTGTGAACCCAATTAGGGGCTTCTAGGTATGCATGTAGCTTTTAAGGCATAGTCACCGGTTGATAATAAGGAAAAGCATCAGAAAAGTCCTAAACCTATTGCATTAGTATCAATTTAGTCATAAACCTTTTAATGATACCAACTAAGTCTTAAACCTTTTAACTTGGTGTCAATGCAATCCTTCTCATTAATTTTGGTTAAGCACTAAATTGGCACCAAGTCAAAAAGTTTAGGACTAAATCGGCACCATTAAAAGATTTATGACTGAATCGGCACAAACTCAAAAAGTTTAGGACTAAATTGATACGATATCAAAAAATCTATGACTAAATTGATACCATTAAAAGGTTTATGACTAAATTGGCACCAATATAATAGGTTTAAGATTTTTCTAACACTTTTTCCGCTAATAATAAGTAGAGACCTCATCAAAGGAAACTCTTGATCACATAGTCACCGAGCGTTGTGTCGTAATCATAGTAGATTATTAAGCAATGGATTAGTCAATGAAATGGACTATTAATTTGCGCTTTAATAGAGATTGATCAATAGACTTGACCAATAATATTTGAATGATGATTGTGGATTAAATGAGTACTTCTATAAGCTTTAATGTAATGGAAGAGCTCATATTTGATTCAAAATATATCCAATATGTTGGAATTTAAGTCTGGATTTCTGGTGTTACTTTGTTTATATGCATAGTAATTGTTCGATGTGCTTATAAGAGATGTACTACTCATTGAATTATGGCTGCTCAACCCTTTCATCCTAGTCTTGTTTAGGGCCTTAAGCTAGTGGCTAGTAGGATGAGAGCAATATCGATAGGTAACTCTGGTAGTTGAA
The DNA here is from genome assembly GCA_014182845.1 of Corymbia calophylla. NCBI lineage: Eukaryota > Viridiplantae > Streptophyta > Magnoliopsida > Myrtales > Myrtaceae > Corymbia > Corymbia calophylla. The sequence goes on from CM024695.1 coordinate 1,977,226, forward strand.
TTTTGATTATGAGTTGAGATATTCATATGCATGTCTACATGCATCTCTGAAATAATATTTGTTTAGTTTATTAGTTAAGAAAATATATATTGTTAATGGATTTTAGAACTCTAATCCTCTAACCATCAGCCGTGTCAGTGTCTCTAAAATTGGAAGTATATCCGTGTCTTTCTCCTGTTCTTGTTGGAGTTGGAGTGTGACAATTAATTCGCTTTATGTCATTAATCACGTTTTTTCATATCCAAAAATCTATTATCTTTATTATGTATCAGCAACATGCAATTTCAACATCATTTTGACCGAGCTGCCACAAAATTAAACTCTCACTGTTTCCCTAGGATGAGCTTGATCCACCAAAATGCCTGTGGCGTCCTTGAGTCCTTATTGTGGCGGAGTGTCGCTCTGTGGAGTCTTGATGAGCTTGCTCACATCATACCCTTCATCAATAGCCTTCTGAACCAGCTGATCATAGATTTTATCATCTATATGACTCTTTCTGCTTATTATCTGCAAAACAAGAAACCCACCGTTTAGTCAACAAAAGCGAAGGAATCAAAGATGTAAAACCCAAATCACAATTCAAACAGACCGCCCAATGACCCATCACCCACAAAACGGGAATCTACGGAGTCTAATGTCTCCGACCATCAACTGGGGCAAAAGTGAAGGAAACCTGACAAGAAAGTTGCATACCCAGAGTATCTTCCTGTCGGGCTGACCAATGACAGCATTCTGATATTCAGCATCAAGGTACAAGACCCAGTAGTCGCCCGCCACAACGTAGAACTTCACTTTGAGCTTGGCCTCGTCACTGCTCGGGTCGGCCTTGTAGGCTGTGCCCTCAATGTAGTCCCTCTTGCCATCGACCCAGCCCTCGTTCAGCACCTTCAGGGTCCCATCCTCCTGCAGGGTGTACGTGGCCCTCGTGTCCACGGCATTCTTCTTCTCGAAGGTCGATGGGAAGCGGGCAATCTCGTACCAGCGTCCCGCGTATCTCTTCACATCGAATCCCTTCACAACAGAAGGCACGTTGTCCTGTTGGTGAAAGGGATTGGGGCTGAAGTTCAATTCCCGCGAGCACAGCACACACATGAACATAGAAGAGAGCAGCGGGACAAGAAGAAGGAGTCCCTTCACAACCTCCATCTCTTTCTTTGCCATTTTTTTTCTCCTTCCTCGTTCTTGGGTTCCGAGGTAGTGAGAGAGGAAGAGGATTTCTCTCAGGGTTTTATAGGGAGAAGGAGGAACTTCTTTTTGTTAATCCTTTTAGTTTTCCTGTTTATCTTTATCTGTTTTCTTTATTTGTTGCAATTTCTTTATAAGACGTTTTGCCATTTTTGTCTTTCCTTGTTCTAGAATTTCGAGGTGGCGAGAGTAAGAAGGGGTTGTCTCGGGGGTTTACAGGGAAAAGGAGGATTTTCTTTCTTCTTTTGGTTTTCATGTTTCCCTTTGCTATTTTCCATGTGTGTTGCAGTGTATCTCGGGGTTAATAGGCAAATGAAGGATTTTTCTTTCTCTTTTTGGTTTTCTTGTTTCTCATTTTTATTTACCTTATTCGCTGTGATTTATTTATAGAGATGATAACACAAATAGTAAGAGTGGTTGGTTCCAAGATAAGTAGATTTTAAAGCTGGAATTTATAACTTACCATGTTATAATTGATTCCCAATTTTTGGATCTTGGAACCTACCCTCTTTATTTGAAACTATCCGGCTTGTTTGGACTGATTCTAGAATCTAGCTTATTTTTTTGGTTCGATTCAAAGGTCTATCTAAGAATATGTTTTTTTTTCCTTTTTTTGATTTAGTTTTTATAGTAAAATCATGTGAGGCTATGATTAACAAAATGATTCAAAGTAAAAGATGAATAATGGAAATACTAATCCGCTAAAAACAACAATTCATAAGATAAATACGTAGTCACATACAATTATAAACAATGAAAGTTCAAACACGTAGTAGAAAATATAAATTATAAAACTCTATTCCCCATTCATCCATAAAAATTTAGAGGAAGAGGAAAGATTGACGAGATGCTGAAGGAAAGACAGGGCGAAAGAGTGCTGAGGTTAGAATTTAGAGGAAAAATAAATTAGGATTTTGACTTTTTAGCTTATAAAACCAATCCCAAAACCTAATCTAAAACAAAGTGGTTCGGTCAGGTTTTCAAGTGGATATTATTTGAAACCTGTTCCTAAACTGGTTACAACCAATTCCAAAAATTTGAAACTTGTTCCCAAACCAGTTCCTACACCTATTTTTCGGGCGGTCCAGTCTAATTCTCAGGTAGAACTGGTTTAATTGCACACCCCTAACAAATGTTCACTAAACTTTTGTTCAATGTGCAATATTGTCCATGAAATTTTAAGTTGTGTAATGTGATCCATAAACTTTGGTCCAACATGCAATGTTGTCCATAAACTTTTAATTTGGACAATATGATCATTGAAATGTTGGTAAATGTTCAATGTGATCCTTTAAAAATTCAAAAGCCACATTGAACATTGCAGCAATATTTAGAAATCTCATTAAATAAATTAAAAATTCAACAATGACATCCAATTTAAGAGACCGCGTTGAACAAATTAAAAGTTCGGATATGATATTGTACATTGAACTAAAGTTCATATACTATTTTTGTCATTTTTTCTTTCTTTAAAGATAAGGTACAAAATCGAAAAATAGGGAATGGAATTTTTGGGTCCTTCCAAACATGGGGTACTAATATTCTCGAGTGTTTCTGTTTGGGAGTTTTCTTCGAGGATAAAGATAATGTAAAAGGAAATCTAGATCATGCACCATGTGATTTGTCTATTTCTTTTTTATTTTGTTAGCGTGATGATTTTTAGGAATTAATTGGTAAAGAATTCACTTATTTTTGGGTTTTAGCTTCACATCTATAGGATTAGAGATTTCCACGTTATCTGTGAATGTCATATTCCGGAGCAAAAAATTCTAGTTTGAATGAGGAGGAGGAGGAGGAGGAGGAGGAGGAGGAGGAGGAGGAGGAGGAGGAAGGAAGGGACCAAATGCGTGCTGAGTGCAAAATCGTCTTCAAAGCTAAGGAAAGAGGAATGTCCAGGACGAGGTTTGCAGAAAACTGGGGGATTCATTGGCAGTAGATCTCCAAGCTTTGAAAAGACTGCATTATCTGGTTGTCTAAGGTCTATTTGGCAATCAGATAAACAATACCCATTTCTATTCTTTTATTCACACAAATAAATAAAAAAAACAAATATTCATTTAGTAAACTTTTTTTATTTTTCGGAATAGATTTTGCAAAGAATTAATGAGTAGAAAAAGCCGCTTCTTTGTTCTCGAAAACAAATCCATTATCAAATCAAACCATTTTTCTCTTTTTTTCTTTTTCTTTTTTTTTTTTTGTCTTTTCTCTTTTCCTCCTCTCTTCTTCTTCCTCCCAGTAGGTCACCAACCACCCTTAGCATCATTGCCACCACCAATTGGCACGGGTCAATTCCAAAAAAAACCCCAAACTTTAGGTCTAGTCCCAAATATACCCCGAACTTTTTTTTGTCTCAAGAAAAACCCCAAACTTTAGGTTTAGTCCCAAATCTGCCCCGAACTTTTTTTTTGTCTCAGAAAAAACCCCAAACTTTAGGTTTAGTCCCAAATCTGCCCCAAACTTTTCTTTTGTCTCAAAAAAACCCCAAACTCTTAGTCCATTCCCAAATCTATCCCAATTTTTTTTGTCAAAAAGAAAATCATCAAAATTTACTCTAATCCTAAATTTGTCCTCGTTAGCCTCTGTCCAAAAGCCGTATTAGCAATCCCTAATTTTTTATGTCCTAAAATGGTTTTACTTTGAAAATAATTTTATATGACATATTGCTTATTTGTATTTATTATCTATGTGGAGATGCCATGTTAAGTTGGGACTAGACCATGGGGTATATTTGAGAATAAATCAAAAATTGATGATTTTTTTAGTACAAACAAAGTGGGTAAAGCCCCAAATTAGTATATCCGTAAATTGCGACACAATAAAATTTAACAAAAACTAATAGATGGTAATTTTTTTTGGTGATCAAAAAATTAATTTTGGGTAAATTTGTCATATATGTACCAATTTGGGATTTTTCATGATATTGACTCTTTTTTTTTTTAGACAAAACCAAATTCGGGGTAGATTTGGGACTAAAATTAAAGTTTAGGGTTTTTTTGAGACAAAAGAAAAGTTCGGGGTAGATTTGGGACTGAACCTAAAGTTTAAGGTTTTTCTTGAGACAAAAAAAAGTTTGGGGTATATTTGGGACTGGACCTAAAGTTTGGGGTTTTTTTTGGAATTAACCCCAATTGGCACAAGGCTCGGCCTCGCCGGGCCAAGGTGAGGCCGACCTCACACCAGCTAGGTGAGGTCTCACTTGGCTACCAGCGAAGCTCGGCCTCGCCCAAATCTGGTGAGGTCAGGCCTGACGGTGGCCAAGCAAGCTCATCGAATCTTGCCCAAGACTAGCCATGAGGAAGGAGGAAGAAGAAGAGAAAAGGAAAAGGAAAAATAAGAAAAATATAATAAAAGTATTAAAAAATTAGAAGAAATAAAAGAAAATTTAAGAGTTATACCAAAGGCATTTTTATTCTGGGAATAAAAATTTCGGACAGTTATTAAACGCCTTCAAATGTTCAAAATCTCATTCAAGAAACACAATAAAAAAGAACCATTTTTGAGCAGAAATTATTCTCGAAAATAAAATAGTCGCTAAACACACCCTTAGATAGAGGTTTTGATTATTTCATTTCTGCATTATTTTGTTCCATTCGCATTGCTACACTTGAACTCGAAGTCATCAGTCATAGAGATTCCACCCAAGAGCCTTAATGACCGGAGATCACATGCCTTGATTTATCTGATAACTTCGTCAAAGAATGGCCCCGGAAAAAGGAGAGATCGCTTACGTGAAGATATCGTAAGTGCACTCGCAAATTTCAAGGCTTTCCAGGATATTTTGGAAGGCAAACACTTCATCCTTTTGCGGCAAGCGACTTTTGAAAGCGCACAAAGTCATAATTTAAACCATCAATAAAAGAGCATTAGGCTTTACGTCTTGGAATTGCACCTTTTCACTTCGCACCGATCTAGGATGGAGTCTAACGTGAACTCATAGACCCAGCAACGGCGTTGCTCGTGAGCTTGCAATTTGGACTCTTCATCATATATGACTCACCAAAATTCTTAAATTAGTACACATGTAATAAATTTATTATTCGTTAATTTTCGTTATATTTTACCATCAAATTACTGCACTAGATGATACTTGACAATTGATGAGTGTATCGGTTTAGAGTTTTACCCTCCATTTGTTATATGTGCTTTGAGATTTTTCTTGATATTAATTTAATTTAACGGAAATTAGTAAAAGGAAAATTTGTCTCAAATGTACCAATTTGAGATTTTTAGGGATCAAAAATTTTGTTTTGCGTACTAATTTGGAGGGTTTTGGTGGTCAAAAAATTAGTTTAGGGTAAATTTGTTACAAGTATAACAATTTGGGATTTTTCGTGGTATTGACTCAAACAAAAAATGAAGTAGTGTTAGTGAGATCCTTTTTGTTTTATTGTTTTCACGTAGGTACATATTCCTCAGTGTAATAATTTGACTGCTCCCAGGGGATTGGAAAGTTTGTTCTGGGAAAAAACCTTGGCTCGTTCTTTTTTGTTGAGTTTGAGTGGCTTGATCAGTGTTAATTGAGCCAAGCTTGAAAATAATAGAATCAAGTGATTCATAATATGAGCGAGTCATTGCATTATACATTTTCTTGGTTGATGTATAATTAGAAAACCAATATTGCTTTTCCATTTTAGTATTCTTCCTAAATTGGAGTTTAAGAAGCTTTAGTTCGAGTTGAAGTGAATATTAAATTAAAGCTTTTTAATCAATCAAGTCAAGTCAAATTTGAACCCAAATTTAGGGTGTGTTTGTTTGGAGTAAAATCAATTCCAAGAAATTTTTTTCACTTTTTCACGTATTTAGATCATGGAAAATGGATCAGTTGTGGACATAATTGTGGTGTTGCTGATGCAACACTAGGGAGCACCCCCCTCTCAACCAAACAAACAAAATCAATTGCTTTCATTGAAAATTAATTTCAGATAAAATTATTTTCTTAAACATGAACTTTTTCAGAAAACAAATATATTCTTGTTGAAAACTCAATCAAATTGGTAACTAGAGCTTGAAAAGCGAATCAAGTTATAAGAGCCAAGCTCGAGTCAAGTATTTAACCTTGCATATGCAAGTTGAGTCAAATTCAACCATGAGAATTCACATATCCATGTGAATGTTTGCTATAGACGACAGTAAAGTTTGCTCATGAAACTTTTTTCCAGGGGAATGGGGTCTCAATAAAACATCCTTCCTTTTCTTCCTGAGGATCCCTTTTTCATTAGAAGAACCATATTGCTTTCATGGGGATTACAGTAGGTAGGCCTACTTTATAAAATAATATGTAAAAAAGAAAACACGGTAAGAACTGGAAAATTCAGAATACTTTCAAGTGAATTTACGCTCTCAAATGTCTCAGATACTGTCCTTAAGATAAAACAATTGATGATTATTATAATACAATGACGGCATGTAGTGATTTGTAAAAGGTCAATTAGCGATACACTTTTCAAGAGATTCCAATCCTTTTGGCAAAAAGTGGAAATGACAAGGACGCCTAGCTTTGTTCGCTCACATAAAAGAAAAAATCAAGGATTCCTGTGGTAGCAACCCAAGACACCATACGGATACAAGATGATGATGATGAGTCCATTGTTCCTCTCTCTCTTCTCTCTCCTACTCTTAACTCTACCTGCAACACTAGCTTCACAATCACCACCAATTTTCTTCCCCAGAGCAACCTATCCATCTTCTTCACTGAAACAAAATGAGATCCCTAAGACAAAAATTCCCTTCAAGACCCAGTTCTTCCCCCAGATTCTTGACCACTTCACATACAACCCCCAGAGCTACAAAATATTCTACCAGAAGTATCTCATCAACAGTCGGTTTTGGCACCATGGAGCTCCAATCTTTGTTTACACAGGGAATGAAGGCGACATTGAGTGGTTCGCTGCTAACACTGGATTTTTACTGGACATTGCTCCCAAGTTCCGATCTCTCCTGGTCTTCATCGAAGTAATTTTTCAATGTTTCTTTAGTTTCAGAGCCCTACCGAGAGTCCATTAAGCTGGAAAAAGAAAAGGATAAAAATTGTACCTTTATTCCATCTCACGAAGCAGAACGCAAAAGGGTATCTTAGTGCTCTTGAAAAGATTAAATATGCATTTGGGTATCCGAAAAAAGCTTTGGGATGTTGGAATATGATTTCACAAGAAGCGACTGTCAATGAGCTAATCCAAGCCAGAGTTTTCATCTTCTTTTTATGGGTTTTTGGGACGTTTGGTTGATGGGTTTGTTTCTCGTGTCTTTTTCAGCATAGATACTATGGAGAGTCAATGCCATTTGGGAAAGACTCTTATAATTCTTCAGAGACGGTGGGGTACTTAAATTCACAGCAAGCTTTAGCTGACTATGCCGTTCTCATAAGGAGCTTGAAGCAGAATCTGTCTTCTGAAGCTTCCCCCGTTGTTGTGTTTGGGGGTTCCTATGGAGGAAGTAAGCTATCTGATTTTGCACTCATTTTTCCTTCTTTTTTCACTAAAAGATCTTTTGAGGAATGAATTTTTTGTTCTTGATCTCGTATGAAACAGCATGAATGGTACGTCCATAATTAAATGTCCCAAATTTTTTTTTATTTCTTGCAAAAACTCGCAGTAAATGAACCTCTTTTTTTTTGTAATAAATGAATGGGAGGTCCTTTTAGAATGATGAGCTATTAATGCACTTTGCACAGTTTAAGATTGACCACACTTCTGAGTGTGGTGCTAGCCACCCTCAAGGAAAAGGATGTACTTATTTTTCTAAGAGATATTACTTGCTGCTCCAGTGCTAGCAGCCTGGTTCAGACTAAAGTACCCTCATATTGCAATTGGAGCCTTGGCTTCTTCCGCCCCTATCTTGCATTTTGATGACATCATTCCGCAAACAAGTTTCTACGATGCTGTTTCGCAGGATTTTAAGGTGGTCTCGTCTCTCCTCGCAATCCTCTGCTGTGTGCATGTGTTTATGAAGTCATTTCTTTTTGTTTGTCTTGGTGTTTGTTAATTGCACTTGCTCGTGTAGTCTGTGAGCTTGAATTGCTATCAAGTGATCAAGGGAAGTTGGGCAGAGCTAGAAGCCCTGTCATCTCAGAGAGAAGGTTTTGCGGAACTAAGCAAAATATTCAAATCTTGCAAGTAAGCCTTTTCTCCATTCACTTTTTAGAGATACAGGGAAAGTATAGAGAGTCAAGCATACTTTAATAGTGAATATGTGATGCACTTACCGCTGTAGTGCAAATTATAACCCTTCAACAAAATATAACGACGGCAATGACGACAACAAGAAGAACATTAAGCCTTATTCTGCTTAGTGGGTTGGGCTAAAATAATTAAGAATCAATTGTCATACAGGAAATTGAAAGGAAGCACTTGCTTTTTACCTTTTTATTTGGAGTATGCTTCCAAATTAAAACACTACTAGCATGTACGATGGTGTCAAGACCTATTAATCTGCTTTAAGAAATTCAGAGTTTCGAAATTCCTCTCCTTTTGAATTTGTTTTTTAACGTGCAGAGGCCTCCACTCAGTAGATGCAGCTCAAAACTGGCTATGGGCTGCTTTCATCTACACCGCAATGGTGAACTATCCAACTGAAGCCAATTTCATGATGCATTTACCTGCCTATCCAGTGAAGGAGGTATGATCTGAATGCACTTGTCTAACCGAATCAAATCTGATGAAGCCTCTAATGCATGATGTCCTTGTTCTAATTATTTTCTTCCCCATTGTTTTTCACTGAAGATGTGCAAGATTATTGATGCACTTCCTCCTGGAGAGACGAAGCTAAGCAAGGCTTTTGCAGCTGCAAGTTTGTACTATAATTATTCACAAACTGAAAAATGCTTTAACATTGAACATGGATCTGATGCTCATGGCCTGCATGGTTGGGATTGGCAGGTTAGAGTCTCCTCTCAACCATTGGCTTCTCCTGATTTTATTCTGCTCTATACAGAATTAGTTACAATGGAGTTGAAAGAAAGAAACCAGATTATGCTAAACTAGACAAAAATCTTGTTGCCACTATCTATAGAATACTGCGACTGAATTAGATTAAACCAATCAAAGTACCAGCAGTTGATCACGAGATATGTGCCGACTGCCAATTGATCTAATCCCCTTCAAGTAATTGTGCAGGCTTGCACGGAGATGGTCATGCCAATGAGTTGCTCTAATGAGAGCATGTTTATTCCATATTCCTATAACTACAATGAATTCGCAGAGCAGTGCATGAAGAAGTATGGAGTCACACCTCGGCCACATTGGATCACAACTGAATTTGGTGGTAAAGTAAGTCAAAAAGTCTAGTCAGGGTATTACATGCTTTGAACATAAAGTGCCATTCCATTAAATGGCTCAAAAATATCATCTTTACTATGTTCTTTCCTTTTCAGCGAATTGAGGAAATGCTTAAGAGATTTGGCAGCAACATCATATTCTCTAATGGGATGCAAGATCCCTGGAGCAGAGGAGGGTAATCACTTGTTTTTCTTCTCCATTTTCTTTTGTGTGCTGCTTTTTATGCTGCTCTCTTAACCATGATATCATTTTTAACACACCTACTGTCCGTATCATCATGAAATGTTAACCATCTCACTCATGACTATGATACTACCTCAATGACCATGCTCACACATTGTTGTGCGGACATTATTTTCATGAATCAGGCAAGCACCTACAATTACATTCTCAGACTGATGAATTTGCGGGTCACTTTGTGATGGCATTGTCCAGGAATGATATAGTGCGTCACAACTTTTGGCTTCTCATGAACTTTTCCATACACACAATGCTTATGCAAAGCACGATTGGAGTTACCTCATTGATGATGTAAAGCACGATTATATATAGAGCTGATTTTGTTAGATCCTCTGAAAGCTATCTACACATACTGTTTGATACATTAGTTTCAACCAGTTCAGTTCGTACTAATCTAACCGGTGTCAAACTTCCACTTCTTCGCAGTGTGCTTAAAAACATATCTGCAAGCATCATTGCTCTTGTCACTGAAGAAGGTACCAGTTCTTTTCTAGTGTTAATAAATCCATTTCATCCTTACCTTTTCTGTTAACTGCATGGTAACACTAAACTACCTACCATCGATGATATACAATGTTTCAGGAGCCCACCACGTCGATTTTCGGTTTGCAACTAAAGATGATCCCGACTGGCTTGTTGAGCAGAGGAGGCAGGAAGTGGACATCATTCAGAGCTGGATTGACGAATATTATGCTGACCTTAGACCATGATGAGCAAACGGCGGTACCAAAGCATGCAACATTCAGACTCTGAAGAGCTCAGTTACACAATTTCTGCACTCTTGCTCTTCTAATTCTGGAGTTTCTATAGATTGAACATAAACAACTGTGAATGGTTGGGTCGCGTTCATTTCGGCTTCTTGATCTGTATCAAAGACATTGTCTGTGCACGCACCATCGTGTGCGCTTATCTGTAAAATGGTACATTCTCCAAGCTGGTTGAGAGTAGTTGAATGGAAGTCACTGCGCCCTTACTTGCACACATGGTTTTGAGGTAAGTTAATTTGGCCACCCTTTGAAATGGAAAATAGCTAAAAAGTTCCTAAATGCCGACCGCTTCTTGAGAAGGATTTACTAACAAAGTGAGGAATGAATGTGATAAGTTAAGGCTGTGTTTGTTTTCATTAATGGTATTTTCCAAGAAGACATTTTCCAAATTTTTTGGTGCTTAGGGTGTGGAAAATGGGGTGGTCATGGAAAACATTTTCGATCAATAGAAAATAGTTGTCTAAAATTGGAAAAAAAATGATTTCCCCTTTTTGAGAAAAGGAAATCATTCTCCCCGTCTTTTTCATGCGACTTATGGCTTCTTCATCTCGTCCCTCATTTGCTCCGGTCCTCCATCTTTCTCACGCAACCTATGGCTTCTTCATCTCGTTCCAAATCTTCAGAGTTGCTCCGTTCCTCGGTCTTTCTCACGCAACCTAGGGCTTCTTCATCTTATCCCTTGTCTCCAGAGCAACTCCTCCTCTGCTGCTGCCTCACGCTACTCTTCTAGGTAACATAGCAGAGAGGGTGTCCTGTCATCGTCCTCGCTCTCAGACATCGTTCACAATCCCAAGTTGATAATCGAGCAACTTGTTAAAGTTCCACGTCCATCGATTCTCTAAGGTCTGAATTCTATACCAGGTCGCTTTCTGCTCCCTCATCTCTGAGTAATTTCCCCATGTATAGTGCAATCCTCTCTTCATTCATGTCGAATCAGATGCGTTACAAATGGTTTGTTGATTATCGTGGTACTTCATTTCTCCGCTTTTTTTTCTATGGTATTGATCGATAGTTTGTTCTTGAGATGTTGCTTATCTGGAGCTTGTGAATAGAATCGCTACAATGATCAATGTGTCCCCTTCGCATATTGCTTTATCCGACGGGAGTTCAAATTAGTTCGTTCTTTTCGTGATGATTAATCCAATTTCTTGAAGAATCCCTCAAAAAGTGCTAGTGTCAGCACTTTGCGCACTGTGGTCATGTTTCCAATTGGGTTTGGGATGCCTGCTGCATGCATCGAGATGAGCTAATAACCTTTGGAATGAAACCAGGCTTGAAACCTTGTTCCTCCTTTTGAGCTCAACGTGAGGCGTAGGATTTCCTCTGCTTCATTCTATCAAATTTATCAAATAACAAGATATTCCAACAAGTTTTCTAGTGAAGGCAGAGAATTTATCATATCCTCGGCTTCTGTGCCTTAGTTATTGACGTTGGAGCCCTGGTTCATCGAGGCCAGGCCCAAGTACTCAATTGCTTGTGGCTAAGACACCGGCACTTGAGCTTGGGAACCTCCAAGGCTGGCTTAAGTCCTCCTAGGCCAGGGTCTAATCACCAATGCTCGAGTTGAGATTCTTGACACTCAAAGGATAATTCGATAATATAATATGTATATCATTTCTATCACACGAAAAATGCATGTCTCTTTAGTAAAATAAAAGCAAAGAAAAAAGTTTTTTAGTTCAATTTTAGTTTCAGCCAAACGACGAAAAATATTATCTATTCCTTGGAAAATATATTCTCCTATACGTTATGATTGGTTTATTATTTGTGGTCCAAAATAAAAACCCAATTTTGGGTCCATTTGTTTTATAGAAAGTTGTTTTCAATAAATTATTTTCCACTTTTCCATTGCTCGGAAGGTGGAAAATTAATCAATTGATGAAAAATACTTTTCATGAAGTGAAAACAATAAGCTATCGAGGGGAAAACGACTTGTCCATTTAGTAAGAAGGGAATTGATTTCCCTAAATTGCCAAATAAATTTTAACTAATCATTTTTCTCGAAAATGAATCATCTAAACACCAAAAAATCGGAAAATAATTTTCCAACAATAATTTTCCTTTTAAACAAGCAGACCCTCAATTTGAAATTTGACTTGAGCTCAAAGTTCGACAGCATTCAAAATATGCAAATTGCGGCTCGATGTATATGTAACACTATACTTATACTCTTGTCTTATATCTTCGTATCGATGGTCCGAGAAAAAAACAAAGGAAAATGCTAATCTTTTCATTTCTTTAATATGAAGTTCACAATAAATAGATAAATAAAAAGTGATAATATACATATGCGCCTATCTTGTTACTATATACTTTCTTTTTGGCGTGGATGTGACAATTTTTTAATTAATTTCGGGCACGCGTTTTTGCGATGGAGGAAAAAAAATAACTGCTTTGACTGTGAGAGAAAGTGAGAGAGTGATCATGAAAGAAAAAAGATTTCCCTCCCCAAAATTGAAAGAAAAAAGAAAAAGAAAAAAGAAAATCCTTTTCACATTTTCCACAAGGACAACGAGCGAGAGAGAGAGAGGGGTCGATTCAGATTTGAGAGAACAGCCATCGTAGCTGGAAGATCTCTCTGGGCTGCTCTTCTTCCGGAGATCGCCACCGGACTTTGGGATCGAGAGAGTGGATGCGGTGAGCTGCGGGGGCACGGAGAGAGGATGACGAGGAGATCGGGTACTTGCCTGCGGTGCTGCCTGGTCGTGTTCGCGGTGGTGTCGGCCCTCGGGGTGTGCGGGCCTGCCCTCTACTGGAAGCTCAAGAAGGGCCTCAAGCTCGCCGCCGCCGACTCCAACCTCTCCTGCCCTCCCTGCGTCTGCGACTGCCCTCCCCCTCTCTCCCTCCTCAACATTGCTCCTGGTAATCTCTCTCTCTCTCTCTCTCTCTCTCTCTCTGTTGAATCCGTTCTTGTCGCTAGTTGGATTGGTTCGTCGTACATTGGTCGGTTCTTGGCTGTTAATGAAGTTGGGCTGGTGTCAAAATTGGAGATTGGGGACGTAATTGCGGTTTAGGGGATGAGATCTTAGTCAGTTCTTGCCGTTTCTGTCTGATTCCGGATGTTTGGTGTCTGCGCGCGGAGGGAACGAAGTGAAACTGCTTGGAGCTTCTCGGCCTGTTTCAGCGTGTTTAGTGGGGCTTATTGTAGTTGTCGGCTCACCATTCTTGTTGGGTGCTGAGATCTGATCGGAAGTTCTCTTCTTCTACCAGTTTGGTCAATGTCGGTGGAGTTTTCTTATGTTATCTTGAGCCGTTGTAGAGCTTGTGTAGCTGGATTATCAGCGGTTATGAGCCTGTTACTGTGTCTCAGATGGCGTGAAAATTGATTGCGCGGTTGTTAAAACTAATGTGAACTAACTTCAGATCGAATGGGAAGGTTACCTTGATTGATGAGGTTCTGCATTCAAAGCCATTCCTTTCCTTGTTCTCAGATCTTGGAGTGCTGTGAGGGGTAATGCGAAAGTGGAAAGATGAACCATTCATTTGTGCCCGTGATCCAAGTAGCATTTTTTTTTTCCCATGAGTATGTGGAAATGCATTGTCATAAGAATCTCCAAAGAGGTCCTTTCATCTCAGTGAGCTACTAATTCTGCATGGAAAAGGATGCTATCGTCTGATTTGTTGTTATGGTGATATTACTTGTTTATTTTGTCCTTACTTTTTCTTTGCTAGCTTTCTAGTTGAATGGCATCGCACATTATTTCCTTTTGGGACTGTGGGAAAATGGGAAAGCTTGTGCTGCGATAATAGAAGCTAAAGTGTTTATTGGTTTCTTCTATCACCAGGAGTCATTGGGCTCTGACATTGTGGTGTGTTTGGAAGAACTTTTGCTTTTAACTTTTATCTATACCTTTTTGTTTTAGCATTTGCAATGTTTCCTTTGTTCAATACTCAATGCTTCAAACCTTTAGAAAATATGGAATTTTGCATTAAAAGTCATTCATAGCATAATAATTCTTGTCTTGCTGACTAAGTCAAGTAGTATCTTTTGATTTTTAATATTGAAACAAATACACTATTAAGGCTCCATTTGTTTCACGGAAAATGAATGATTTGGAAAATATTTTCCTAAAAATTGACACTTATATAGCTTACAAAAATGAATGAACAAAAAAATTTTCATTATCCATGAATTGTTTGGATATAAATTATTGTTGATAATAAAAACATTTTTCATTGACTAATTGTTTCAACCAATCATTTTCAGAAAAGATATTTTCCAAATCATTCATTTTCCACAAAACAAACGGAGCCTAAATTGTGGTTTCTTCATGGAAGGCCTTTTTTTCCCCCTTTTAAGGATGAGTGGTTTGACACATCTGGCCATATGACCATACATGTTCGGCTTTGCAACCTTTCTTTGTGTACCTTTGAGCAATAGTCTCTCTCTCTCTCTCTCTCTCTCTCTCATATGCTAATTGCTGTATAAGCTATGTTCAATAAGGTGCTGGAAATGTGTTATTGATGTACTGATTCATGGTTAAATCTTTCTGTCACTCTGGCAGGGTTGGCAAACCTCTCTGTTGCAGGTCAGTTCTCATCCTGCCAATTCTCATTTAACTTTCGTTTCTTGCATACTCTTTTTTAACGTAAAATTGCATTCCACTCATGAATATTTGATCTCATTCTCAGTCATTGGGTTGGACAACTATTGATATAGCTTCACAAGTGTCCCTGGTCAATTTCTTGTGGGAGCTATTTGTTTGAGAAGGCAACTGAGCATGTAAAAAGATGTCACAAAGCTCTTCTTGTCGCCTTTACTTATCCCATTGTGATTTGCTTGTTCACATTATGTGCAGCAGATAGGCCTCACATCAGACATGGTGATAACCATTAGTTGCAGATGAGTCATTTAAAATATGATCTTGACCGCAGTTGTGTTAGGCTCAAAATGGATTTCTCTGCTAATCTCTGTTCCTTTTCCCTCGTCATTTGTCAATACGGGTGTTTCAAATATTTATGTACGCATGCACAAAGAGACGTCTCGAACTATAGGAAGCATCTCATTTGCTAGGAATAACATAATAATAGTGGCTTTGAGTCTCTTTTAGCATTTAAGAATTTCAAATCTGGTTTTTAATTTAAAACCTAAGGATCTGAAGCTATAAGTGCTTTCTCTATATTGGGTACTGCAGATTGTGGGAGCAACGACCCTGATCTCAAGCGAGAGATGGAGAAGCAGTTTGTTGACCTTCTAGCAGAGGAGTTGAAACTGCAAGAAACCGTGGCTGAAGAGCACATTCGCCATATGAACATCACCTTTGCTGAGGCAAAAAGAGTGGCTTCCCAGTATCAAAGGGAGGCAGAGAAGTGCAACTCTGCCACAGAAATTTGTGAGGAGGCAAGAGAGCGTGCGGAGGCATTGTTGATAAGGGAGAGAAAAGTGACATTGATGTGGGAGAAACGAGCCCGCCAAATGGGCTGGGAAGGGGAATAGAGACCAAGATTAAGTTAATTTTTGCTTCATTTCACCTCATGAATTGTACAAGTCACAGCAACAACGCATTCAATTAAGCAAAGCTGTCCAGGATTGTCATTTTCCTCCTTCCAACTAATATCCAGCTCGAGGGCAACACGCTGGAGAAGGGGAAGAAAAAGAAACTTGAGCTCTGTCACTTTACATAGATTGGATGTGTCTATTTTTGTACCGTAAAGGTGGTGCAAGTTTGTCATACTCTTGTAGGATCTCCCTTTATTGTAAAATCAGATGTCTCGGTAATATTATCATGTTAAGCATTCTCTAAAAAGGAGCATATTATGATGCTCAGGTCAATATGTTCTTTCCTGCCAGGCAGCATCTGATGATAGGGATCTTGTAATCTGGAACAGTGGGTCAATTGGCAGCCCGCGTTTATATTAAAAAAGAGAGAGAATCTTGAGAGTTGGCATTTATAGGATTTGATATTAGGGAATTTCACGTATTTTAGGGATCTAGACTTTGATCTGAAGCAACTTTCCCAGCAAGTTGCAATGGCAAGTCCCCTCTCCAGCGTTATCCTTGATTCTGCCGATTAAAAAACTTGTACGCCTAGCGCAAGTATTCCACAACGTGTATTATCTTGGCATAAACAACTCAAAAGATCTCTCGTTTTCACATCCGCTTCATGCGTCCGAGTGCAAGGAATGTATTCCCTTTCTTTTCTTTTTGTACAACCTTCTCATGCTCAGCAAAGGTTAGGTGTTTAGCATTATCTAGATCCATTTGCAGACGTCAAAATCACTATTCCTGAAGCCATGGAACAAGAAGGATGTAATGCCTCAACAGCACAGTGGCGACTTCGTAAACAGCTCTTGGTTCCAACAATCTCCTACTTGAGCAGAAGACTAGTGGATAAAGTACGAATTGCTTGGGCAAAATTGAAGTGAATTAAACTATCAATCTGAGGTAGACTGTCTGTGAATAACCTGATATTAAGGCCATTGCAAGAAGCAATATTGCAACTGAAGAAAACATGCGCAGACCAATCATCGAAGTAGAGCGATACACACTAGTTTAAGAAGAGTACAATAACAAGGGACAGACTAAAAGAGGAGATCCTCAAATGGTTCTCTTCCCATTCATTGACTTGTCCCAGTTTAATTGACATCACAATTTGAGTTGACCCCTGCATGCACTAGAAGATGTATAACTTGGAAGGACTTGGGTGATAATACCATTATCGTAAATGGATCGGGAACAGAAACATAGATATGGACACAAATCTGCCAGAAATTTTCCAAAAACTTCTAACTAAGCACAAATGCGACAGAGTTAAAGGGAGAAAGAAAGTGTTACAACTAGAGAATACTAGAAGCAAAGTTGAAGAAGAAGATTAAATCTAGACAGAAAACACTGAAAAATTACAAGTGGACTCAAACTTCTAGAAGAGGCGCTGCAGTCATCTCCCTTTCTGATGGGGGCAGCCTAGCATCATATGCACGATCCAACAGAGTAGGTGCCCACACTGAAATCTCCATTCGTGAGCACAGCCTCATTATGTTCCTGCATGTTAATGAAAAGGTCTTAGAAATTCATAATAAGCTCAAGAAGAATATCCCAAAAGAGATTTACGGTTTTACACTGCTCAACACAGTTGCATATCTTGGCATATACATTTACTATTTATCATATTAATGACAGAGGAACTAAGAACACTGTAAGAATTGAGACCATTTCAGGAGTATCAAGAATCCTCAAAAACCAGATTTCTCCTACATGTAGCTAATCCGTATTGAAGGTAGCTTAATCACTTTGATTAAACAATGCTTGTGTACGACAGTTTTTATTTTTATCCAAACTTATGAGCTAAGAAAGACCAAACAAGATTACATCCTATGTTTTCTTAAGTTTCCTTGAACTGTTTCTTCTTCATGTTGGTGAAGAGAAATTGATGTCGTTTCTTTTTTTGATATGTAAGATACTGATATCTTGGCCAGATGTGGACAAGGATTAGCCAGATGCAAAAATTAAATACAGTTTCGCCAATCCACGGCTCCAGCTAATTCCCTTCATAAGAACTCCTACCTTAATCATCCAAATAAGCAAAGTTTTGTGTCAAATCACAGATACAAGCACACAAGGATTCATTTGTTTACCTGTTTGATCATTCCATCCACTAGCTCATCAAGGGACTCGAAACTACTTGGCATGAAGCCATCCGGAAACTTTGTTTGCCCCAAGAGGTAGTTTTCAATGGATCTTATGTTTGCATCCATGGATGCTGATTTGCCAACTTCCACTTGCTGATAGAGAGGTCCATTGCCAGAATTTGATTGGACAGCAAAAGGAGCATCCACACTTCCACCGCGCAATGAACTTGCCGATCCCATATTCTGAATCATTGAATCCATGTCACCATTGGCAGGTACTACAGAGTCAAAAGTACCAAAACCATGATTGAAATGGTGTTGGTAATTTTGATTATGATCTTCCCATCTTGATTTCGATGATGTGAAGTCCACATTTTGAATAACATTTCCCAGTAGTGCAGCTTGACATTGCATGTCTCCTCTAGAATCTCCTAGAGCTGATGGAACGGGACTGGTAGAGATATTATTTGGGCTATTATGGATAAAAGAAGTGGGCAAAGTGAACTTTTCGGTCATATTCGTGGGAGTCACCTGACTGCAATTAAAGGCCACCGTCAGTGGAGTAGGATTAGCTGAAGGAAGCTGGGGTAACTGAACTGCACTGTGCCAATTTTCGTTGCATCTACTTTTATCGATAAAGTTACATCCACCAACAGAACCAACACTCAGGGCTTCTGATTGCAAAGAAACTGCTCCAAAGGAAGATTGTATCCCGAATTCATCCCCACTGCGAGTTTGCTGTGGGTTTCCTTGTAAGAGCAAATGGCTGCTGGGGATGCTCTGGCTGGGGTTGCTAGAACCACTGGCCGTTACCCGGTTATCTGCAATAGGGGGAACTTTAAGGGCTGTGGGATTGTCCAATTTAGTGATGTCTCTTATATGAGGACCTGGCTTCCCATGATTTGGCTGAAGTAAGTTTGTATTTGGGTTCACAGCTGATGGATTGGGCTGGAGCTTTCCAAGAGGGTTGATTGATTTGCTGACATTCTGCAAATGACTTGGCTGAATTGGCCCCGAAGTAGCAATCCCTTGCAAGCCTAAACCAGCAGGCGAGTTAAGTCTGCCTAGCATTATGCCCTGTGGATACAAAGAAGTACCAGAAAATCGTCCTGACCCAGCCAAGGTTCGAAAGTCGCCAAAACCGTTCAGTGCAGTCATGCGCATGTAGGATGGATCTTTCGCCCCAAACGCAGCGACCATGTTTGCTTGCTGGACATTGCTGATTCTTTTCAGGTAAAGCCTGTATTTCTGAAGAGCAAAAACCGAATCACCTTCTAGTTCTAGCTGTCTAATGGACAGTTTCAGAATAAGGCTACGATGTTGTCCGTCAATGCATCTACTCTAAATACCATTTGAACCAGGCAACACAAACTCACATAATCCACATAAAGGCACGTATCATTAGCAAGAACCATTTAAACATACAAGCCGATAAACCAATACTAGTTACTCTCAACATAAAAATGCCCTACATGACCTAATTAGAGTTGATGGATTTAAAGCTCCTACACAAGATATGACATTTGGGATTCTGACGTATCCTCCTTTGTTTTGAAAAAGTAAGGAGCAACACATGTCCCAGCATTTGAATCACAATGTTTTCCTGGCTTCTTGGAACTCCAAAAAATGTCCACTCTTCCTAAAACTGTGGACATGTAAGTATAATGTTTAAGGCACAAATTAGCTGTTGTGCAGGCAAAAGGTTGCTGTAGAAGCTAAACAATATGCAGAAATGTAAATGTAAGGAAAAAAAAAAAAATCAAAACCTGCAAATGGCTAGCCACATTCTCCCTTGTAAGCCCCTCAACATTCATCAGGTCTAGGATCTTTTTCGGAACAGCCTCTGCATTAAAAGTAATATTTGAAAAGCCTGTTACAGTTTTACTTAAGAAATGAAATTCACCCCATCTTGGTCAAAAAAGAAAAAGCTCACTTTCAAGGCCGAGCTGATTAACAGCTGACACAAATTTCCTATGCAGATCCACAGACCAAACAACTCGAGGCTTCTTTTGGCTTGAGGGATCCTCATTCTCATTCTCATTGTCTTCACCATCTTCTTCTTCTTCTTCTTCATTTTGATCCTTTCTTCTCTTGTTGAGTTTCCCATCTGAATTTGCAATTGTTATGGCTCCTTGCGCACCCTGTCCTGATTCACTGTTGCCCTTGTCTTGATTTGGCATTTGACTTTGGTTCTTTGAGTTTGACTTCTTTCTCCTGATAACATGTTGCCATATGTTCTTGAGCTCTTCCATTCTCACCGGTTTCAACAGATAGTCACAAGCACCATGAGTGATCCCCTTCATCACAAGCTTGGGATCGCCATAAGCTGACAACACTGGAGCCAACAAGAAGGGAAACCAATGTCAAAATTTGGTCCGTCCCATGATTTCCACACATTGTGATATCGCAAAAAAAGAAAAAACAACAAAAAATGCAGTCAACTTATAAAAATTGCAACAAGAAACAGTTGAACAAAGCCAAGTTAGAGACTTTGCATTGAATCATATTCAAACATTCAGCTAACTCAATAAGAAAAAACAAAAAACTTTGCATCATCAAAAGAGAATCGAGTATGAACTTACTGATCACGGGCAAGTCCATTTCAAGTCCCACGAGTTCCAGTAGCTTGAAACCATCCATGTCGGGCATGTTCACATCACTGATAACCAGGTCAAACTTATCCCGGTTCTCCCTTAACATTTTCAAGGCCATGATTGCCTGACTTGTGGTGGTAACTGCGAAAATCAGCAACCAAAATGGTTAGATATGAACTTGGTTCTTCTCAGTCAGAAGCAGAAAACCAATGAAATGACAATCCATGGAAACCAACAGATAGCCTGCAAATGAGCACTAATTCTATGAGAGAGGAAAACATGCCAGCCATGGCCTGTAACTAAATATCAAAAGCAACTCGACACATTGTATAACTCATCATTAACAGTTCCAAAACACATACGAGGTTCTGATATCAGGCGAGTCTCGTCAATTTTTTCAAAAAAGCATTTAAAATCGAAAATTTTAATTCGAAAGATGATGATGATGATGATGAACCCATCTCACGATATGAAAGTCAATTAACTACCAAAACCAAAGCACCTAAAAGAAACACACACACAGAGTAAAAGAAACACAGAGAGAGAGAGAGATCTCACCCTGATATTGGCAGCTTCTGAGCAGATTCTCCAACACTTTCAGGCAAGTTGGGTCGTCATCAACGGCAAGCACCCGCATGCCTACCGGAAACCGGTCATTCCCTCCGTCTTCCACCGTCATAGTGAATCAACACTCTCAGACCACACAAGAAGACAGTGGAAAACTTTGACCCTTGAAAATCGCAAATTCCCCCCTTCAAACGGAGGCCCAATTGCAGCGCCTTGAAGAAGGAAAAACGATCAAAGAGGAGAGAGAGAGAAGAGAATAGAACAGAGAACCAAGCCGTGCCAAGTCTCGAACTTTGACCGCAGAAGAACCTTTCTGGAGGTTCCTTCACAAAACCCAGAAGCCAAAATTGCTACCAGAGAGAGAGAGGGAGAGAGAGGGCCGAGAGAAAAGTGATACGCGACAGAGAGAGAGAGGGAGAGAGAGGGCCGAGAGAAAAGTGATACGCGACAGAGAGAGAGAGGGGGGGGGGGGGAATGAGTCAATGATGGTGAGATGGCCAGAGCATTGGAGAAGAGAGAAAGTGGAAATTTTTTTGTGCCCAATTACACGGAAATCTATTGGTCGTTGTCGCAATATTTTAATTTCGTGCGTAATTATTGAGATTTTTTCCTTTCTCGAAAAATGAATTTAATAAAGCTTCACGCTTTCTCTCTCTCTCTCCTCTCCCCTGACCTGCTGCTTCCCCTCTGATCGGCGTGGCCTCTCCCTCTCTCTCTATCCTCTGCTGCTGCCTGCGAATATCGACCTTTTCGCTCGAGCTTTTTCACCTCAAAAGGAAGATAAAAATGGCTCCTTTACCATGGAATTAATCAAATTTTTCAGTGCAGAGAGCCCCAGAAAAAGGCCAACGTTGAGGCACAATCATGTCCCACACAGTCCGCCAAAGACTTCCTCTGCCCTGCTCATGTCATTGACCCTGCCACCCGGTTTTGGCTTGATTCCTCTGCAACACAGCACTTGCTTCCTTTTTTTTCCAAATTCATCTGACCAACCATCATATTAATATATACATTCACATAACATGTAATAATTTGTCATTTTCCCCCTTATAATATTCTGGCCTTTTCTCTCTCTCTCTCTCCCTCTCCTGTGCCTTGGTTGGAACATGACTTAAACGGCGGAGAGAAACATGTACACAGGACTTGCTCCTGTCATAAAATATGACAGCCATAGATAATGAATTTTAATGACCATGATGATCACCATGATGACGTCAGCGCCAGTCATGTCCTTAGAAACTAAAATTGCATAATTGATGGGGTTATACGAGGAAGTACAATTATTGGGCTGATGTTGTCTCTTCTTTCTCTCGATCAAATAGTGGGATGATATAAATAATTAAATTCATTTTCCACCCGATTAAAAGAGTTTTTTTTTTTTTAACTTTTTTCCCCATTTGATGAGTTTTTCTTTTCTTTTCCCCATTTGATGAGTTGAGCATAGAGTTTATCATTTAATGCTGGAAGAGTGATGGGAAGATTCCATGGGATGACACAGACAAGTGCCCAACTGGCAAAGAAACTCTGGGTCTGTTAAATATTCTGAAGAAAATCTGTGCAGAATCTAAATTTTTAATTTTTGGCATTAAATGCTAATTGAATTTAAGATTTCAAATTACCATTTACAGGGGATATTCATGGTAATTCCCAGCGGTGGATTGCTTGCCTGATCTTACAAAGGAAGTTCCCAAAATAATAGGAAGAGAACCCCCAAAAAATTCAGTAGTTTTAATAAAAAGAAAACAGAAATAATTTCGATGAATTTTAATTATTCTCGATACTTTGAAAATGTAAATCTTTCCACGGTTGGAAGAATTAATGAATATTCTTGGGGGCATTCATTGATGGGATTTTGAAAAGTAAAGACGGTTAAGAATTTGTGTGATGCAATTACGGAATTTCTAATATCGGAAGAAAAATTCATAGTAGGTCGATCGCAGGATGTATCGTGGGCGCTGGACAAGCCATTTATTGCATGAGGACTTTAGGAAAGATGAGCTATATTTGCTTCATAATAAATATAACAACGTGGATAAATGCGTGTATTATGCCATAATTATGTCTGCTCAGCTCCACAAAATAACATTCTCTATTTCCTTCCAAAAGTACAAAAATGCGGGGTTTTGGATAGATAATCAAAAAGAGACTACATACATTCGAATTCTTACTATAAGTATGAAGCTACAATTGGAACATGTAAAATTGTCAATTTTTCCCAACTTGTTTTGACAAAGAATTCACATTTTTTCTTTCTAAAAGTAAAAGATCATCGGCATTTATTCATGATTAAGGAGCACAATTGTGCGTGTACAAATTAATAGCGTGGTGAACATTTCATTTCCCACACCACCAAATACTAATGACTTCGTGTGCACATGGCCTATCCAAGTATTAACTTGCTTTACACATAAAGTGTCTTATACGGGTAAGTGGGAAAAGAGCTCCATCTAAATTGTGATAAATGTGACCATACAAAACTTAGACAAATATGGTTAATTGATCACATCTCGTTATCATTGTCATGGAAATTTTTTTTCTGAATAAAAAATAGTATGATACAAATCTAAATGTTGTCGCGTTCGAATTTAACTGCCTAGCTACTTAAGCCAAAGTTGTTAAGTTTTAAAGTACAACAATCCTTTGACTTAACCCCAATGGATCTCATCCTTATGGATCGAGTTGTCCCAAAAACATCTTGGCTCTTTTGCAAAGAAAGAAAAGAGCCCACGTTATATTACCTGTCATCCTGGCATGATAAATTTTGGGTAATGAAGGGGTATAAATGGTAAATCAAGGGCGACAAATCCTCAAAATCTCCAAACGTGGTACTGTGTCATCGCCACGTATCCATCTGTCATTGGCCTTTCGTGGAATCTGAGTGAGGTACACGCCCTAAACTCTGAAAGAATGGGTGTCCTCTTGGTGTGAAATGACATCCCTGCCCCCCCTCCTCATAGAGATCCTTGTCAGCATTACGGTGTGGGACCACTCGGTTCCTACCGTACCATTTTCCCTAATGATCTCCTTTATTTGTCGGTTTTCTTGTTTTTGTTTTTTTGGAATTATTAATAATTAATTTCTTCATGGATGGAACTCCTTTTTTGGGGCATAAGAGGGGCCGATTATTGGTCCAATATTGAAGGCGAAGTCTCCTCTTTTTTCTTTTTTCTTTTGGATAAAATGGATGACAAAGTTGCTCACTTCCAATCTGAGTTGATGCTATTGATATAATGTACAACTCACTTTTAGAATTCAAATTCTATTTTATTGATAAATATATTATCAATTCAAAAATTGAAATTCATTACATGCTTTCTAAATTAAAAGCAGTATATTTTGAATGAAATGTTAAAAGCACTCATAATTAACAAATGGTAGTATATATATTTTCACAGTCCTCCAACTAGGGTTGAGACATGCTCTAAGCATGCATGTATAGTAAGATGATTATGTATATGTCGGAAGTATGTTATCGGGATGATTATGCATTACGAAAAGTGCCTAGTTACTTCATGAGCGGGTCTTATACATTGTGAGCACAATTTTGAAAAATTCAAATGGAGACAAACGACAGTTTTTGCTTGATAATACAAGCTAACTTTCGCACTATGCATGTGCGCGATTTTTTTTTCATTCCTTTGTCACGGATCCTTCTAGAAAGCAAACTTTAATAAACATTTTCCTATTCTTTCCATAGCTAAAAACAAAATTTAGAAAAAAAAGGGAGAGAGATAAGAATAGAGTTGGTTGTTGTACCGTAGAGACAATTAAGAGATTTCACTGAGCGATGTTTTAGGGTAAAGCGGATAATAACTTTTTTCCTTTGGCTAATTTTACCTTCTTCTTTTTTCTCTTTATAGCTGGATTGCATTCAATATCAAAATATATGCATGTTGTCCAAATAGAAAATATAAAAGTGCTTACTCTTATCTTAAATATATAGATAGATAGATATAGACATCTACATTACATAAAAAAAGAAATCCTCGGTTGTTGCCGCTTGACAATTTCGGCGTCAATATTCCCATCCATTGCCTATTACACGAAACTGCTTTTTTCAAAAGTTAATTTCTTCATTAAGGAAATCGAATAAATCGTCGCAATGGTAATTCTAAAGAATCTAGGAATAGTGGAAAAAGAGGTTGACCAACTTTAGGCTGTGGAAGCACTAATGGGTTTGATGGAAATTAAACAACATAGCAAATTAATAAATAAGAAACAGAAATTGATAAAAAGGAAAAAAAGAAACAGCACTTGTTCTCTTGATGCCAAAGATTATATTTATACACATGTGAATCGTACCATGATTAAATTATGTGCGCATGGAGAAGTGCATCCAAAGATGCCAGCAAGGTCTCAATTGATTACACTTGGGATTTATCAGCTTATAAAAAAGAGTGGTCATTTAGCAATAAACCCGGAACTGATTAGACGCATTTCACGTGCTTTAACTATGTTGATTAGTGCTTAATCCTTGGCTTTGGACACATCAAAGTGGCTTGTCGCTCCCCACTCGAGTGGAGGCAATCGATTTTGTATAATGCAATCCATGTGCTCAAGGAGAGATCTTGGTGGGATTATCGCATGCCAACTTGCCTAACTTAGAGGCTTAATCGTTCCACATCATGGAGCTAAATTATCAATTTAGTATTTATGGTTTTAGTGAAATTTTAGGTGAAAACTAGAGTAGTTGGATACTAGATTTCCAATTTGAGGTTAGGGTTAATGTACATGATTATTGTTAGATATGTATATGCAACATAAAAATTGTAATTTAGTTCTTTCGTCCCATCAATTCTTATTGTTTGGTCTTGTCCTATTGCCACTACAAGAAATTCAAGAGAAAATTATCAAAGAAGTCATAACCTATTCTCTGATTGCCAATTGAGTTTTAAACTTTTTAATGTGATCAATTTGAATTTATCATGGCCCTCGTGACCTCAACCTCATTGCCAAGGCCCGGTGACCACTACAGGAAAATAAGGAAAAAAGACAAAAAAAAATTATAAAAAGTTGTAAAAAAAAGTCTAGAGCATCTCTACCATGTTGCTTAGGATGGCCATTCGTGATGTTAACTATTTTCAATCAATTTTGACTAGTTGTCAAAAGATTTAAGACTAAATTAATAAAATTAAAAAAGGGTTTAAGAATGAATCGACATCTAAATAACATGTTTAGGATTTTTTTTTTACTATTATCCTAGAAAATTGAGATAAATACTTCTAGCGACTGAATTTATTTCTAGTAACCAAATTATGTTTGGTCTACAAAAACGCAAATAAATGGATATATGCTCGTTTGGCATTTTAGTTTTATGGTATATATATGTAAATAGCGATAATAGTTATTTAAGTCACTCTTCTCATGAAAATATAGAAATTTGAACCTTTCGACTTGATGAAGGCATGCATGGCCCGATTTATGGAGACCCTTTGGACATCTTTCTTTCTTCATGTTGCATGTAATAACCCAATTGTAAATTCTTTGAACATAAGCAGGTAACACAAAAAAGATTTGCATTCTCGGTACACTTCCATAACAACGTGGAAAATGCTGAAAAGTTAAGAATCAAGTACTTCAATCAATCTCTTCCCCCAATGATGGCCTAATTAGTCAATAATAAGCACGTTTTCCCCTCAATTGTACCATGACCAAACCAGTCAAATCAAAATATTTAAGAAATGAGGAAATTACCCTCCATAAAATCCTCATTGGATAGCTAACCTGGAATTGGACTTCTGACAAAGAAGATGATGCTGCTCATCTTATTTTTGAAACTAACGAGCTAAAAAGATAGGAATTGTATTCCCAGAATTTCCGGAGGAAATCAGATGAAAGGGAAAAAATGAAAAGGTCCACCTACCAACTCCAAAATAAATAAAAAGAAAGAAAAGAAAACTCACTTTATGATTTGCATCTACCCTCCTCAATCTTTATATTATTAACATATATAGGATAGAGGCCCAAGCCTGCACATTTAGGAGTAGGGGTCATGCAGAGAGACTCAAGGGCTTTTGCAACAGGTTCTGGAACTATGTATATGCACATTGCACCTGATGAGGTCTGCATATGCTGAAATTTATTGGACAATCACTATAAATTTCAGCATACACTACCGATGGAAAACTTCAGCCAACTAAGCTAGATCACCTATTTCTATGTATGAAGTTGATCTAGGCAATTATTTTTCATGGTCGACGGACTCGATCTAGGCAAGTGTTTCACCTTCTCAAGACAAGCTAGGAAATGATCTTGAACAATGCAAAAAGGAATGCAAGCCACTGTTCTTCTTGTAAATGTTTTCTTTCTTCCTTTCTTTCTCTCTTTCTCTCTTCTTATGTTGGAATTTCTTATAAGTGTCAAAAAGCTTGGCTGTGAAGAAGAGAACTTGAGAGGATTAATGCACAGGAGGAGACGAAAGACACAACTGCACGTTAGCATGTAAAGCTGGAGGTCAAGTAAACGAGAGAGAACTAAGACCAATCTTGGCAGCGGCATCGTTTTTCGCCTCTGCTAATGAAGGGGACAATGGGGGGAGAGAGAAGGTATAAGAAAGTAACCTCTGCATTTCTTTTACTAAGAATGATGTTAGTCCTTACATGAAACTCAGACTATGCTACTTGTACACAACATGCCACACCCACATCAAGATCATTCCGAATCTTGTAGTCATGCCAAGAGCCAAAATCGAACACGTTTTCATATCACCTCATATTTGATGCAAACATTAACAAACCCAGCCAGCGAGCCTAATTTCCAAGCATTAGGGGAACGAGACATTCGAGTTCGTTCTTGGAGGTGACGGTACTCTGCATAGGGCAATACCTTATATCAGCTCAATATGTTCGAAAAATGATCAATTTGGTCTACTTCTTTCCAAATCTCAAGCACTTGTTATGTTTGACTTCCGTCATGCTGGAATTAGAAGTAAGCTGATGCTTTGTCGGTCTCATGGGCGAAAGTTTCTCCATCGCGCTTATGTACTTGCGCAGGTGCTTAATGTACTCGGGATAGGTCTCGAGGTTGCAATGACCTCCACCCTTGACCCATAAAGGGTCGTATTTTTCTTTGGAAAGTTCCCACAAGCGTTTTCCGTGGGACCAATCCACAATGTCATCATTTGTTCCCTGCAGATAATAAACTAACAGAAAGTAAGTAGACAGTCGCAAGAAGAACATGCTGACAAGGTGGAACGTATCAGACCAAAGGGATTCATGCCCTGTTAAATGTACAGATTCATTTAAGGATATAGAGAGCTATGAAGGAGTGCAAGAAAAAGTCTGTCCACATCCTATTGGTCATATCACGACATGGTTGCCACAAAGAGATCCTGATACAACTGACAAATTGGCGAATAGATCTCCAATGTAAAGTTTTAAACTCCAATCTTGACAGATAAAAGCAAACAGAAAAGTCTGTTTTGTTTAGCATCAAAATTGGGAAATCTACCCTTGTTCTTTTACTCTCATAAGAATTTTGCTCATTCTTTCCCAATAAACACTACAGAAAAAGGTAACTAGAACTGTCTCTGCATCTCAATAAAGTCAAGTTTGTCATTCTTTGTCAAACCAGAATGAATTGACATTATTATGTTTAGTAACTCGCTAATTACAAAATTTCACGGTGAGGGGAAGACTGAAATGAAGGCATGGTTGAGGCAGATCACGATGAAAAGGCACTCAAGAAGAGCATCAATTAAAAGTCTACCCCCCCGGAAAAAAATAAAATAAAGAACAGCAATTAAAATAAGTCAACATGATCTCACATTGGAAAATCTAAAAAATGTATAACTGGTCCAGCTACTGACATGAGTTGTATTTAACGCATACAAAAATACACTCTTTTGGCAAGAAGAAAAATGTCAACCCCAATCATGTCTCCAAAGGACAGCACTGCTTCAGAAAATCTTTGCTGGCCATATCGCCCTATAATTCTATTAGGATACAAACGATCAAATAGAATAGGCAAATATCAGAAAACAGACTAAAGTTCAAATCAATCTTGCCACTGCTCCACTTTAGCTTTCTTAGTGTTACTCACTCTAAAGGAAATTTATTGCAGATATTTCAAATTAATGATAGCCCCAATTGCCTATCTCATCATCAAATGAATCAAAGAATAAACAAGCACAGAAATTACTATGGAATAGCAGCTTCAATTAAAAATTTGTGATGACCATATTACATCAGCAATATGTAACTGGACTGTACAATGTATGGAGTCATTTCATCTGCTTCCAAATTCCAGCTTGCAAACTTAGACTAGATTGCCATGAGACAAAAAATTAAAAGCCAAAAGAAGATTGGGAGGCAAGTAGTTTCAAGATGGCATGATCGTGAAGGTTTCATGGTTATTGTGAATAACAAGGGTGACAGGCCAAAAAGTACACTTCACAGGAAATGTTGCAAAGCATAATGACAAGCCTTTTTTGTTGCTAAACCCAATAAAGAAAAGGACAACAGATAAAGAACAGGGAGAATCAACCAATGCATCATTGAGAAATTTTCATGGCCAATTAAATTTACTGGAGTAAAGAGAAAGAAAAACTTACATGTATGACTAGAACTGGACAGTTGACATGCCGTATTTTGTCAATATTCTGAAAAAGAGGATGTGGAAAAACTTCCTTAATTCGAGCCTGAGAAAATAGGCACCCTTCTATGCAGATAGAATATCAGATTGACCAAACTTACCTTAAATATGTCGAACCAAAAAGTCATCTTGACAGGATAAAGGACACGTATGCCTGAAAGTATGGCACTATGAAGAACAACACCTCGCAATTTCTGCAATCGAGCAGCCAAGTGCAGTGTAGGCCCACTTCCAACAGATTGGCCATATAGGATGAGATCCTCCTGCTTAATCCCGTATTCACTCTTCAGGCAATTATAAACAGCCTCTATGTCATGGTAAGTGTTGAATTCCGATGGCTATCATATTAGCATAAACATCCACCGTTAGGACATCATTTATTGCAATAAGAATTTGTATTTACAATCCAGCATATCTGAACTAAATGAGCAGAGTCATTTATGTTCTTGTGAGATGGTTTGCAAGAAAAAGAAAGATCTTGGTTTTACTATAGGACATTTTCATATTAAGGAATAGTAATGGTACATGTGAATAGGTCAGTTCCGACATGATCCACTTCATTGACCTGGCTGTGAAGGACTTGCAAGAAAAAAAATTCCTATATGGCAGAATGACATCACATTATCAGAGTCAACCATTTTAAAAACATAAGATGTTTTCCCGAGCCACTAACATTAAAAAGTTCATGTTAATGATTCCTTTCCGGAGATGAAAGAAAGTACAATGGCTACAATTTAACACAGGAATCCTTACCTTACCAGAGGAGGCGCCGTAACCTGAATAATCATAGCTGCAAATAACAGAATTTCCCAGTAAATAATCAAGGAAAGTTTTAGTTATCGGGGCAAATAACTCCATCATCTGCATCTGCATATATATATATATATCATGTAACATAAATGATGCAACCAGAAAAAACAAATAGCAGGCACACTTTTCCCACAGAGATTCTCCGAGTCATCACCGCCACCAGCATAAGGATTCCCAAATGTACAATTATCAGTTTATCACCACCATATTCATTCCTTTAATACTTGAGCATTAGCATATCATGAAAACTTTCAGGACAGATGGCAACCAAAATCGACAGAACAGAAGGTAAAATCTGATTTGGGAAACCAAAGAAAGCATTCTTCACAAATTCTATATTCTGTCACCATTTTGTCAAGAAACTCTTCATTGTTTCTGCTGCAAATCATCGTGATTGGAATTTTAACCACTATTTATCATGCCTAACGTTTGGGAAAAACATTTCTCATGATTGATGACCATGCCACCTTTAGCTAATAAAAGAATCATATATTCTCAAGGGCTAAACTTTTATCAACCGTAGGATAAAGAACAGATCAACTACAGGGAAACAAAACAAGGAGGAGGAAAACAACACAACGCTCTCATGAAATCAGTCACCAAAATGAGGAGGAGATATAGAGACTTGTAATTAAACCATTGATATCTACCAAAGCGTGGAAACATATCCAACGAAAGAACACAAGAATCAAAGAAACCACCCATCAAACGGCTCCAAAAAAAAAGAGAAAAAAACAAGAACCCAACATCTCCCACAACAAATTTGAAAAAAAGAAAACAAAAACAAAAACAAAAGACGAAATTTAAAGCAAATACCTCATAATATTAACACGGAGGTGAGCTCTGAGCTCAATGAAGAGCTCCTGCATCTGACCTAAGTCAGCCGCGTTGCCATGGGAATAGAGGAGGGTGAATCTGGCAAAAGGGTGTTTCCAGAAAGTGGCGACGATCTTGTTGCCACCCTTGGTGTCGAGCTGGTGGACGTCCATGTTCTTGTCGGCCGTGACCCCTGAGACCAACAACTTCCCACCTTCGTCTCGGAGCACATCGTACGTCGGCGGGTCTGGCGGGAAAAACGCGAACTTCGCGGCCACATTGGAAGTCACATTTCCCATCAACGCCAAAGAGACAAAAAATGGAATTCTAAAGAAAAAGATGCAAACTTCCAAATCAAATCATTGAAGGGAAAACCAAACAAAAGAAAAAAAAGAAAAGAAAGAAAGACGGAAACTGGAGTTGTTGGATGAGGGACAATGGGCTGGAAATGTTCTCAGGCTCTGTTTGGAGAAATTCCCTGAGGTTCAGATGAGCGGGGTTTTCGGTTTCAGCATTTTTTGGGTGTGCGATATTCGGACATTTTGAGGAGGTTGTTTCCTTTCACGGGTTGGTTTTTTTGGTTCTTTCGTTCTTTTTGTGTGTGAAGAATTGTTGGTTGGGCTCTTTTCTTTTCTTTTTTAAATTTCACCTGGGGAGGATGGAAAGGTGAATACAGATGGCGATTCAGAGGATAATATGAAGAGGTTGGGGTTGGCAACGAATCGAGTCGATCCGATCAAGGCGGGTTGAGCTGGAAATTTTGGTTATTGGTGTGTTTGGGGAGGCTCTTCTTTCACAGTAACGCAGAGAGAGAGAGGAGAGAGAGAGAGAGGGTCTCTCAGAAACAGAAACGGAAACAGAGACTTTTTCTCAGTTTTTAAGCACATGGAAACATGGGTTCAGAGAACTGTTTTGGCTGATCTCAACAGTTGCTTTTATTATCTTTTGTTTTTCTGCCACTCTTTTCTTTTCTTCTGATTTAAGGGACAGCATCATCAAAGATTTTTAATTTATTTAAACCCTTCTTAGAAACTGAGAAAGGACAACCCCCAAAAAAAAAAAAGGAAAAGATAGACAAGGAGATCAATCCCTTCATTAGTTTTAACTTGATGGGCAACTGTGATATCAATTCTTTTTATCAGTCCATATGGAGAAGCTGATGATATGGGTACTTGAGATTAGTGGGTGTTTTGAGCTCACATCCAAATGAGGAATGGTGAAACAGAGGAGATTGAAATTGTATAATCCAAGAAGAAAGTGATTGCTTTCATGATTTCAACTGATTAACTCGATGGAGAAGGAAAATGGGTAATCATAACAAATGGAACCCCATCCAACTGTTGTTCAAACTCAAAGTAACAGCAGCAATATCGAAATCAGGGAAAAAATCGAAATGAGATGCTGCTTGTTTGTAATTATGCAGCGCAGATTATTAGTAATTAAAGATGTAAAACAGAAGGAATCTTCGAGGCAGTGGGATGGACGGCTGAGATGTGGTCAAAGGCTGCTGGGATCTATTGGGGTCGCGTAATTGTCAGAAGTCAGACATTCCTCCCTTGTCATGCTTTTTTTTTTCTTGTCTTTTTTCTTTTTCAATTTTTTCAGTAATTATTTTTTTTACCGGAACGAACGACGAATTGAATTGCTGGAGATCGAATCCAATTTAACCTCTGTCTCCTCCATTCGACTTTCACATTGACCACTCCCACAGTTACCAAAGTTAGCACCCCAATGTTGAATTCCACGGAATCTTCCTTTCTTCTCTTCTTGGCCTGCCTCTCTTTGAATATTGGCCTGGCCGTCCAGCACGCGTAGATTGGACTGTCATGTTGAGGAAACCCCGTGCAAACGAGGGTCAAATCCATGCTGAATACCTATGAGGAAATGCCTGCTGCATTTGTTTTCCTTTGGTTTGACTGGTCCAACTATTACTAATTTGAAATCATATCGAAAAGTGTAAAAAAATTGATGCAAGTTCACGTCACGGGTACTTCACCATGGCGTAAGACTACAAATACAAAAGGGCAAATGAATGGATACAAGGCGTGCCGCGATAGTTCCAAGAAATGGGTCAATTGAGGATGCCTGCTGGCTGGCTGATGGTTTCTTAAATTGATGGATCAAATGGATAAGATGATGCAGGATAATTAATGGACAACAGGGGACCTCGAGCTTCTATTATTTGAGTTCCTACTTCCTAGCTCTATCCTAGTCTTCATCAAAGTTTCATTGCCAAATTGAATACCCCATGGTTCATACAGCAACCCCAACTCACTGAAAGCGAGAGAGAGAGAGAGAGAGAGAGAGAGAGAGAGTTGCAAGTGCCTGGTCGGAAAGAAGATGAGAGCCTTGAAAGAAAGGATTAAAAAAGAAGAGATTTGGGTTTTGCCATTGGGGTTTGGCAATCAATGATGCGGTTCTTTTCTTGAGTTATCTAGTAAGAGTGGAACTTTAGTCTAAAAGAAAAAGATTGGGTCAAAAAGCCCATAAAAGAGCGCTTGGAAGTTGGTGCACTAATAATGAAAGCAAGAGTCTTTAAAGGAGGAACAAAGACAGAATGCTGCCTCCCCTCTTTTGTTTGCATGTTCGCTAAAGATGGAAGCGCGACAGATTCACAACAACTATCCACAAAAGAAAAAAGAAAGAAGGGAAAAGAAAAAGAAGAACAATTCATCAATTATGGAGTGGTACCTTCTAGTTTTCTGCTATATGGTAATCGTGGAAGTCTAGAAAATCATGATCACTTTCATGTGACTAAATTTACCTTTTCATGGGGGCAAACTTATTATATGTCCAGACATGAGTCAGGGGAGGCAAAAGTTTAAGTGTCTATATGCAAAGATTTGGTATGATGACTACCATGACAATAACAATGGATTGGTCAACTTAAAACAGTTTCATCGATCTCATATGGTTTCATGGCACTTGGTTTATGGGTCATCCTTTTCCTGTTAAACAGTACCAAAGCAACTATTAAGGACCATTAGAGACTGGATTGAAGAACAGAAGCTTCAACGGGGAAGACTCATTATTTTGTCTAATCACAGCTGGGCATTACTTCCCACCAAGAGCGTAGTGAAGAAATGAGAAGTCATTTTTGACATGACAAACACTATGCAACGCTTAAAAGTACGTGCTCCTCTTGTAGCTTGGTCATTTCGCCAACCACGGATACCCAACATTCTGCAATCTTGGTCACTCTTCCATCTGAGATGTCGACAGTAGTATAAGCTCGTGTGGAACCCAAATCAGAATGCGGTGCCTCATTGCTATTGAGATTTGTGTCCCCAGTCAGCTCGCTAGTCAAACTTCTGACCTGAGGGACGATTGCTCCGTTTAGATATATAATGCCATCATCCCCCACCACTATCATTTTCCTCAGACCGTTACCGTGTGCAAGCTCTTTATGCATGTGGCCAAATATGACCAGTGGTATACAGAAGTTGGCATTCTCCTTTAGCTCGGATATGGCTTTAGTTAAGTCTGCATCAGTTAAAAAAAAAAAAAAAGCCACTAAACATTGCAGTAAAATGTGCAGTTCATATGTGCCTGCTAAAATTGACTTTGTGAAGGTACTCTACAGCATGTCAATTTATGCTGCCCATCAAAGCAAGTAAAGAACAAAGCATGACAGCAATGGCAGCTTGACACATTGAATATAATCTGCTGAGATGAAGGAATTAGATAATTTTTCATATGGAAAGCAGTTTATATTTATTTTGGAACCAGAGAACAACTGCAGCTGTCAGAACTAAAGCTAACCTGGATCACCATGATCGCCACCACCTAAGTCCCAATCCTTTCCACAAATATCATCAATATTAGATCCAAGACCTGCACCAAAATTTGGTGCCTGATCAATTAAAATGCCCATAATATACTCAACTTTAAGAATTTGGCATATTCATAAACCTGTAGGTCCATTATGGGCAAGTAATATAACCAAATGATCCTCTGGAGCCCCCATGGCAGCTTTATAGATTCTCCGAGCACTTTGATCAATGTCTTCAACTCCAAATCTGAAAGAATACTCAAAGCTGCCAAGTTACAACTTGCAGCATAGAAATAACTAGTCAAAAAACAGTGAAAGTGGAATAATGTTTGCATATCCTCAATGGAAGCCAGAAATACTGCATTTTTTTTTGTTTTATACCAAAAACTACGCAGAGCTGATATGGACATGCTAAATGGGAATGATGCTAAAATCTAATCAAAAACAATTCTGCTCATGGATATGGTATAAAAAAGGGGAAATACGGCACCGACCCTGCAGATAGGAGCTTCTTTCGGAACAACTTCTCACCGCCACAAGAAAACGGCCGCCCACCCACAACACTCAACTTTAATTGAGGATAATCCAATCGCTGATAGGCCACATGCTCCGCCCCAAGACTGATCATCAAAAAAGCATTAGAAATTACCAATATTAGGATGTCCTCATACGTAGGATGAATTGCAGACTATGTAAGCACTTACATGAATCGACAGAGTTCCATAAACCTTCCCTGATGTATAGATTAGCTGTGTGGACCCTGCCTAACTCTATCACACTAAATGATTCCTGTTCACTCAGACAAAGAATTATTTGACTTGTTTCTTTCCCCTCATCTGGTCCTTTCCTAGACTTATGTACACAGGACTTCCGAGTTTGCTGACAAGTGAATGCTGACAAGAATTATCCGACTTATGTACACAGGACTTATGTACACAGGACTTCCGAGTTTGCTGACAAGTGAATGCTGCAACACTCACCTATTAAGTACAGACTTGTCACCATTGAGAGTATTTTACAAACAGCAAGGACAAATATTCCATCATAGCAAAATGATGAGGAATCCACATAATTAGAATATACAAATAGCTCGCTGTCATTGTTTTAGGATGGTGTATGACAAGGATCAAAACCACAGGGTGCAAAACTGAATATCTCAATACCTTGAAATAATTTGGAAAAAGAGAAACTCACCATTCTAGCTGAAGTTGAACGCTATCCTTCCTCCTACATAACAAGACATCGCATTAATCTGATTTTACAGAAGTAAATTGCGGATATTCATGTAACACAAGCAGAAACAAGTGCTAACAACATCTATCGAATTTTTTCACTTCCCTTCTGAATCACCATTCATACAAAAACATGGAGGAAAGATATCTGGAGATTGGGCACTGGTTATGTGGCAAAATTCCATGGCTTAGATATCATACAATATTCCATAGTCCTGAGTCATATTTCAGGTTTTTCAGGATCACCACCCTAAAAGGTGAGAAACAGCTTGTTTCTTTGAAGTAGCAACATATGCAAATTTTCACAAGAAAAAACATGCAAATTTGGACACACAACAAGTGGCATGTTTTTAATCTTACTTTCCAGAAAATTGCTGAGTGAACCAGGAATCATGATTTCCCAAAATAATTGATTTTGCAAATTCAAGCTTCGCAACGCTTCTAACCAGCTCAACA
This sequence comes from Corymbia calophylla, assembly GCA_014182845.1. Taxonomy (NCBI): domain Eukaryota; kingdom Viridiplantae; phylum Streptophyta; class Magnoliopsida; order Myrtales; family Myrtaceae; genus Corymbia; species Corymbia calophylla. Next base: position 2,014,099 of record CM024695.1, read on the forward strand.
TTCTCATCACCAAAATCACCTGATCAGATAGCATAATCAGTAATCTGAAGGAAATGTAAGAACTTAAGACTGATAAAGAATAAAGACAATATCACCCAACCCAAGCATCAAACACTTGGCATGAAAGGAGATCTAATAATGATCAACGTTTAAGCAATTAGATTACACATGAAAAAGGAAGACAAGATGGAAAAATTTTCGGTGTTCGACCATGATGCCTCTTTAAGTAAATGTCTCAATCTCAGGTGGTACAGGTGATGATGATTAGATCTTTCTTCATATCTTTACAAATTCTCCCCCCTCTTCATTTGTCAATCAGTTATATCCTATCCCTTCCAAGGGATTAAAAAGCAAATTGTCTTTGGTCCTGTCCAAGGTTTCGTACACCTAGAACACAACTATGGAATGAAATCGGTCTAATTCTATCTATCCGTGTAAAATACAAGAGACGTGCTTTTATTTGTCTTACCCACATGTGGAACCTATAGTCCAAATAACAGGAAGGAAGAATGGAACTAGAAGACAATAGGTAGAGTAGGAACGAAGGAAAAGGCTGCCACCTGTGAAGAGCACCAGATCCGGCTACAAATCCACAAGCATAAACACGTATTAGATGGAAAAGGTAACACTCAACTAGAAGGAAAAAGCAAATAGGTGCCAAAGAAATCACGAAAAATATAAGTTTTATGACACACTCAAAAGTCATGTAGATTCATACACTATGCCTCTTGCTTCGGGCATTGGTATTAAGAAGTAGACTGCTTACGATATGCCTTTTTGTAGCATTGCCCCTTTCTAATGTTGGAAAAAGAAGTGCTCTGTCATTACAATACTAAAAGTCCAAAGGGAAGCATATACCAGATCCGTCTCATGATTTTTGAATTTGGTTTTCTGATAAGAAACACCTTGGACATACCAATCAAGCCAAACTCAAGCTTCATCATGCCGTGGTGTATATGAGATACTTTTAGAACACACCACTAATTTCCAACATAATCCATAACTAGGTTTTAAATTCATCAGGGACCAAAGTCCATCCAATGTAAAGCCTACAAAGCTCTTGTAGCCTCCTAAGAATCTTCTCTTTTGGGATTTGAATCTATTAAATACAGACAAATTAGCATGGAAAACTTATTAGTTCACCCAAAGGATTCCATTTTATGTACTAGGCCAATGAGCAGTCCTTGACCAGCAAAAGGGAAATGCTCTGAGTTCTTTCTTTCTTTCTGTCCCACTAAATTACACGACCCTCTGCGCATTTCTCTGCGTTGAACCAATGCTCTTCTCAATTACAGAGAGACGAACCAAAACAAACGAGGAAAAAGTCAACTTTCCTATTCTAATGGATAGATAGAAGCAGCATTCACCCACCAGAACGAATCTTTGGAAAAAAGAACTAGACGAGGAATCATAGGGGGCGGGAGCATTTACGAAGAGTACCTTCAAGAAATGGAGTGCCTTAGTGTCTTCCTCGAGATCCCATTGATCGTGCTTCGGAGAAAAACAAAACCCAAAACGACAAATCGGTAAACAGGATTCGAACAGCCGATCGCAATTAAAAAACCGAGAAAGACGAGGCCTTTCCAATCACCCGAGTGCGCAAACGAGAAAGACTTACGACGTCCCCGACGACCGCGATTCGAACCGAGGAAACCGCCATGGGAGAGCGGGCGGGAGCGCGAGCTGGGCTGCTCCTGCGCGCGGTGGTGGATGGAGGAGTGGCCGGGGCAGTGAAGTGGTAGGTGAAGGTGAAGGTGAAGGTGAAGGTGAAGGGATTTGGCGCGTGCGGCAACGCGCCCACCACCATGGACGGCTTCCTCGTTCTTCGTTTCGGGTGGCGACATCTGGCTGGTCCGACTATCCGAATAAAGCGCTCTTTGTCGTAACGCTAAGCTCGTCAGTCGTCACTGAGTCGTCATCGGGCAGGCTCGTGTCGGCCTGCCATGGAAAACCTGCATCCATCATTCGATCTCCATCGGGCCCATGATAAAACATTTGGACCGATAGCAATCGAGATATGATCAAATTTATTATATCTGATAAGGGGTTGGCGCCTATGATAAAAATTGATAAGATTTCTTATGTTTATCATGTGTCATTGTGCGAGAAACCGCAAGAAATGATTAGTGTCGTAAAGGGAATGACTCGAGGAAAATCATGTTGAATTGCTTTTAATAAATATGTTTAATTGCCTCAATGATGAATGCATGATAGCTCCCTAAATATATTGAATTGTCTCAACATGAACATAATAAGAGTTATAAAATATGTCCTGTGATATGACATGGCTGATGTAATCAGCAAACATATCATCATGTTTGAAGTTAGGATGATATGGTACATTACCCTATATTCATGAAACATGGAAAGCACGATTGTACATAATAACTCGTGCTTTATGTTAATTTAAATGTGTTGATTCATGTCTAAACGGGTTAAGTAGGTCAACTCATGTAAGATACAATTTTGTCTTACCATAAACAATTTTAGACGTGTCAATTTGTGTCTAAATAGCTTAAGCAAATCAATAACGTGAGACACAATTTTTATCATATCATCCCGTTCATCACACTAACCAATTATGTTAAACGGGAACCTAAAGTGTTGAGAATTATTTGCCATTACATCTAAGTAACGTGGGAAATAGACATATCAAAATGGGAGATAAACTCAATTCATTAACCATAATTGATGGGTCGGGTTGTTAAATAAGTTAGTTATATTTAATAAATACATCATAAATGGGTTTAGAATGCTAAAACCCCAAAATAATATGGATATAAAATGAGTTCATAATTACTTAGATCCAATCCACATTTATGGCTCTCTCTTTACTTAATCTCACACTTGCTTACTCATTCCGTGCTCTCATCTCAGTTTGGATTTGAGTTTTCCTAAATTTGATTAAATATAGAAGTGTTTTAGCAATATAGATCAAGTCGGCTCTCATGTTACATACGAGTGTCTAAATAACGAAAATGTGGCTTTACTCGAGATTTGTCTTTTTCGTTGAAAAGAAATGAAGACAAAAAAAGAAAGGAAGAAAACGTGAAAAAACGAAGGTAGGGGTTTCTTGTTGTGCTTCAATTTGTGCTCCATTAATAGAAAATTTGGGTGCTCCAAGCGAGAGAGGACAGAGAATGGAGACGATGAAGAGCATAAGAATAAAATGTGAGAATGTGAAGAGTTTGGAGATTTTGTTTTTAGGATTTTTAATTTGTATCAATTTTTTTTGACAAAATTGCCCTTATTTCGACCACCAGAAATGCCATATGCTCGCCAGCCAGCAAACATTTGGTTGGCCAGCAATTTGAGGTCCTTATTCGAGACTGGTTTAGCTACTTCAGGTCTTAATTTGAAATAATAGCCACTTTGGGTCATTATTTGAGAAAATAGGCTCACTTTGGGTCATTTTTTGAAATTTTCCCAAAAAGGATTTGAAAGGATTGAGTTAGAAGGTTGTTGGGATAGGGAGAAGAGCAACAAAATGAACGCATATATAGAAATAAGATATAAAAAAAAATGTCATTAGCGAAGGAGGGGAAATTTGTTTATATAATGCACAAAAATTTGAAGAGATCAAAAGGGATTTAAAATATACACGAAAAACTTTAATAATCCCTCTCGATGCATTCTCTCGGTTCCGAGGAGATTGTGATTTTAGAATCATTTCTTTCCCTCTTAACCCCTCCCGTCGGACTATATGTTTGACATCGAGAAGCCTGACCATCTATTCAACTTGGCCCCCTATTGAAAATTAAGCATGTAAATTTTCTTGTTAGGCATGAGATTGAAAAAAGATAGGCTCGATCATTGGTTGAATGTGACAAGACAAGACCCATCTATTTGGTCAATCATATTCATTCCCAAAAAAGGAAAAGACACAAAAAATTCCAAACTACACCCACCATGATATATTTATTAGGAGTGATCAGTTTCTAATCTGATTCAATCTAATGGAATTGGTCACTTTTTTATTTTCCTACTAAAGAGTGACCATACACAAAGAAAGAAAATGACAAATCTTAGGACATTGATAGAAGCGGCAATGAGTAAAGGGTTGTATCGTAATTCGTAGTACCATTGAGCAAGGTAGTATGTAGTTTACATGATACTAATTTTTTAAAGAAATAATAAAAAAAGATATATATAGTCGGTCCAGTCTGATTTTCTCTTGAAATCGAGAATCGGATCGCTTGAACATTGGTTTCACTTTTAAGAATTGAGACCTATACTAACACTCACAAGAACCAGGACCAAACCAAACCAGTCAGTTTGATTTGGTCTAGGAGGTTCCTAGTTTGGGCGGTCTATCTTGCCCATTCCTAATATTTACTTGCTTTTTTTTTGTAATATAAAAACCCCAAATTATATTCACCGTGACATATATATCCGAAGTTTTTTTAACATAAAAATCTTAAATTTGTATTCATGTGACATATTTACCATCCATTAAGGTTTTGTTTGATGATTTTTTAGTCAAACAATGTGGATTTTATTTTACTTAAATTGCGTGGGCGCCATGCCGACATTGTTTGCTTTCTAGTATCAATATAAGCAGCTTTTTAATGGTTTTATCAATAGAATTTTGATGAAGAATAAATGTCTCACTTGCAAAAACTTGAATTTTTTTGTTTCAGAAAAGAATAGAAATAAATATATCATGATATCGTTTAAAATTTTCAGTAAACTTTGCTGACAACTTTGCTTCCATGGCAAGCCAGTCGAGCTCCCGGAAGATTTTCATCGATTCCTCCATTGCCCTAGCTCGGTTCTACACCTTCCATGGCCACGATCTTGATTGGGGTTGCTCCTCCAGGAATGGCGGGCTGCGGTGGCTGCTGAGGCAGCCAGCTCGAGCAAGGACTCTTTGAATTTGTGAGCGGCAGTCTATTACTCGCCGCACTACTGGTCGCTCACGGATTATCCTGTGGCCGTGATGGCGAAGAGCTTGGATTGGATCAATGCGATGGCCTGTGATTTCTTGGGACCCCTTTGGTCCAAACCACAGGACCCCTTGCTGCTCTCCACAATCCAGGTAGGGGTGGGCCGGGTGGCAACTTTGACTTTTCTGGGATATATAAACTTTGACTATTCCGAGGTACAATGAAGTTTTCTTAATTTTTTGTATCATGATCCGGAATACTGTTACCTCAACGTCAAGAGAATTACATCATTTCCCATTCCAAGCATAAAGCTTTATTCCACGAGTAATTGACATGAATCTTGTTCTTTATTTAAAATCCTCTATTTGTCCTCATTAAACTCATCATTTTTTCGATACATGTTATATTTGAAATCATCGGTCCTCTAATTAAGGGAATGGCCTAAGTGGATACGACGGGGTGAGCGCGTGGATTCAGGCTGGCATGCCGGCAGAGAAGATTGTGCTAGGCATCCCATTCTTTGGCCGCGCATTCGCTCTTGTGGATGCCAACAACCATGGCTATTTTGCGCCCTGCACTGGGCCGGCCATATCCTCCGACGGGACGATCATGTACAATCAAATCACAACATACATATCCCAAAACAGCTTGACCCCGGTGTACAACTCCTCGGTTGTGTTTGTCTATTGCTATTCTGGGACGACAACGATCAGCTATGATGATACACAAACGATCCCTACCAAGGTTGTGTGTATGCCAAGGGAAGAGGACTTAAAGGTTACTTTGCATGGCATGTTGCTCAGGATGACAAGTGGGTTCTATCTCAAGCAAGTGAATTTATGATATTCATGTTACATAGCATCAATCACGCGAGAATTGTCTAAGATATCCTAAACCTATCAAAATTCAATTCTAAACTTTTTAATATTATCACTTGAGTCTCAAAACTTTTCACGTTCTACCAATTGAGTCAATTCGTCCAATTTTGGCCGAAAACCACTAGCGTAAACACCGACCGTCCTACGTAGCATGGTATGCGTTAATGTGGACAATTTCAATAATATTTTGGTTTTTTTTATTTTTCTTTAATTTTCTTTTCTACTCTTTAATTTTCTTCTTTCTCTTTTCCTTTTTCTTCTGCCAGCCATCGACGGAAGGAAAAAGGAAAAAGGAAAAATTAAAAAATTAAAGAAGATAAAAGGGAAAAAAAAGAAAAAAGAAAAGAAAGAAAAGAGAAGAAAAGGAAAAAAAATTAAAAATTGTCTACATTATTGTCGGTTGTGACTTGTAGGATTCCGACATTTATGTCAGCAATTTTTACCCAACATTAGCTTAATAGACTTAATTAGTAAAATGTAAAAATATTCGGATTTAATTGACAAAATTAAAATATTTAGAGCTGAATTGACAAAATTAAAATATTTAGAGCTGAATTAATAAAAGTACAATAATTTTAAGTTTTTTTGGACAATTTTCCTCGATCATGCATCGGAAGTTTCTAGTATACATTCTATTTACCAAGTTTAGCCCTGACCCTAACAACATACGGTATACTCAATCGAATCATCTTCTTTCGAACAACATCTAATCAAGTCCCTGTGTGCTTTTCAGACCCCCCGAACCACCCCCCATCTAATCCAATGATGTAATAGACTTACAGAATCTCTCTATATCCGACATAATTACAGGTTCGACAATCAGCACATAAATGTGTTAAGAATATAAAGGAAAAGAATGGATTTCAATAACTAAAAGAGAAAAAAAAGGATTTGAAAGGATTGAGTTAGAAAAAAGTTGGGATGCAAACAGGGAGAAGAGCAACGAAAAGAACGCATAAATAGAAATAAGATATAAAAAAGATGTCATTAGCGAAGGAGGGGGAATTTGTTTATATAATGCACAAAATTCGAAGAGATCAGAAGGGATTTAAAATATACTCGAAAAACTTTAATAATCCCTCCCGATGCATTCTCTCGGTTCTGAGGAGATTGTGATTTTAGAATCATTTCTTTCCCTCTTAATCCCTCCCATCGGACTATGTGTTTGACATCGAGAAGCCTGACCCGTCTATCCAAATTGGCCCCCTATTGAAAATTAGGCATGAGATTAAAAAACAAGATAGGCTCGCTCATTGGTTGGATGTGTGGCAAGACAAGACACATCTATTTTGGTCAATCATATGCATTCCCAAAAAAGGAAAAGACAAAAAAATTCCAAACTACACCCACTTTGATATATTTACTAGGAGTGATCGGTTCTTAGTCTGGTTCAATCCAATGGAATTGGTTACTTGTTTTTTTCCACTAAAGAGTAGCCATGCATAATGAAAGAGAATGACAAATCTTAAAATATTGATGGAAGCGACAATGAGTAAAGAATTGTATCGTAATTCGTAGTACCATTAAGCAAGGTAGTATGTAGTTTACATTTTACTAATTTTTTGAAGAAATAAAAAAAAAAAAATATGTAATCGGTCCAGTATGATTTTCTCTTGGAATCGAGAATCGGACCATTTGGACACTGGTTCCACATTTAGGATCCGGGAATTGTACTGACACTCATAAGAATTGGACCAAATCGGTCGGTCCGATTCGGTTTAGAAGGTTCCCGGTTTGGGCGGTTTGTCTTGCCCATTTTTAATATTTACTCGATCTTTTTTTGTGATATAAAAAATCCAAATTATATTCGCCATGACACATATACCCAAAGTTTTTTATGACATGAAAAATCTTAAATTTATATCCATGTGATATATTTACCATTCGTTAAGATTTTGTTTGATGATTTTTCAATCAAACAATGTGGTTTTTATTTTACTTAAATCGCATGGATGCCATGCGGACATTGTTTGCTTTTTGGCATCAATATAAGTAGATTTTTAAGGGTCTTTTGACGAAGAATAAATGTCTCACTTGAAAAAATTTGAAATTCTTGGTTTTAGAAAAGAATAGAAATAAATATATCATGATATAGTTTAAAATTTTTGGTATTTTCTCGAAAAGCCCACAGCCATGACCAGAATGGAAGCCAACAGTAATTTAGTCAAAGTAGCAATCGCATCTTACCAAAAAGGACGCGGCCAGCCTCAGCAGAACAACAGTAGGACGGTCAAAGGCCAAATTTAAAGCATTTGACAAGTGTTTTTCAGATTTCATTGACAAAATGCTAACATTTTGAATGCTAAAAGTCCAAAGTAGGTGACCTACTTTGGGCTTTCAGCATTTTAGAAATGCAAGTCTACCCAATCACTGTTCATCTTCTTCCCCGCTCATTCACGACTGTTTGTCTTACCTAATCCACTGCCTAAGAGTCAAGCTTTTAGGTGACCGCCACCGTCGCTTGGGAGTCGCACCTCTTTGGTGACCACTACTTAGGTCGCACAACCCAAGTGACGCTCGAGGTCGCATGACCTTAGGCCACCTCACGTAAGATCTCTCAATCTTAGAAGAGGCTGTCTAGTGGTCACTGGTGGTTGTCCGACACTAGATTTAATTTTCAAACAAAAAATAAATAAATAGCAAAAGCCTTTTATTAATGTAGATTTTAGCAAACGGCATTTAAGCCAAAGTTATTTTCCAAAGTTATTTAAAGTTATAATTTACCAAATGCTATAGTATTTTGGAAAACCCTTTCATCTCAAAGGTATTTGCATTTTTCTGAGGCCATTTCTTTGAAGCCGAACCAAACGGGCCCAGCCAGTTTCAATTTTGACTCAATGTTTTCTTCTTCTTCTTTTTTTTCCCCTTATTTCTATATTTCCCGGTTGAAGACTCAAATTGAGAGAAAAAAAATCATGAGATGGCCACATAATCAACTTTCTTGAATATGAAGAAAGAAAAAATAAATAAGATACCAAAATTTAAATAATTACAAGTACAAAAATATTATCACTTATTAAAAGGAAATTGTAAATGTCATTATATAAATCTGAATTTTAAACATGAAAAAACACTTGAAACGCTGGCTTTGCAAAATCATTGTGCAACGAAAAGGCTTCTCATTCCTTTGGCTCAAATCAAATTACTCTAGAAGAACTCTCAGGTGATCTAAAATTAAAACCAGTAATATTAACTATGCATAAAACAGATGAAGAAAAGAAAAGATCAAGATAAGTATAATGAATCGGTATCCCATTGATCCAAATGTCGTAGATGAGGATGTGCATGCACCTAAAACATTACAAAATCAATTTTAAGATCACATGAGTCAAGGCTAAAGTGAAAAAAAAAAAAAATTTCAGTCAATTTTCTTTGGTCGGAGAATAATCTACACTATTTTAAAAGTTAAAACTAAGTTCTTCATATATATATTTAATCATTTGAATATTATCACTTTGATTTGTTTCTTTAAATGAGACAAGAAGACTATTTTTTATATGGAAAATGCATTTTTATATAATACAAACAAAAAACCTGTTAACCAAGTCTCCCACTTTGATGGTGGAAAATGCTTGGCTTTCCTATAAAAAATGAGTCGTTTCGCGTTGCCCACTTCTGCTTTCCCATTCTCTTCCGGGCTGTCTCACAGTGGGCGAAGGCAAAATCGCCTATTTCTTTTTTTTATTCTAATCTGAATACAGACAATCAAATGAAGCAGTAAGGGGATTTGCAATCCCACCCTGTCTTACATTTTTTTTATAGGAAAGCCAAGCATTTGTTTGGATCTGTTGGTTCAAGCATCGATCAAGAAACTCGAACAAGGTCCCCACTTCTCGAAACGAAACAACGTGAGAAACCGACGGAGTGACCTCAACAGATTGGCAAGCCAACGAAAGATATGGTCAACGTCAGAGGGATTGTTTGGATCTATTCGGGGACGGGCTGGTTTTTACAGGCATTAGATATTGATTGCTGCATCTCGTCCCTCAAATCGCCATCGCAGTTCCATGCACGAAGCACGGTCAAATGATGAAAAATCGACACCGTTCCCCACACATCATAATTAATGAAGTCAATCGCTATCCTCAAGATCCATCTCATGTCAATTATTGAACTGTGTAGATCTCACGTGGGACTTGCGTAATCTAATAACTGGATAGAGGGGCTCACATGTGTCACGTACATCCGATGCTTGCCCCATAAAAAAAAATGCCTTCGAAAGATGAAGTTGTTAAATGAGTTTGCCCGATTATGTAACATTACACTATGGATTGGGTGATTTGAGTCAACGGATCCAAAGAACATCAAATGTAGCCAAAGCAAACATTTCTTGAATCTAATGATATATTATGGATAGTCAAATTTGAAGGATCCATATGTGATCCATCATTTTCAATAGTTTAAACTTAACGTAGAATCTGAACAATCACTATAAGAACTATTCTGAAAGAGAGCGCGGAAAAGAATTTCCTCTTCTTAATTGATTGGGTCAGAGCAAAGCAAAAGGCCTTACTCGCATGAAATTTCTTAGTCGCGATCATGCATATGCGGTCCGATAAATCTTGGATAAAGCTAGCTGAAAATGTACAGCCTCCTCCATGTAACTCATCAAAAATGGCTTCCAACGATAATCATCTCCTTCTCTTTCCCTTCATCTCCTTTTTCTCTCTCCTCCAAATCAACTCATGCATGGCCCAAATCGTCAAAGGTGGCTCTTGGTTTCCAGACAGCGGCATCACGCCCTCCGACATCGATTCGACCCTCTTCACTCATCTCTTCTGTGCGTTCGCTGACCTTAACGCGTCGACAAACCAGGTAGTCATATCGTCAGCGAACGCCCAGTCTTTCGCTGCATTCACTAGTGACGTCCAGCAGAAGAACCCGTCGGTCTTAACCCTCCTGTCTATCGGTGGTGGCAGCTCAAACGCGACTGACTTTGCGACCATGGCGAGTCAGTCTAGCTCCCGAAAGACTTTCATCGATTCCTCCATAGCCCTAGCTCGGTCCAACGGCTTCCATGGCCTCGATCTTGATTGGGGATCCCCAGATACAGAGGAGAAGATGGCCAACTTGGGGTTGCTCCTCCGGGAGTGGCGGGCTGCGGTATCTGCTGAGGCAGCCAACTCAGGTGAGGATGCTTTGCTTTTGTCGGCGGCAGTCCAATACTCGCCGCACTACTGGTCGCCCACGGATTATCCCGTGGCCGCCATGGCAGCGAGCTTGGATTGGATCAATGCGATGGCCTATGATTTCTTTGCACCCAATTGGTCCTCCACCACAGGACCACTTGCTGCTCTCTACAATCCAGGTAGGGGTGGCAACTACGACTTTTTTGGGATATATAAACTTTGAATATTCTTAGTTACAATGAAGTTTTTCTGAAATTTTGTGTATCATGACTTTGAAATTCTGTTTCCTCAGCATCAAGAGAGTTACAACATCATTTCCCATTCAAAGCATACAATGTTAAAGTCGTGATTTTCTTGATATATGCTGTATTTGAAATCGTTGCTCCTTTTAATTTAGGGAACGGCTTAAGTGGAGACGATGGAGTGAGCGCATGGATTCAGGCCGGCATGCCGGCGAAGCAGATCGGGCTTGGCATCCCATTCTATGGCAGTGCATTCACTCTTGCGGATGCCAACAACCATGGCTACTTTGCGCCCATCAATGGGTCAGCGATATCCTCTGAGGGGATGATCCAGTACAATCAAATCACAAAGTACATATCCCTAAACAACGCCACCACGGTGTACAACTCTATGGTAGTGTCCGCCTACTGCTATTCCGGGAGGACATGGATCAGCTATGATGATAAACAAACCATCTCTACCAAGGTCGCGTACGCCAAGGGCAGAGGACTTAGAGGTTACTTTGCATGGCATGTTGCTGGTGATGACAACTGGGTTCTCTCTCAAGCAGGTGAATTTATGATATTCGTGTTACACCATCAATCATGGGGAAATTTGTTCATAAAATCCTAAACCTATTGCACTTTTGCTAATTTAGTTTTAAACTTTTCAATTTTAGCAATTAAATTATAAGCTTTTTTGCATTTTACCAATTGAATCCATCTGAATTGCTGACATGGATACTAATCGTCTTATGTGACATAATTCACGCTGACGTGAACAATTTTTAATAATATTTTAATATTTTTCAAAATTTTACTAATTTTTTTTATTTCTCCTTTTTTTATTTTCTATTAGGCTTGGCATGGCCATTGGAGGGAAAAAGGGAAATAGAAAAAAGAAAAAAAGAGAAAAGGGTAAAGAAAGGAAAGGAAAAAAAATAAAAAAATAAAAAAATCGGAAAAATATTAAAGTATTATTAAAAATTGTCTATATTGGCACTGACCGTGACATATAGGATGACTCGCATCTACATTAGTTATTTCTAGTCAAAATTGGGCAAATGAACTCAATTGACAAAATGTGAAAATGTTTTTGACTCAATTGGCAAAATTAAAAAGGTTTAAGACTAAGTTAGCATAAATTCAATAGGTCTAGGATTCTGTTGACAATTTTTCTTATTTATGCATTGCAAGTTTTTTAGTGTACAATCTATTTCCAAGTTTAGCTCTAGCCCTATCTACGTATGGTATAGTCAACCGAACCATCATTCAAATGATATCCAATCAAATTCCAGTATGATTTTTGACCTAAAAAAAAAGTCCTTCTGTGTTTAGATCAAATTTACACTACATGTTCATCTAAAATGGAATGAAATTTTTTTTTGGGAATATTGCAATTCAACATAGTCAAGATCACAATTCCATTTATCAAATAGAATGCATTTCATAAAATATTTCTTAACCAATACAAATAACTATTGGCAATTCCCTTCATAGAACATTTAAGCAAAGCATTCACAGGTGGTCCTTTCAAACTACTTCATTAGGCTTTCCAATGCCTTTTCAATCGACTAAAAATGTAGTAAAAGTTCGATCATATTTAATGCAAGAAACATGATCTCAATAACTCATACTATATCAAAACTAGGTGCTTTCGTGGAAAGGTTAGGAATTTCTGATGAAGGTTTTAAAATATTATTGTATTGAAAATGTAGAACTAAATGGTCATGGGCTTAATTGGCTTCTCAGCTCAAGAGGCCAGTGAAGATCAGCAACAGAGGCGATGGTTCTGGCCAGTTCTACTTATTTCGATTGCTGTAGTTGTTCTCCTTATATTTGGCCTGATTTGCTACCTACAGAGGCGAACATCGAAATCAAAAGGTACATTTTTTAAACTTAACTGGAGGATTACTATAATTCTGTGGTAATCAGGAACATTGACTTAGTAAGGGTTAAAGTTCTAGATACGTTTTCTTGATTTTGGTTCTCAGGTATTTTGGGTGTAATAAAAGGATTTAGTGGCCGATTAAAGACTATGGTGTGGAAAGGTGAAAGTTTTGAGAGTGGTACTCCTAGTCTGCGAACATTTGATTATGTCACCCTCGAAGCAGCAACTGATGACTTCTCAAGTGAAAATGAGCTCGGGGAGGGTGGATTTGGAGCTGTTTACAAGGTAAAATATATGAGGCCATACTTAAGCTAATAATCATTATTTTCTGTTTCATCGCAAATCCTATGAAGTATGAATCATGATTGAATGCCAGATTCGGTCCTTTTGCTCTATAACATGAGTTTATTATTGTTTAATGCAAGCAAGGAATATAACTCACCCCCAAATATTTTTCTTACTTCTTATGGTCAAGGATATAAGTTCCTTCTTGTTTATACTCTGACTTATAAATGGAAACTTTCGACCAAAAAAATGGTAATGGGAACTTGCTGCCCTTACTATGAGAGAGCAAATCTTTTTATATGTTAAACATAGGCATGCCAGCTTTCTCTGTAGCAGCGGCCAGCTGGTTGGTTTATACTGGCAATTTCAATCATTTAGGTGGAATGAGCCGGTGAGTATATCTAATTGAAGTTGCATGCCCCCTCTAAAAGCAGAGCTAATCAGCATCACAACACAACACAATAAGCTTGAGATATTTAGAGATGTAGCGTAGGTCTGAGCTTGTAAGTTTCATCATAGGAGACTGGACTTGGTGCGTTCTGATCAAGTTCTGTTTTTTCATTTATGTTTCTTGGGGCTATGTGACTTATGTCATAGACAAAACACTGTTTTCCAGCATAAACAATGAAAAGTTTAGTTCCGAGTCTACCATGTTCAAGTGGAAGTGAGTTCCCTGTGCTGACCATCAGCATCCCCGTTGCTCAGGGCAAGTTGCCGGAAGGACAGTACATTGCAGTGAAGAGACTTTTGAAAACTTCAAAGCAGGGGCTCATGGAGTTCGAGAATGAAGTTAAGCTCACTGCCAGCCTGCAACATGTTAACCTTGTTCGCCTTATTGGATTTTGTACTGACAGGGAAGAAAAGATGCTGATCTATGAGTACATGCCAAATAAGAGCTTGGACATCTACCTCTTAGGTTCGACATCTTTTATGGTTCTTACAATAGTCACTGAGCAAAACCCTCGTGTTTTTAAGTGACATCTAGTGTGATACTCCAAAAGGCTTAGATGGGTCCCCAGTTCTGCTACAGTGGCTAGAGCAGGCAGACCCTTTTAAGCATTGGAGTACACAAGGGTATGCAATGCTCGAATTTTGCTTCTGGTTCTGATAGTTTTTAGGTTTTGATGATGCAGATCCAATAAGGAAATATTCGCTGGATTGGGTGAAACGTGTTCATATCATAGAAGGCATTACACAGGGGCTTCTTTATCTCCAAGAATACTCGAATTTCACAATAATTCATCGAGACTTGAAAGCCAGCAACATTCTGCTGGATGATGAAATGAACCCCAAGATATCAGATTTTGGTTTGGCGAGAATATTCAGGAAGGGTGACCTTGAGGCAAATACTAGCCAAATTGTCGGGACTTAGTAAGAGAGCTAACTAGGCCCTCTTAGTTTTACCTCACAGGCATTCTCCTGCTTAAAGTCTGCTGCTTAAATCCAATTTCTGTTCATGTATGCAGTGGGTACGTTCCGCCAGAATACGTGAGGAAAGGCATATACTCGATGAAGTATGATGTCTACAGCTTTGGGGTTGTGCTGTTACAAATCATCAGTGGGAGAAGGACCTCATGTTTCTACGGCCTGAATGAAAATCTGAATCTTCTCGAATATGTAAGTAGAAATTATTCGTGATGCAAAATTTTCCAGGTTCAAATTTAGGAACATGAATTTTGACTTTTAACCAACTAGCATTCTTAATTTCAGGCATATGAGCTGTGGAAGGACGATAAATGCATGGAGTTCATTGACCCGTCTCTGGATGACTCTTCATCATCCTGTAAGCTCATGAGATGCACGCAAGTGGCTCTTCTATGCGTGCAAGAGAAGCCTGAGGACAGACCCTCCATGTTGGAAGTCTTTTCAATGCTCAAGAATGAATCTTCAGCAATGAACTTCCCCAAGAAGCCTGCATTTTCAATTAGAAAGGATGAAGATGAGGACAACGAGTGCTTGCTCGGGGAAGCAATTCATTCAGTCAATGATGCATCAATTTCTGAATTGTTTCCTCGCTGATTGCACATTACATGTAATATTCAATCTGGATATTATCATCTTGCATGGCGCTACGACACAAACGGTGTTGTTGGATAAATTGAGGAAACATGCAATATTCAATCTGAATTTTTAAAAGACATTCACAAGATTTCTTTCCCAGGGATTCTTACCCTTGAAATATGGAATGTCTTGTATAGTTCACTTCCTTTCCGTGCAAGGCTCCTTCAGCTACATCTTTTATTGATGCTAGAAGCGGACCCAATAAGAAAAAAATTGGACTAGGGAGCGCTATTATCTCAGGGAGCATAATGAAAAAAGAAAAACTATAGCATGAAATTTCATCTAATGGTCCATGAAATCGTCCATATGTCTGTGTCTGGCAAGGACATCCCCGGAAAGTAGAAGGAATCCATTTGTGTGCCATCAAGGAGAATCCGAGCGCAAGCACGCCGTCACTTTTGACCTTTCTAGCATTTCACGAGCCCAAAAAGGACAGGAGAGAGAGACCATCGCGGAGAAGTTCCCCCAACTCATTTTACGAGCCAAGAGGGGATTGTTGTCTTGGGGACTGATCGGCATCGCAGTTCCTTACCGTAGAGAGAATCTTTGGTTAACTTATTGGGTTGCCTAGTACTTCGTTTGTCCCAGTGGCATTTTTTTTCCCAATTAATGGTAATAAATTTTTTACGTCTGTATATATATTTTTCTTCTAGAGGTAGTTGAAGGGTTCATTCTTTTGTCTTGTAACATTTTTAAAAGGAAAAGTATCAAAAAAATCATAAACCTAATGTTTCCTTGTTGGTCGGCTAATGTGACATAATTGGCGTTGATGTAGACAACTTTTAATAATATTTTAAATTTTTCAAATTATTTATCTCTTCATTTATTTGCTTTTCTTTTTCTTTTTTCCTTCTCCTCCTTCTTCCTCTAGCCGGTAGCCGAACCTCGACAATCGACCAAAGGCAAGGGCCAGTAAGGTTGAGGTCGACCTCGCCATAGGCCATGAGGTCATGCCTACGAGGGCTCGAGCCCTTGCTAGGCCAGCGTGAGGCTACCCTTGCTGACTCAAGTCAGCCTTGACCTTGTTGGATCTAGCGAGGTTGGCCTTCATCCATGGCTAGCGAGCCTTGCCCCTTGCCAGATCCAGTGAGGGTAAGCCTCGCTTGCCCATCACGAAGCCACCCTTGCCTCTAGCTGGTCACCGTCTAGCAACTGGCTAGAGAAAGGAGGAGTAGAAGGAAAAAACAAAAAGAAAAGAAAAAGAAAAGAAAATAAATAATTTTTATTAAACAATATTAAGATATTATTAAAAATTGTTCATATTTGTGCCAATTGAGCCACATAAGCTAATTGGCATCCATGTCAGCAATATTTGACTAAAATTAGTCAGAAAGTTTAATTTAATACTACGTCAAAAGGTTAAGGACTAAATTAGTATTAATAAAAGGTTTAAGACCAAATTGGCAATAATGCAAAATGTTTGGGATTTTTCTGATACTTTTTTCGTTTTCGAATGTTTGAAAGATTTGGTTCTACTTTGTTGTATCCATCCTTGGCTATTTCCTCTCTTTTATGCTCTCATTAAAGAAAAGACTTAAAACTTTTTTAGTTCAATTGATCAATATGTTTCAGTCTAGTTCTAATTCCTTGAATTTTAACTTGTTGTTGCAGCTTAAAGTTCGTTGTGACTTAGATGATGTCAGAGGAGACATTATTTACTGATGTTAATCGGAAGTTTAATCCAATAACGTGAAGGATTGATGGTATCCCGTCTCGCTATAAAATGTATTCTTATTGGACGAACTAAAGCAAGATCCAATACTGTAATGGATTTATGCAGTCTCTCGTAATTAGGGGTTAGACAGTTGGCACATAAACGCGTTGAGAATGTAAAGGAAAAGAATGGATTTTGATAACCAATAGAGAAAAGGAATTTGAAAGGATTGAGTTAGAACGCCGTTCGGATGCAAACGAGGGGAAAAGCGATGAAAAGAAAGCATATATAGAAATAAGATTAAAAAAAAAAAAAAATGTTATTAGTGAAGAAGAAGGAGGAGAAATTTGTTTATGTAATGTACACAAAATTGAAGAGATCAAAAGGGATTTAAAATATACATAAAAAACTTTAGTAATCCCTTCCAATTTTACAATCATTTCTTTCCCTCTATTCAAACTATATGTTTGACATTGCCAAATTGGCCCCCTATTGAAAATTGAGCATGTAACCCACTGAGGTTTGTCTTAATACCCACCCTTTCCATATGAGAAGGGGGAGGTGAGATTCGAATCTCCACATTCTCGGGGAGGTTGGGGTGGGAACAATTTAGTTTTAGGTGTTGAGTCCAACTATCACGCCCTACAATAAGATATGGTAAAAGTCCGAAAGTGATAATTAAAATAGGAATAGAGTAAGATCAATAACAAAAAAAAGTATCTTGTTAGGCATGAGATTGAATAACAAGATAGGCTTGATCATCGGTTGGGTGTGGCAAGACAAGACCCGTCAATTTGGTCAACCACATTCATTCCCATAAGGGAAAAAGACACAAAAGATTCCAAACTATATGCATTATCACATATTTACTCGAAACTTTTTTTTTACGACATAAAAAATCTAAAACTATGCACACTATGACATATTTACCCAAAACTTTTTTTTTTTTTTTGGTAAAAGGTAAGAATATATATGATTTTCAACCAACAATTTACAAGGAAAAGAGACCGACCCCATCAGCACTCAATTTTTACCCGAAACTTTTCCTAGTACATAAAAACCCAAAATTTGTTCTTATGTAAGACATTTATCTTCCGTCAATGTTTCGTTAGATGATTTTCCAATCAAAACAATCTGGTTTCATTTTACTTAAATCGTGTGGGCACCATGTCGATATTGTTTACTTTCTGGCATCAATATAGATAGATTTTTAAGCTCGACTTGTTTGTCCAAATTGCCCCCATATTGAAAATTGAGCATGTAAATTTTCTTGTTAGGCGTGAGATTGAATAACAAGATAGGCTTGATCATTGGTTGGATGTGGCGAGACAAGACTCATCTATTTGGTCAACCATATTCATTCCCAAAAGGGAAAAGGACACAGAGACTCCAAACTATACCTATATCACATATTTACTCAAAATTTTTCTTATTACATAAAAAATCCTAAATTTGTACATATTTGACACATTTACCCTCCGTCAAAGTTCCATTAGATGATTTTCCAATCAAAACAACGTAGCTTTTTTAATTTACTTAAATCGTGTGGGCACCATGTTGACATTATTTGCTTTCTGGCATTAATATAGATAGATTTTTACGCCCGACATGTTTGTCCAAATTGGCCCCCTATTGAAAATTGAGCTTGTAAATTTTCTTGTTAGGCATGAGATTGAATAACAACATAGGCTCGATCATTGGTTGGATCTGAGGAGAAAAGACTTGTCTATCTAGTCAACCATATTCATTACTGAAAGGGAAAAGGACACAAAAGATTTCAAACTATATCTATTATTATATATTTACTCGAAAATTTTTTTACGACATTAAAAAACCCAAGATTATACTTATTGTGACACATTTCTTATTATATAAAAAACCCTTAATTTATACCTATGTAACACATTTATTCTCAATCAAGATTCCATTTGATGATTTTCCAATTATCATGTGGGCATCATATTGACAATATTTGCCTTTTGACATCAATATGGGTAGATTTTTAACGGTTTTATCGATAGAATTTTGACGGAGAGTAAATGTATTATACACGTGTTAGTTTTGAATTTTTGATGTTATGAAAAAATTTAAAATAAATAATTTAAAGTAAGATAGTTTAAAGTTTTCGGTAACCAATACCATTTCCCAAAATGAGAAGTCCACAGCCACGACCAAGACCGAAGGCAACGGTAGAGACAAGTCAGCGTCGCGATCGCATCCTATCAAAAGTATGAATGGTCTCTATATGCCCCACGTTGCAAGATTTCACCGAAATTGAGCCTTGACCACACAGCAGTTGAGGAGCCAACCGTCGTCCGCTGCTTTGGCTGAAGAAGCGATGACTCTTGAGTTCTTGCTTGTTTCCTACGTCAGCACGCCGACTGTCTGAGGAAGCAATGGCACTTGGACCTGAGTTCTGGTTTCCCACGTAAGCCCGATCAATGGCCCCAGCCAAGCGGTCTTCTTCCTCCTCCAGTATTCCCGAACCGCCACTTCTGCTTTCACACATTCTCTTCCGAGCTCTCTCTCATGGCGGGCGAATGCAAACTCGCCTGTTTCTTCATCTTTTTCCTCTGTCTCCGCCCATCTTCGGAGGCACAAACGTGGGTCAAGTCCGTTACTTCTACGCCGGCAGCGAAATCCCAGTCTCGGACATCGATTCCTCCTTGTTCTCTCACCTCATATGCGCTTTCGCTTCCATCGACTCTTCGACCCATCCGCTCTCCTTCAACTCCTCCTTCGAACAAATCTTCTCCACCTTCACGAACACCGTGAAACGCAAGAACCCTTCGATCACCACGCTGCTATCGGTGTGGGCAGGCGGAAGGGATTCTTCAGCTTTCGCTTCGATGCTGGGTGAGTCTTCTTCAAGAAGGTCCTTTATCGAGTCTACGATAGAAAAGGCAAGGCTTTATGCGTTCAGCGGGATTGATCTCTTTGGGGTCTGGCCCAGTAGGAGCATTAACATGACCAATTTGAATGCTCTTTTGGGGGAGTGGAGAGATGGAGTAGATGCCGAATCAAGAAAATCCGGGAAACCTCGGTTGCTGCTAGTGATGGGTGTATATTGTCAACCCATTGTCGATTCTCTGAGTTTCCCACTTGACTCAATTCAGAGATATTTGGATTGGGTTCACCTAATTGCTTATGATTACCATCTCCCCACCAGGGAAAAATTTGCGCTCCCCCAAGCAGCTTTATTTGACCCAGCAAGCCAGAACAACACAGACTTTTGCATAACTTGGCTGATGACTAGAGGATTTCCTACAAGGAAGCTGGTTCTAGGCTTACCCTACCATGGCTATGCTTGGCAGCTCGAGGATTTGAGTGCCGATGCCATTGGCCATCCAGCGGTGGGGCCTGCTGTGACGGTGGATGGGTCATTTGGATACAAGGCCATAAGATCATTTATCCGAGATTTCGGTTATGGAAGCAGTTCTGTTTATAATAGTACATATGTGGTGAATTTTTTCAGATTGGGATCAATATGGATCAATTTCGATGATGTGGAGGCCATCCGAGCCAAAGTAACTTATGCCAAGGAAAAGGGGCTTCTTGGTTACAATGTGTTTCAGGTCAACAATGATCAGAACTGGGTCCTTTCCCGGACAGGTTAGGATAACTACCTCACACGAATTTCTGAAGGTCTTAAAAGATTGTTGCATTGAAAATGTAGAACTAAATGTAATTCAAGGACTTAATTGCCTTGTCAGCTCAAGAGGTCAGTGAAGATCAGCAACACAGGCGATGGTTCTGGCTAGTTATGCTTATTTCGATTGCAATAGTTGTTCTCCTTATATTTGGCCTGATATGCTACTTACAGAGGAGAATTTTGAAATCAAAAGGTACGTTTTCTAAACTTTACTGGAGGATTACTATAATTCTGTGGTAATCAGGAACATTGACTTAGGAAGGATTAAAGTTCTAGATACATTTTCTTGATCATGGTTCTCAGGTATTTCAGGTGTAATAAAAGGATTTAGTAGCCGATTAAAGACTTTGGTGTGTAAAGGTGATAGTCTTGAGAGTAGTACTCCTAATCCACGGACATTTGGTTATGTCACCCTCAAAGCAGCAACTAATGACTTTTCAAGTGAAAATAAGCTTGGAGAGGGTGGATTTGGAGCTGTTTACAAGGTAATATACGAGGCCATACGTAAGCTAATGATTATTATTTTCTGTTTCATTGCAAAACCTATGAAAAATGAACCCTGATTGAGGGCCAGATTCGGTCCTTTTGCTCACCCCCAAATATTTTTTTTACTTCTTATGCTCAAGAATATGTGTTCCTTCTTGTTTATAGTCTGACTTATAATGGAGAAGGTGAAGGTAATAGGAACTTTTCGACCCCCCCAAAAAAAATGGTAATGGGAACTTGCTACCCTTACTATAAAAGAGCAAATCTTTTAATATGTAAAACATAGGGATGCCGGCTTTCTCTGTAGCAGCTGCCAGCTGGTTGGTTATACTCACAATTTCAATCAATTAGTTGGAATATGCCAGTGAGTATATCGCATTGAAATTACCTGTCCCCTCTAAAAGCAGAACAATCGGCATCACAACACAACACAATAAGCTTGAGATATTTAGAGATGCAGCGTAGGTCTTCTTAATCATGTATGTGAGCTTGTAAGTTTCATCATAGGAGGTTGGACTTGGATTCCTTCTGCTCAAGTTTTGTTTTTCCTTTATGTTCCTTGGGGTTATGTGAATTCTGTCATAGACAAAAGACTGTCTTCCAGCATAAACAGTGAAAAGTTTTGTTGAGTCTACCATGTTCAAGTGGAAGTCAGTTCCCTGTACTGACCATCAGCATACCTGTTGCTCAGGGAAAGTTGCCCAAAGGACAGTACATTGCAGTGAAGAGACTTTCGAAAACTTCAAACCAAGGGCTCGAGGAGTTCAAGAACGAAGTTATGCTCACTACCGGCCTGCAACATGTCAACCTTGTTCGCCTTATTGGATTTTGCACCAACAGGGAAGAAAAGATGCTGATCTATGAGTACATGCCAAATAAGAGCTTGGACATCTACCTATTTGGTTCGACATCTTTCATGCTTCTTACAATAGTCATTGAGCAAAACCCTCGTGTTTTAAGTGACATCTAGTGTGTTACTCCAAAGGGCTTAGATGGGTCCCCAGTTCCGCTACAATGGCTAGAGCAGGTAGACCCTTTTAAGCATTTGGGGTACACAAAGGTATGCAACGCTCTAATTTTGCTTCTGGTTCTGACAGTGTTTAGGTTTTAATGATGCAGATCCAATAAGGAAATATTTGCTGGATTGGGCGAAACGTGTTCATATCATAGAAGGCATTACACAGGGGCTTCTTTATCTCCAGGAATACTCGAATTTCACAATAATTCATCGAGACTTGAAAGCCAGCAACGTTCTGATGGATGATGAAATGAACCCCAAGATATCAGATTTTGGTTTGGCGAGAATATTCAAGAAGAGTGACCTTGAGGCAAATACTAGCCGAATTGTCGGGACTTAGTAAGAGAGCTAACTAGACCCTTTTAGTTTTACCTCGCAGGCATTCTCCTGCTAAAACTATGCTGCTTAAATCCAATTTCTGTTCATGTATACAGTGGGTACGTCCCACCAGAATACGTGAGGAAAGGCATATACTCAATGAAGTACGATGTCTACAGCTTCGGGGTACTGCTGTTACAAATCATCAGTGGGAGAAGGACCTCATGTTACTACGGCCTGAATGAAAATCTGAATCTTCTCGAATATGTAAGTAGAGATTATTCGTGATGCAAAATTTTCCAGGCTCAAATTTAGGAACATGAATTTTGACTTTTAACCAACTGGCGTTCTTAATTTCAGGCATATGAGCTGTGGAAAGATGATAAATGCATGGAGTTCATTGACCCGTCTCTGGACGACTCTTCATCATCTTGTAAGCTGATGAGATGCATGCAAGTCGCTCTTCTATGCGTGCAAGAGAAGCCTGGGGACAGACCCTCCATGTTGGAAGTCTCTTCAATGCTCAAGAATGAATCTTCAGCCGTGAACTTCCCCAAGAAGCCTGCGTTTTCAATTAACAAGGATGAAGATGAGGATGACAAGTGCTTGCTCAGGGAAGCAATTCATTCTGTCAATGATGCGTCAATTTCTGAATTGCTTCCTCGCTGATTGTACATTGCATGTATCTAATGTGGTGAATACTAATACCATAGAGAGATTATTTTGTTAAATTCTTTGGCTGCCTAGTACTTCGTTTGTCCCAATGGCATTTTTTTCCCAATTATTTGTAAATTTTTTTTACGTCTATATATATTTTTCATCTAGAGGCAGGTCAAGTGTTCCTTCTTTTGTCTTGTAACCTTTTCAAAGGGAAAAGTACCAGAAAAACCCCTAACGTAATATATTGGTATCAATTCAGTCATTAACTTGTCAATTAGATCAATTTAGTCCTAAATCTTTTTACATTTGTATTAATTTAGTCCATATGACCAAATTAGGTTGGAAATCATTTAACGTGGACATCGGCCGTTTTACATGACACAGTCGACGTTAATTTGGATATTTTTAAAAATATTTAGAAAACTTTAATAATTCTTTTTTTTTGTTTTTATACAAGGTACAATTGGGTAATGTACTTATCTCAAAAGCAAATACAATTTAATGCTTTTGTGAAATTTGCAAGAAAAGTTATAAATGAGAAAGAGCACAACATTTCTTCTATAAAAACTGATCATAGAAAAGAGCTTGAAGGTCAATACTTTTCTAAGTTTTACGCTGAAAATGGTGTTGAGTACAATTTCTCTTCTCTTTACGCTCGACATCAAAATGGGGTTATATAGAGATAAAATCAGTCACTTCAAGACATGGTTAAAACTATGCTGATAAAGAGGGGTGCTCAACTTATTTTTGGGCTGAAGCTATTGCTATTGCTCTATTGTTTGATAAAACTCCCTATGAAATTTACAAAATCAGAAAGCCAAGCGTTTCATAACTTTTAGTGCAAATCTTATATTTTCAGGAACACCAATGACAATATTAGAAAGTTTGAACCAAGAGCAGATGAATGTATATTTCTTAGTTACTCTACTTCAAGTAAGGCATATCGTGTGTTTAATAAGATCATATTCGATAACCATTTTAGTTCTCTGCTTTATGTTCTTTTATTCTTCGAAACATAAAAAAATAGAAATCCATTTGATAATGTTAGTTAATTTTTCTATTCCTCGGAACATATCAAAGGCCTTAGAATAGACTTAGAATAAAAACAAGAAGTAGAAAAAACCTACTTTTTTGTTCTTTGGAATAAAATGAGAAATGAGGGCATTTTAGAAAAAACAAGCTCAAGGTAAACTAATACGTGTCTTTACACAATTGGCACAAGGTCTAGTCTCCTGATCTGATCTAAGTCACCATTTTTTGGAATAAAAAATAAAAATAAAAAATAAAAAATTCAGAAATTTAGGAAAAAAATTTAGAAATTAGATTTTGAGTAATTTTACTAGCTTTTAGTTTTAATTCTAGTTTAGAATTAGTTTAGCATAAAAAATGTCAAAACATTGGATTCAAAATTGAATAAGTTTTAGGGCTTTATTAGATGGATTTTTGAATGCCGTTTTCTTTTAGAAACAATGCTAAATCACAATAGCTTGGCGACTCTGGTTTTCTTACCTTAAGATTCTCTCAGAGGCATCCTTTAAGATAATCCCTAATTATGTTTTATGGCTCTTAACAATAGAGGTGAGCGGTTCCAAGATTCTTGTGGGTTCCGCTTAGAACCTAAAACCTATCCTTAGGTATAGGTTCTTCATTTTTCGAAACCTGAAACCTATTCGTCGAAACTTGAAACCTAGAACCTACCCTATTATAGGTTGTAGATTTTTATAGGTTCTATTTTTCTTTTTATATGTAGTTAAACAAAACGAAAATAAACGCAATAATAAAAATTAATAAGGATTTTATTATCGATTACTTAAGAATGAGTGTCCATATGCATATGTCAAATAGTATTAAGGAAATTTTACGGTTTTTAATCCACCGATTTTTCTTATATTATGCATAATTATTTTCTTGAAAGAAGCAATTGCCCGTAACTGCATCAAACAAGCAATTGGAGCTTCCACTTGATGTCATGGTTTATGTTGACACCTAAATTTTGATTGATCATTCGTAATTTAATGCACAAAAATTTAGGGATTAATTTTAACCCCTAAAAAAAAAAATTAGGATTAAATTGCATATCATATAGTTTTAGGAGCATTTATTATTGCATTTGCATTGGACATGTGGCGAGATGGGCTGATTGATGGTTAAGCTTTAATGTAACAAGTTGGACTAAGCCCACAAGGAAAAAGAATTTGGCTATGCCCGTTAAGGGGTGACGAGTTGGAATATGAGAATATTTCTAGGAATATGAGAATGTTCCCGAGAATATTCGCATTATTCTTTCAATATTTAGGGAATGTGTCGGATGAAATATTGAAAAAATATTGCATGTGGGATACAAGAGCTAAATATGCAATGTGCAAATTTATCATCTTTCCTTAAATAACATAGTCATTCTCACCAATAAAAAGGGGCCACACACATTGAAGGGGCAGACACAAGATACACAGACCACACAATTGAGAAGGGAGAGGATAGTTACATAGAAGGCGGCCATGAGTGCGCAATTGAGAGGAAAATCGTGAGGACAGGGGTTTCGGTCACGAGGAACACAGAGACGCTCACGCCCATCAGCACCCCTCTTCATCCACGTTCTTCGCATGACACGAAAAAGGGGCAAAAGGGAGAACGTGGAGAGGGGGCCATGAAGGACAGGAACATGACAACTCAGAGAGCCTGAAGCGGTGGTTGGTTTTCTTTGATTTTGTCCAAACTTGATAAAGAAGACCAGCAAGTCTCGTGGAGCTTGAAGACCAAAGAAGCCGCTAGTCAACGAAAGGCATACACGAAGCAAGCTTGCAGACCTCAGAGCCAGATTTGGTGATGCCCGTCTGCGTTCAACAAGCCGTGCTGGCCGCCCCTCTCGACAACTTGGAGAATTTCTTTTTTTCCGCAGGTTATCTGAAGCTCTCGCTTTTGCCTAAGCTCATCGACGACTGCGAGAACTGACCGAGCCAAACATCTTTAGCGGCTGTGGAACAGGGTTAGGTGCTGTCATTAGTAATTGAAAACCATCTCGGATCGTTTGTGAGAACCAGAGAAAGACCATCAAGGTAATTTCCTAGTCCGTTCGCTTATCTGAATATAAAATTGCCTAATTAGCAATGCATTTACTGCTAATGTGATTTCCTTGAGATATTTGGCATATTCCGATTGAGTGAGGTCGTTGTGTCGTGTTAAAAAAAATCTCAATAATCAAAAATATTGAGCCGCGAGATGTCATATTAGGTTTTTGATTGTTTTGATTTTCTATCTTGGGTCGGGGAAAATTGTATGCTTTATATGATCGGTTGCATTATGTGTTGATTTTTTTAGTAAACTTACAAAAATGCATAAAAAAAATCTGTTACATGATAGGGTAAATTAATACACTTCATGTTGGACTAGTCTTATAGTCTACATTGCATATGACGTAGAAGCTTAGGAAATTTCATTAGTTAAATAGTTTTTTTAACAAAAAGAACATAAAAAAAAAAAAAAAAAAAAAAGATCATGCATATGCATATAGCAAAATACATCATTCATCCCACATCATGTAGCACATGCATATTTAGTGTCATGTAAAATAGATTGCACACATGTTACAATAGTTTTCAATTAACATATGTCATTAGAGCTAGGCCATTTGAATTGCACGTCATATGTCGTTAGAGTAAGAATCATGCATATTAAATCTAGACTAGAGTTATATATATAATTAATTTTAGAAAAATCCAAAAAAAAGTAGATGTCATCCCATTTAGAATTTATGTTTAGGGCATGTATTTTAGTTATAGCTTATTTTGCTTTAAGGTTGATCATGATTTTTATATTCGTCCTTTTGGATTTACTGAATGTTATTGATTGTGATTTGCATGACCATTCTTTTCCATGTTAATGGATGTTAAAATCAACCAAGATTGCTTGCAAAAAATATTTTTGAAACTTAAAGAGAAAGGGTACCGAAATGGCGCTAGTTTAACTTAGCGTAACCATGTCCCCGAACCTATTGAATCTCTAGTTCGCAGAAGTAAATTACTTGGGTTTCTAATAAACCCTAATTGATTAGTGGCGGCTCCTAATTGAATAAAATTACATGTTTAAATAGGTCAAATTTTGAATACCAAGTTGCGGTTAGTAGGGCTTGGGAGAGTCCGCACTAAGTCTTCGGACTTAGTAATCCATTAGTCTCTCCATGGTGATTCACCTTCGGGGAGGTCGCGACAGTCTACAAGAACACATTAGGCACAAAGATATGGACATATAATATTGTAGAATAAACCTTATCTTAATTTCATTCAATAGTGAGATCTCTCATCCTTCTTCCCTATCTTTTAACAATCACATAAATAAGGTTATTAACAGTAATACCTAATAATTGAAAAGAGATTTTTCTTATCTATTAAGTCATGTAATCCACAGAGTCAAAGATGAGAGAGGGGGGAACAAAATGATCCATGAAGTTATATGTCAAAGTCTTTAATGTCAAAGAAAGATTGTTGGACAACAATTTCAGAAGTTCAATACCAAATGCATGAATAGAGTTCCTCTCTTATTGCATTTACACATCGATGAACTCTCACCTAGAGTCAACACTTTTATTATCATGATGACTTTAGACATATCCACCTTATTAGTGAGTTTTAGTCACTACTTCTCTCCAGGTTTTGCCATGAAAAAAAAAAGAGAACACTATAAATAGAAACAATAACGATGTTTCATACATGATGCACGCATATTAGGGAACAAAAAGAATGGAGGTAATCATAAAGGTGGAGGGGAAGAATGAAGCCAAAAAAGGGATTTGGCTATTTTAGGGTTTGGGTTCCCAATTCTCGGGTTTCGGTTCTGGTTCTTGATTCTCAGTTCCAATTCCAGTTCAGTTCTGGGTTCCTAAAAAAGTGGAACCGAGAACCTACCCGTCCCTCCATAGAATCATGCTCACCCCTACTTAACTAGTCTTTTGCATTAGCATTTGTCTTGTATTCATAGCATCGGATAAGCCTGTGCTTCATGGATTTTCGATGTCATTTGTTGAAGGTTTGATGAGTTTGTGCAAATAAGCGCATCAAGAATGCTTCCATCCTATATTTTTTCATCATTGCTTATTCTATCAAGTAACGTTTGCTCTTTTTCTTGTAGCTAAAAAAGCTCAAAATTCTATGCACTTGTTTATTGTAATGCCTAAAGATTTACTACCAACCTCCTCATATTGTGAATTATAAATCAGTGGGATTCTCTGCTACCATTTCCAGCCATCTATCTTTGACTAACTATTACTTTAGATTTTTTGAGGCTGTCTGAGAATATTTTGATCAATTAAATCCTTGCAAAAGTCAAGTTTTATTCAAATATGAATTGTTAAGTCTCTACTTACATTTTTATGATTAAATGAAAAAAATGGGAAATATAAATTCTTAAGGTTGCACCAAATGCATTTATGTTCTTTTTCTATATCAAAAATAAAAATTTTGTATAGTTATCAAACGCATTCTTTTGCTTCAAAACTTGTAGATAGAATAGAAATAATAAAAAAAGCTATTTTTGATAGAAATTATTATCGAGAACAAAATTGCTATTGAATGCACCAGGTTTCCTAGGAAGTAGAAGAATTTATAAATGTCAGATTCGAAGATAGCTTGAAAGGCACATCATCTATGAGGCAAGAGGAACCTGTGCAACTAATAAACCAATTGGCAATTTCAACCAAAGTCAACCAAATGGAAATCCAAGTTCCAATCTAGCACCTTTATCAAAGGATTGGAGATACAAATCTAGCACCTTTATCAAAGGACCGGAGATACAAACCAAGCCATCTTAAGGAAGAAATCCTTGGAGATGCTGGTGAAATAATCAAGACCATATCTTCATTCGAAGAGCTCATGAATTCCCTAGCACTCATTTTTGAAATAGTGTCAAAAGTTATTGAAGATGACATTGTTGACTAGAACTGGGTTGTGAAACAATGCAACAGGAGTTTTATTAATTAAAAGTCAACGAAGTATGGGAACCTATTCCACATTTTGAGTATCATCTTATCATTGGAACTAAATGGATATTTGGAAACAAATTGGATGACAAAGGTAATGTTATTCACAATAAAACTAGGTTAGTTACTAGGATACTCCCAAGAGAAAGGTACTAATTATGATGAGATTTGTGCATCTGTTGCTATACTAGAAGCAATTAGATTGTTGATGGCTTATGCATGCTGTTATGCTTTTAACCAAATGGATGTGAAAAATATCTTTCTAATTGGTTATTCATAGGTTAGCCATAATGATTTGAAGACCCTGGCAGGACCAGTTGTATTCTTTCACAATCCTTGGAGAGATAGTTTACTAATAGACCGAGGGATAACTCAAGAAAGCTCTATATGGACACAAGCAAGCTCCAACAGCTTGGCATGAAAGGTTGTGTACATTTCTTATTGAAATAGGTTTTAAAAAAGAAAAAGTTGATACAACTTTATTATGCAAAAAAAAGATGATGATGTTAAGCTTATGTAGATATATGTTGATGATGTCATCTTTGGATCTACTAATAAGCTATTGTTTAATGAATTTGTTAATATTGCGCAAAACAAGTTTGAAATTAGCACAATGGGGGAACTAAACTTCTTTCTCGAACTCCAACTCAAATAAAACCAAAGTTGGCTCTTCATATTTCAAGTAAAAATGCTAGAGAATTAGTGAAGAAGTTTGGGATGGAAACACGATAATTGATACACCAATGCCTCCACCAACCAAATTTGACGAGGATGAGAAAGGTAAATCTGTCGATCCTAAGCTATATAGGAGAATGATAGGATCATTATTGTACTTGACAGCATTTAGAACTGATATTTTGTTTAGCTTATGTATTTGTGCTCTTTTCTAATATAATTTAATCTTAAGGAATCACATTAAATTATTGTGAAACGATTCATCAAATATGTCAGAATATATCCTAAATTAGTTTTTTGGTATCATAAGAACTCAGATTTCATGTTATTGGGATATTGAGACGCTGACTTCACAGTTTACAAAATTGACAAAAAGAGCTGGGTAATTGTCAAATAATGGGTTGTATGCTCGTTTCGTGATTTTCAAAGAAGTGAAACCCTTTCAACTACTAAAGCTGAGTTTGTGGCTCTAGCTAGCTGATGTAACTTTTGTGAATGAAGCAGCAACTAAGGAATTTCGGTAAGGAAAAATCGAACATAGGAATTATGTGTGATGGTACCAACGCAATTAATTTGACTAAGAATATTATCATGCATTTTAGGGCTAAGCATTTTTTAATCCATCGATGTATATAGCTTTTATTTCTATTAACACTACTGACATTTACATTTTATGTATGGTGTAGCTCCTCAATCCACTTGAATTTCTCAATGACGTTATCGTCAATCCAGAATACGTCTAATTTCATCAGCCGTTAGAGCTTTACGTCTGTAAGAATTCGTACAAAGGGCATCGGACAGAAGAGATTCAAGATTGCATATCCAACGCCGTCCAATACCTCAGACCGTGCAAATGACAGATGAATCGTGGTATGTATGCTCGTCTTCTCTTACGGTTAATCAGCATGGATAATTCAAGACGAGTAGGCAAGATGACTCGAGAATACGTGCAGGTAAGAACATCGGGGAGTTCATTTTACATATTCCGCGTGGTTTGCTCTCGCGGCACTTAAAGCCCGCCGGCAAAAAGCTACGAAAATCGTGCTGCTACTCGCAAAGGCGTAGCTTTTCTCCTTCAAACACAGTTAGAGGATGGTGGATGGAGGGAGAGCCACCTTTCCGTCAGCAAAAGTTTGTAGGCCTCGATCAATCATTTCGAGTTATGTGGCTAACAAGAAACGAGATACCTATTAGAATGAGTTCACATATGATTTATATGATCTAATGGTTGAGATATAGTGAGTTCACATGCGTCGGGTGCATGCAATGCTTGTTCCATTAGAATTTTGACAAAAGATAAATATATCAAACATGAACAAATTTGAAATTTTTTGTGTCAGAAAATATTGAATATATCAATATACTTTTAAAGGCTTAATACCACAAAAAACTCCAAACTGGTACAATTATGATAAATTTACCTTAGAGTAATTTTTTGATCACGAAAATTTTCAAATTGATATACTTGTGAAAAATTTATCTTAATTGACCATAAAAAATCCCAAACTAATACACTAATAATAGATTTACCTCAAAATTAATTTTTTGACTGTTAAAAATCTTAAAATGATACATTTGTGACAAATATACCCTCCGTTAAAGTAGATTAATACTATAAAAAATCACAAAATTGGTATAATTATGTAAAATAGAGAGTAAAATCTCAAATTAACACACCAGTTAACTGTCACATGTCATTCAATTTAGTAATTTGACAGTAAAATTTAACAAAAATTAATTAGTGGGATCAATTTATCAAATGTGTACAAATTTTGGATGGATAAATTTATTACACGCATATCAATTTAAGGGGTTTTTTGTGAAATTCTTGATAACCTCTTAAAAAGAAAAAGTCCACAGCCACGACCTGGACGGTAGGCAACCATAGACTCAAGTCAGCGTAGCGATCCCATCCAATCAAAAATGTCTCTCGATGCTCCACGTTGCAAGATCTCGCTCAAAGCGAACAAACACCAGTCGAGGAGCCAACCGTCGTGCTCGTACACTGATTTGGATGAAGAAGAGACGACTCTCGATTCCCAAGTTTTTGAGAAAATATTCAGTGGTTTGCAAGCGCCACGTCAGTAGCTGACGTGGCGCGCATTTTTTACTAATGTCCAATAATAAGTTGACACGTGTCTGTTGAGGTGGATTAAAAAATAAAGTTTTGATTTTTATCTTCTTCTTCCTCCACCACAGAGCACCCTTCTTCGGCCACCATCTCCACCCCTTCCGGCGTTGCTTGCGGTCCTTCCTCCTCCATCCTCTCCAGTTACCATCTCCACCGCTTCCGGTGGTGCTTGCGGTCGGCCCCAATTACACCTCCGTCGTCGCTTGCTATCGGCTCCAATGTTGCTCATCCAGATCTGGTGCCTCTCTCCGTCGTCGCTACCGGCAGAGTCCGGAGGTCACTGAGATCTGAAGGCTTGGCTAGGTCTGTCGCGGCCATGGTTCCGCGATTCCAGATCTAGATGCTGCCAAACGCGTTTGACCACGTTTGGCTAGATCTGGAGATTTGGAGAGCGAAGCCAGTGAAGCCATGGACGAAGGACGCGATGCCAGATCTAGAGGTTGGGGAAAAACTGAAAAAGACAGAACTCGATGCCTTAACGCGTTCGACCACAGATGGCCAAATCTGGCGATCTGGAGAGCGACGCCAGCGGAGTTGATGGCAGCCATGGACGAAGGACGCGATGCCAGATCTGGAGGTTGGAGAAAGACAGAAAAAAAGGGAGCTCGAGAGGCTACTAGGGTCGACCCCGATAGCGCTGGAAGGTTCCTCTATCATCCATGGCCGCTTGTTTGTCCATGGCTCCGAGATGCCTCATTCACAGATTTGGTTACCGCGAATCGTCCATGGCCATGAGCATTGATGGCAAGCTCTAAATCTCATCCATGGACAAAGCGGAGGACTCAAGGATGGAGGTTGCGGCGGCTTGAGTGGCGGCGACGATCGTGCTCGGGCGGTGGCTGTCATGGTAGAGGAAGTGAGATAAACGAAGTTTTTAGTTTTTTTTTTAATTCCACATCGTCGTACACGTGTCGAGTTATTATTGGTTGAGAGCAAAAAATGCGCGCCACGTCAGCTGATGACGTGGCGCGAGCAAACCACTAAATATTTTCTCCGAGTTTCTTGTTTCCCACCTAATGTCTGAAGAAGAAGCAATGACCCTTGGACTTGAGTTCTGGTTTCATACGTAAATCCCGATTGAAGGCCCCAGCAAAGCGGTCTTCTTCCTCTTTAGACCGCCATCTTCTGCTTTCCCATTATCTTCCGAGCTGTCTCTCATGGTGGGTGAAGGCAAAATCGCCTATTTCTTCATCATTTTTCCTCCGTCTCCTATTCTAATTTGAATCCGGACGACCAAACATAATAATAAGGAGATTTGCAATCCCACCTCATCTTAAATCAGCTCAGTGAAAATGGCGACCTATTGTAGTTCAAGCGTCGACCAAGGAATTCGAACGAGCTCCTCACGAAACAATGCAGGAAACCTACAGAGTAACATTAACAGATTGGCAAGACTACGATAGATATGATTGACATTAGAGGGATTGTTTCGATCTATTTGTGGACGGACTTGTTTTTTCCAGGCATTAGCGATGACTCCCCCTTCCACGGTCTACGAAAGATATTGATTGCCGCATCTTGCGGTCCCTCAAATTACCATCGGATTTCCACACGCCTGAAACACGGTCGATTGGTGAGAAATCGACCAACGTAGCCCATTCCACATGCATCATAGTTGATGGAGTTGATCGCCTGCTTTATCTCGATCATTGAATTGAGTGGATCTCATATGAGACCTACACAATCTAATTTTCGGAATAGAGTGGCTTCGCATGCGTTGAATGCATGC
The DNA here is from genome assembly GCA_014182845.1 of Corymbia calophylla. NCBI lineage: Eukaryota > Viridiplantae > Streptophyta > Magnoliopsida > Myrtales > Myrtaceae > Corymbia > Corymbia calophylla. The sequence goes on from CM024695.1 coordinate 2,047,744, forward strand.
AATGCTTGCTCCATAATTGACGGAGTTTTGACAAAGGATAAACATATCAATCGTGAACAAATTTAAAATCTTTGGTGTTAGAAAAAATTAAAATAAATATATCAAGATATTTTTTAAAGGGTTAATACCACAAAGAACTCCAAATTTGTATATTTGTGACAAATTTACTTCAAATTTATTTTTTAAATACAAAAAACTCAAATTGGTGCACTTGTGACAAATTTACCTTAAATGACCATAAAAAATCCCAAACTAATACATTTATAATAAATTTACTTCAAAACTAATATTTTGATCGTCAAAAATCCTAAACTTATACATTTATGACAAATATATCTGTTATATTGAATTAATACCACAAAAAATCACAAAACTAATACGATTATAATAAATGAAGAGTAAAATTTCAAATTAATACATCAATTAACTGTCACGTGTCATCAGTAAAATTTAACGGAAATTAACCAGTGAGATAAATTTGTCAAAAATGTGCAAATTTTATATGAATAAATTTATTACATGCATATTAATTTAGGGAGTTTTCCGTGAAATTTTTGGTAACATCTCAAAAAGAAAAGTCCACAGCCACGACCAGGGCGGCAGGCAACCGTAGACTCAAGTCAGCGTAGCGATCGCATCCAATCAAAAATGAGTCGTCTCTTGATGCTCCACGTTGCAAGGTCTCGCTGAAGGTGAACCCTGAACAAACAACAGTCGAGGAGCCAACCGCCGTACACTGATTTGGATGAAGAAGCGACGACTCCCGAGTCTCGAGTTTCTTGTTTCCCACGTAATGTCTGAGGAAGAAGCAGTGGTCCTTGGCCTCGACTTCTGGTTTCGTACGTAAACCCGATTGAAGGCCCCAGCAAAGCGGTCTTCTTCCTCCTCAAACCGCCCTCTTCTGCTTTTCTCTTCCGAGCTGTCTCTCATGGCGGGCGAAGGCAAAATCGCCTATTTCTTCATCTTTTTCCTCTGTCTCCTATTCTAATTCTGAATCCGGACGACCAAACATGGTAATAAGGGGATTTGCATCAGCTCAACGAAAAGGGCAACCTTTTGTATGACCCATCAATTCAGGCGTCGACCAAGAAACTCGACCGAGGTCCTCGCGAAACAACGCGGGAAACCTACAGAGTAACATCAACAGACTGGCAAGACGTCGATAGATATGGTCGACATCAGAGGGATTGTATGGACATATTCGTGGATGGGCTTGGTTTTTCTAGGTTTTAACTTTGACTCCCGCTTCCACGGTCCACGAAAGATATTGATTGCCGCGTCCTGCGGTCCCTCAAATTACCTTCGGATTTCGGCACGCATGAAACAGTCAATTGGTGAAAAATTGACCAACGTAACCCGTTTCACACACATCATGGTTGACGGAGTCGACCGCCGTTCTCGGGACCCATTTCATCTTGATCATTAAATCGTATAGTTCTCACATGAGACTCACACGATCTAATGTTTAGAATAGAGTGGGTTTGCATGCGTCAAATGCATGCAATGCTTACTCCATATAAAGAGTCTTCGAAAGACGAAGTCTTCATATGGATTTTTGCCTGACGATTTAAGCTGCCGGATCTAAAGAACGCCAAATGTAGCCCAAGCAAGCAGTTCGCAAATTCTGTACATATATGAATTAAAATTGAATGGGGATCGTAAAAATTTGAAGGATCCATACGTGATCCATCATTTTCAACAATTCAAACTCAATTTAGATCGTGAACAATCACTCGTATAATAATTCAAATGACCGAGATCTATCGTGAAAGGGAGTGTAGAAGAAAATTTCCCCTTCTTAACTGACTGGGTCAGAGCACAGGAAAATGCCTTATTCGCATGAAATTTCTTAGTCACGACCATACGTATGCGGTCCAATAAGTCCTGTATAAAGCCAGCTCAAAAATGCACAGCCTCCTCCATGAAACTCATAAAAAATGGCTTCCAACGACAATCGTATTCTTCTCTTTCCCTTCATCTCCTTTCTCTCTCTCCACCAAATCAACTCATGCATGGCCCAAAACGTCAAAGGAGGCTATTGGTTTCCCGGAAGCGGCATCAATGCCTCCGACATTGACTCGGCCCTCTTCACTCATCTCTTCTGCGCATTTGCCGACGTCGATGCATCGACAAACCAAGTAGTGATATCGTCGTCGAATGCCCAGTCTTTCGCAGCCTTCCCTAGTGATGTCCATCAGAAAAACCCATCGGTCGTAACCCTCCTGTCCATTGGCGGTGGGGGAGGCGGCTCGACCTCAGACAACTTAACATCCATGGCACGCCAGTCGAGCTCCCGGAAGTCTTTCATTGATTCCTCCATAGACCTAGCTCGGTCCAATGGCTTCCATGGCCTCGATCTTGATTGGGAACCCCTAGATACCGACGAGAAGATGGCCAACTTTGGGTTGCTCCTCCAGGAGTGGCGGGCTGCTGTAGCTGCTGAGGCGGCCAGCTCCGGCAAGGATGCTTTGCTTTTGTCGGCGGCGGTCCACTATTCATCCACGAATTATCCGGCGACCATCATGGCGGCGAGCTTGGATTGGATCAATGCGATGGCCTATGATTTCTATGCACCTGGTTGGTCCAAGACCACAGGACCACTTGCTGCTCTCTACAATCCAGGTAGGGGTGGCAACTTTGACTATTCTCAATCTCAAGTACAATGAAGCTTTCTTAATATTTCGTATCTCGACTTTGAAATTCTGTTGCCTCAAGGTCAAGAGAATTACAACATCATTTCCCATTCAAAGCATAAAGAATTATTCCACGAGTAATTGACATGAATTCTGCTCTTTATTTAAAATCCTCTATTTTTCCTCATTAAACTCGTAATTCCCTTGATATATGCTGTATTTGGAATCGTTGGTCCTTTCAATTCAGGGGACGGCATAAGCGCAGCCGACGGGGTGAGAGCGTGGATTCAGGCCGGCATGCCGGCGGAGCAAATCGTGCTCGGCATCCCATTCTTTGGCAGTGCATTCGCTCTCACGGATGCCAACGACCACGGCTACTTCGCGCCCATCACTGGGGCAGCGAAATCCACCGAGGGGACAGTCCAATACAATCAAATCACGAAGTACATATCCCAAAACAACGCTACCACGGTGTACAACTCCACGATTGTGTCTGCCTATTGCTATTCTGGGACAACATGGATGAGCTATGACGATATACGGACCATCATTACCAAGGTTGCCTATGCCAAGGGAAGAGGACTTAAAGGTTACTTTGCATGGCATGTTGCTGGCGATGACAACTGGGTTCTCTCTCAAGCAGGTGAATTTATGATATTGGTATTACATGCCAAAAAAATTATAAACTTATTACACATTTGTTAATTCAATCCTAAATTCTTTTAAGTTTTGTCAATTGAGTTATAAAATTTTTGATATTTTACTAATTGAGTCCATTTGGTCAATTTTGCCCTAAAATCATTGACATTGACACTAACTGTCCTATATGGCATAGTTCGCGCTGACGTGGATAATTTTTAATAATATTGTAATTTTTTTTCAAATTTTTTACTAAATTTTCTTCTTCTTCTTTTTCCTATTCTTCTCTTTTCCTTCTTTTTGTTTTTTTTTCCTTTTCTCTTCTTCAGTGGAGGGAAAAAGGGAAAGAGAAAAGAAAAAAAGAAGAGAAAAGGGAAAAAAAGACAAGAAGAAAAAGAGAAGGAAAAAATAAGAAAAATAAATAAATAATCGAAAAAATATTAAAATATTATAAAAAATTCTCTACATCAACACTGGCCGTGATATATAGGATGGCCAGTGTCCACGTTAGCTATTTCTAGCTAAAATTAGCTGAATGGACTTAATTGAAAAAATTGAAAAATTTATGACTAAGTTTAAAATATTCAATAGATTTAGGATTTTTTGGATAATTTTCCCTCAATTATGTATTGGAAGTTTTCTAGTATACATTGTATTTCCCAAACTTAGCCCTAACCCTGGCTGCATACGGCATAGTCAACCGAATCATCATCTTTAAAACGACATCTAATCCTGGAAAAAAAGGTCCCCGTGTGTTTAGATTAAATTCACACTACATGTTCATCTAAAATGAAACGAAATTCTTTTTAGGGATATTGCAATTCACCATAGTTAAGATCAGAATGGACTTAGTCATTTGAGTAACAATACTTTCTTACTCTCTTTTTTTTGCGATGAAGTACAAGAGCGTGAAGGAAAAGGAAAATCTAGCTAAGCTCCGCCCAACCCCCCCTTCTTTTCCGGGAAAAAGAAGGTCCCTGTGTGTTTAGATTAAATTTACACTACATGTCCATCTAAAGTGAAAAGAAATTTTTTTAGGGATATTGCAATTCACCATAGTTAAGATCAGAATGGATTTAGTCATTTGAGTAACCATACTTTCGTTTTTTTTCCTTCTTTCAATGAAGTATAAAAGCGTGAAGGAAAAGGAAAATCTAGGTAAGCTCTCTATGTCCAAGAGAGAATAATTGATATATTTCAGTCAAGTCCGACCCGTTTCATTCAATTTTATATTGGTTAGATCATTTTGCACGAAGGGACGGTTTCCATTGTGAAGCCAAAAAGGTCTATCGCGTCAGCAAATGGTCAAACTGATATTTGTTTTTGAATGGCAAAACTGTCATAAAAGTCTTAATTTGCATTGCTGCTAATTTAATCCTAAATCTTTAACTCAGTTCTTTTGGACTAATTTTGACTTAATATTGCTGACGTGGATGCCAGTCAACTAATGTGGTATGGGTGGCACTGATGTGGATAATTTTTAATAATATATTTTAATATTTTTTGAATTATTTATTTACTTCCTTTTTCTTTTTTTCCTTCTCCTCCTTCTTCCTTCAACTGGTTGTCAAACCTTGCCGGCCACTAGCAATGGTTGGCAACAAACCAAAAGCGATAGTCGGCGACCTCACCGGCCTCGGGAGAGCCTCACCCAGTCAGGGCAAGGTCAACCTTGCCATGGCCGATAAAAGCCAACCTCGTGGAGGTTGGGCAGGGTCAAGCCTCACTGGTGGTTAGGCGAGGTCAGCTTCACCGAGGTTCGGTGACTGGCTACAGGAAGGATGAGGAGAAGGGAAAAAAAAAAAGAAAAGAAAAGGAAAAGAAATAAATAAAATTTTTGGAAAAAATATTAAAATATTATTAAAAGTTGTTAACATTAGTGTCAACTATATCACGTCAACCGACTGCCATCTAAGTTAGCAATATTTAGCTAAAATTAGCCGAAAGGACTAAATTGACACTAGGTCAAAAGGTTTAGGATAATATTGGTACCGATAAAAGATTTATGATTAAATTGGCACAAATGCAAAAAAATTAAGATTTTTTTGACACTTTTCCCATTTTCGAACATTTTAGAGATTTGGTTCTACTTCGTCACGCTATTTCCTCTCTTCATGCGTTGATTAAAGAATAGAGTCAAAACTTTTCCAGATAGTTGATCAATTTGTGACGGTCTAATTCTAATTTCCTTCAATTTCAATCTATTGTTGCAGCTTCAGCTTCATTTGATAATGCGAGAAAGGAAAATAACTCACCCCCAAAAAAATTTCTTACTTCTTATGCCCGAGTATATGTGGTCTTTCTCGTTTATTATAGTCTGATTTATCATTGAGAAGGTGAAGGTAAATGGTAATGGGAACTTGCTACCCTTACCACGAGAGAGCAAATCTTTTCATACGTTAATGCAGAAAGAATCGGCATCTCAACACAACACGATAAGCTTGAGATATTTAGAGATGCAGCGTAGGCCTTCTTAATGATGTATGTGAGCTCGTAAGTTTCATCATAGGAGGTTTGCGTCACATCCTGATTCCATAAGGATGGAACAATGACATGACCGTCCTTTCTCCAATTTCAACCTGGTGTTGCAGCTTCAAGTTCGTGGTGACCTAGATGACGTTAGAGGAGACATTATTTACTGATGTTAATTGGGAGTTTGGTCCAATAATGTGATGGATTTATACTATCTCACCTCGCAATAAAATGTATTCTTACCGAACGAACCTCTCATCTCGTGGTAAAATGTATTCTTACCGGACGACCCCTCTCTCTCTCTCTCTCTCTCTGTGGATTTGACAATTAGCACATAAACATGTTAAGAATGTAAAGGAAAAGAATTACGGGTGAGCACAGTTCTCGGGTAGAACTAGGAACCGGAGAACCAAATCAGTGGGTCCGGTTCGGTTCTCGGTTTTAGGGAGTCCGGTTCCAGTTCCAGGTTCCTCATTTTTCAGAACCGAAACCAGAACTGTGAACTGAAATGGAACTAGAACCGGACCGGACGCTCCAACCTCCTTCCCAAAAAATCCCCAATCTAATCCTAATTTCACTTCGACTTCAATCTTCTCAATTCTCATGTTTCTCTCTTCCCTCTCTCCTCGCCGCTGCTCACTTCTCACTACCTTCGACTCACTCGCCGCTCGCCACTCGTCAATTGTCGGCCTCGACGCTCTTGGCTCCTCACTGCCTGCCACTCGTTGCCCTGGACGCTCATGGCTCCTCACCGCCCGCCACTTGTCGATCGTCAACCTGGATGCTCTTGGCTCTTCGCTGCCCGCCACTCGTTGCTCTCTCTCTCTGGATTTGACAATCAGCACATAAACATGTTAAGAATGTAAAGGAAAAGAATTACGGGTGAGCACGGTTCTCGGGTAGAACTGGGAACCGGAGAACCAAATTGGAGGGTTCAGTTCGGTTCTCAGTTTTAGGGAGTCCGGTTCCGTATCTAGGTTCCTCATTTTTTAGAATCAAAACCAAAACTGTGAACTAAAATGGAACTAGAATCGGACCGGACGCTCCAGCCTCCTTCCCAAAAAACCCCCAATCTAACCCTAATTTCACTTCGACTTCAATCTTCTCAATTCTCATGTTTCTCTCTTCCCTCTCTCCTCAACGCTGCTCACTTCTCGCTGCCTTCGACTCACTTGCCACTCGTCAGTTGTCGCCCTCGATTCTCTTGGCTCCTCCCCGCCTGCCACTCGTCACCCTGGACGCTCATGGCTCCTCACTGCCCGCCGCTTGTTGATCATCAACCCGGACGCTCTTGGCTCCTTGCTGCCCGCCACTCGTTGCCTTGGACGCTCGTGGCTCCTTGCCACCCACCGCTCGTTGGTCATCGCCCTCAATGCTCCTGGCTCCTCACCGCCCACCGCTTGTCGCCCTGGATGCTCCTGGCTCCTCACACCCGCCGCTCGTCACCCTTGACACCCGTGACTCCTCACTGTCCGCCGCTCGTACAATAGTGGTGACTTACAAGAACACCTTCTCCCTTGTCATCATTGATAGGTTTTCCGTGGAGATCTTGGAGGGCCAAGTAAGGAGCGAACCCTCACTTCCTTCTCTCTTTAGGTTTAAACTTTTGAAAGAACAGATCCACGATGATGGAGGTGATTCATGCATTTCGTGTTCTACGTGAATAGGCGAACGCACTTAGATTTGCGAAGGGAGTGAGGGTGGTGGAGAAGAATCAACAACTTGCTTGAGGCTTTTTGTTTATCTGTCTATCTGTAGCGAATGTATATGTTATGATGTGTTGTTAACTGTAAAAGAAGGATGAAGATGGGAGCTGAAATCTGGATGACAACACACGTGGGCTCAGATCGGTCTATGGATTGTTTGAATGTGTGCTGGTTATAAGTTCATTAATTTATTATCGAAGGGGTATATGCTGCATTGGTGATTTGCCTCTCAGAATAACTGCTATTCATCCAGCAGTCTCTGGAAACAAGGGAACAACAGATCCTATTTGCACGGGTCCGCTCTTGACATTTTGAGCTTTGTTATTAATTTTTAGTGTGGATAGGTAGTGTTGTTAATTAATGCATTTTTAACGTAATCCTCTGTGTTTTCAATCTTTCCACTAAGTTGACATTCTCTTTCACTTTTGACCTAAAAAAACTATACAAAAAGCTGGTGGTGTTCACTGTTCATTGCTAATATTAGTTTATTTTTATACAAATTGTAATATGCAGGAGATTTAAGGACAAGAAAGAGGCAGTGGAACTTGAAGCTAATTTAGAAAGGGACTAGAGAATGGTTTTGCTTACTAGGTAAAAAAAAATTTATATAATTTGCTTTAGCCAGCTTAGATTTGGTGAAATTGCCATCATGTGATCTAATTTCCGATTATTGAGATGATTAAATGGTTGCTTGGCAGTGTTGTTTGTTGTATTTATCAAGTTAACATGTCAATGGAGGAGGAGAGATATGACTATGAGGAGATGACTCCTATTATAGAAATGGAAATGTAGGACGATGAAAATGAACAAGGTCCATCCCCAAACATAAGAGTGACATATAAGGTACTTGATTTTTCTCTTCCTCCTTGTGATAAGAAATATACATCTGAGTGTTGGAATCATTATATGAGAATCAAAGATAATGATAGAAACAATTATTAGGTCAAGTGCATTCATTGTGGGTTTGTATTAAAGTACTGTGTTTCTAATGGTACTTTCGCCATGAGGAAGCACTTGACAACATGCAAGAAGTTTCCTCACAATTTAGAGAATAGGCAAAAATTCTTTGTACCACGTAATGTAGACGGGGCTAGCAAGGTAGGAGGAGAATCTAGCACTGGTAGTGTCTTATTGACATGGTCATTTAATTAAGAATGTTGTAGGGAAATGCTTGCCTGGTTCATCATTATTGATGAACAACCTTTTTCTTTGGTCAAGCATGTTGGATTTCATGAGTTTGTCTTTAAGTTACAACCTCTCTTCAAGCATTTATCACGTTTTACAGTAGCTAAAGATTTCAACCAGGTTTCACGGGATTAGAAGAATTTATAAATGCCAAATTCGAAGATAGATTGAAAGGTGCATTATCTATGAGGCAAGAGGAACCTGTGCAACTAATAAACCAATTGTCAATTTCAACCAAAGTCAACCAAATGAAAACCCAAGCTCCAATCTAGCACTTTTATCGAAGGGATGGAGATACAAATCAAGCCATACTAAGGAAGAAATCCTTGGAGATGCTGGTGAAGTAATCGGGACCAATATCTTCATTCGAAGAGCTCATTAATTCCCTACCACTCATTTTTGAAATAGTGTCAAAGGGCATTGAAGATGACATTGTTGACTAGAACTGGGTTGAAACAATGCAAGAGGAGTTTTATTAATTTAATGTCAATGAAGTGCGGGAACTTATTCCACATTTTGAGGATCATCTTATCATTGTACTAAATGGATATTTGGAAATAAATTGAATGACAAAGGTAATGTTACTTGCAATAAAGCTAGGTTAGTTGCTAGGATACTCCCAAGAGAAAGATACTATGAGATTTATGCATCTGTTGCTATAATAGAAGCAATTAGATTGTCGCTGGCTTATGCATGCTCTTATAATTTTAACCAAACAGATGTGAAAAATATCTTTCTAATTGGTTATTTGTAGAGTAGCCATGATGATTAGAAGACCCTGGCAGGACCAGTTGTGTTTATCAACTCAAGAAAGCTCTTCATGGACAAAAGCAAGCTCCTAGAGCTTGGCATGAACGGTTGTGTATATTTCTTATTGAAATAGATTTAAAAAAAGAAAAAGTTGATATAACTTTATTATGCAAAAGAAAGATGATGATGTTCAGCTTATTTAGATATATGTTGATGAATATCATCTTTGGATCTATTAAGAAGCTATTGTGTAAAGAATTTGTTAATATCATGCAAAACAAGTTTGAAATTAGCACAATGGGGGAACTAAACTTCTTTCTTGAACTCCAACTCAAATAAACCAAAGTTGGCTCTTCGTATTTCAAGAAAAAATGCTAGAGAGTTAGTGAAGAAGTTTGGGACGGAAACATGAGAATTGATACACCAATGCCTCCACCAACCAAATTTGACAGGATGAGTAAGGTAAATCTGTTGATCCTAAGCTATAGAGGAGAATAAAAGGATCGTTATTGTACTTGAAAGCATCTAGAAATGATATTTTGTTTGGCTTATGTATGTGTGCTTGTTTCTAATATAATTTAATCTTAAGGAATCACATTTAACTATTGTGAAACGATTCATCAAATAGTCGGAACATATCCTAAATTGGTTTTGTGGTATCTTAAGAACTCAGATTTCATGTTTTTGGGATATTGAGACGCTGCCTTCACAGTTCACAAAATTGACAAAAAGAGCACCCCTGGGTAAGTATGTGGCTTTGGATAGCTGATGTAACTTTTGTGAATGAAGCGGTAACTAAGGGTGCGTTTTTGTAATATTTTAATTCTTGAAAATAATTTTTTAAAAAAAATAGTTTTTTTCTATTTTTACTCTCTAGAATAATTTTTGAGTAAAACAACGCATTTAGTAATTGTATAAATTTTCGTTTTTCGAAATAAAAAAAGAATATAAATGCATTTAGTACCGACTAAAAAAAATTTATTCTTTTTATTTGCGATGGTGGCAGCGACCACCGCCGTCGGTTGCCAATCGTCGGCCTGCACGGCCACCTGTCATCAAGTGAAGGGCGACGGCAGCGAGCGGTAGGCAACGGGCAATGGCCGGCGGCAATCACAAGTAGCGGTGACTCAAGAAATAACTTTCTAGAAATTGTTTCCACAAACAAATAGCTACTTTTTTTTACTTCTCGTTTTTATTCCAAATATATTCCCTATAATAACTTTCTATTCCGGGGAATAGAAATATTAGTGGACGTTATTAAATGGGTTTTTGTTTTTTTGTATTTCAATGAACAAAAGAACAGAAAAGTAAAGAAATAGGAAGGTTACCAAATAGTACCTAAGGAATTTTGGTTAAAAAAATCAAACATAGGAATTATGTGTGATGGTACCAACGCGATTAATTTGACTAAGAATACTATTGTGCATTTTTGGGCTAAGAGTATTTCAATCCATCGATGTATATAGCTTTTATTTCTATTTACACTACTGATATTTACATTTTATGTATGGTGTAGCTCCTCAATCCACTTGAATTTCTTAATGACGTTATCGTCAATCCAGAATACATCTAATTTCGTCGGCCGTCAGAGCTTTAAGTCTCTAAGAATTTGTACAAAGCGCATCGGACAGAAGAGAATCAAGATTGCATATCCAACGCGGTCCAATACCTCAGACCGTGCAAATGACAGATGAATCGGGGGTATATATGTACGTCTTCTCTTATGGTTAATCACCATGGATAATCCAAGACAAGCAGGCAAGATGACTCGAGAATACGTGCAGGTATGAACAACGGGGAGCTAGTTTTACATATTCCGCGTGATTTGCGCTCGCGGCCCTTGAAGCCCGCCGGCAAAAAGCTACGAGAATCGTGCTGTTACTCGCAAAGGCGTAGCTTGCCTCCTTCGAACAGTCAGAGGTTGTTGGATGGAGGGACAGCTACCTTTCTGTCGGCAAAAGTTCGTAGGCCTCGATCAATCATTTCGAGTCATGTGGCCAACAAGAACCGAGATAACCTTTACAGCAAAATGGCTCCTTTGACTCCTGGCAAAGTCTCCATAAAAGAAACGACACGTATCCCGTAGGCAATTGCCCTTTTGCTCGACCGAAAGGATGATCTAATGTATCGCGGCGCCGTCGGCCCCGGCGTTGACCAAGACAATAAATCAATTATGCAAGTATTCTCTTGACTTTTTGGGCTATCGTTCAAGCCCGAACGAGCTCCCCACGAAACCACGTGCGAAACTTACAAGTTACATCAACAACTGATGGGATCATGTCGATCGATTCCCACACGAAAGCGGACCGTGTGGAGTAGCGGACTGGTTTGCAGGGATTGACGTTGATTTCCACGTCGGCGAGTTCCGTCTGACCATTTCGCTATTTAAACTAAGGATTGCTGCATCTTGCGGCTCCTCTAATTATCATCGCATTTCCATGCATGAAGGGCGGTTGATTGGTGAGAAATTCTTATAATAGCTGACAAATTTGAATGCCATTTTTGGAACGGCTCAATTAAACATGTGAATTTCGAGTGAGACTCATATGATCTGACGATTGGAATGAAGTGAGTTTACATGCATCGGACATGTAATGCTCGCTCCATAAAAAAGAGTCTTCAAAAGATAAAGTCAACTGACGAGTTTGGCCTACTATGTAATATTAGATAATTGACTGGATGACTTGAGCCGTCACATCTAAAAAATGCCACACGTAACCAATCAAGTATTTTATAAGGGTAGTACATATATTAATTATAATTTCATCAAGATCGTCAAATTTGGTGGATCCATACTGATATAATAATTTCACTTTGCAGACATATATAATGGTTCAAATCTATCGTGGAAGAGAGTGATAGAAAAGAATTTCCCCTCCTTAATTGACTGGGTCATTCGAGCACAAGAAAATGCCTTATTTGCAAGACATTCTTAGTGACGACCGCCATCCACATTTTATTAAACCTGATGTTCTAGACTAGAGTTAGGAAAAGGTCAAAACTCTAGAATTAATACTAAACTTTAGCGATAACATGCGCATGTGGTCCAGAAAAATCCTATATAAAACCAGCTCAAACATGTACAACCTCCTCCAAATTACCCATCAAAAATGGCTTCCAAGGATAATCACATCCCTCTCTTTCTCATCTTCTCCTTTCTCTCTCTCCTCCAGATCAACTCATGCATGGCCCAAAACGTCAAAGGAGGCTATTGGTTCCCGGACAGCGGCATCACGGCCTCCAACATCAACTCGACCCTCTTCACTCATCTCTTCTGCGCGTTCGCCGACCTCGATGCGTCGACAAACGAGGTAGTCATATCGTCGGCGAACGCCCAGTCTTTCGCGGCCTTCACTGGTGACGTCCAGCAGACGAACCCATCGGTCAAGACCCTCCTGTCTATCGGTGGTGGCAGCTCGAACGCGACCGCCTTTGCGGCCATGGCAAGCCAATCTAGCTCCCGACAGACTTTCATCAATTCCTCCATAGCCCTAGCTCGGTCGAACGGCTTTCATGGCCTCGATCTTGATTGGGAATACCCGGACACCGATGAGAAGATGACCAACCTGGGGTTGCTCCTCCAGGAGTGGAGGACCGCAGTGGCTGCTGAGGCGGCCAGCTCGGGCAAGGCTGCTTTGCTTTTGTCAGCGGCAGTCTATTACAAGCCGCACTACTGGTCGCCCGCGGATTATCCCGTGGCCGCCATGGCAGCGAGCTTGGATTGGATCAATGCTATGGCCTATGATTTCTTTGGACCAGGTTGGTCCACAACCACAGGACCACTTGCCGCTCTCTATGATCCAGGTAGGGGTAGCAACTTTGACTTGCTCTTTTGGGTTATAGACTTTGACTATTCTGAGGTTCAACGGAGTTTTCTTAATTTTTTGTATCATGACTGTCAAGAGAATCGCAGCATCGTCTCAAAGTATCCAGTGTCATTCCATGAGTAATTAACGTGAACTTTGTTGTTCATTTAAAATTCTTTCATATGTGCTCGTCAAACTCGCCATTTTCCTGATATATGCTGCATCTGAAATTGTGGGCCCTTATAATTTCAGGGAACGGCCTAAGTGGAGACATCGGGGTGACCGCGTGGATTCAGGCCGGCATGCCGGCGGGGCAGATCGTGCTCGGCTTCCCCTTCTACGGGCGCGCATTCATCCTCGCAAATGCCAACAACCATGGCTACTTCGCGCCCTTCACCGGGCCAGCATTATCCTCCGACGGGGCGATTGTGTACAATCAAATCACAAAGTACATATCCCAAAACAGCGCGACCACAGTGTACAACTCCACGGTCGTGTCGGCCTATTGCTATTCTGGAACGACATGGATCAGCTACGATGATACCCAAACCATCTCTACCAAGGTCGTGTACGCCAAGGGAAAAGGACTTAAAGGTTACTTTGCATGGCATGTTGCTGGTGATGACAACTGGGTTCTCTCTCAAACAGGTGAATTTACGAGATTCTGTGTTACACATCATATGCAAAGTCTAGCCCTGATCATTGTTACATACAGTATAGTCAACTGAATGATCATCTTCCAAACGAATCTAATAATGTCTATTTAGATCAAACTTGCATTTCATACTTTGTTATTTAAGGAAGAATAATTTCTTTATTTTTCTTAATGAAGTACAAGAGCGTGCAGGAAAAGCACTACCTAGCTAAGCCCTTGTACTTCATTTAAAAAAACAAAGAACATATTTTTCCTTAAATGACAAAGCATGTAATACAAGTTATATTACCTGCTAAGCTCCCTATGTACGAGGGACAACAAGTGGATATGGATGTTAAGCTTTTAAAATAGATACACGTTTCAGCCTAATGCCATTTTATTTAATTTATATTGGTAACGTGGCTTAGATCATTTTGCACGAAGAGATGGTTGCATAGGCGAAGCGAAAGTCTATTATATTACGTCAATACATGGTCAACTTAATATTTGTTTTTCCAATATGTGGTTCTGCTGCGTCGTATCCTTTCGTCATATCCTCTCTTCATGCTACCATTAGAGAAAAAGTCAAACTTTTCTAGATTAGTTGACCAATTCATCGAAGCCTCATTCTAATTCATTCATTTTCGATCCGTTATTGCAGCGTCAAGTTCGTGGTGACCTAGACAACGTCAGAGGAGACATTATCTACATCTACCGATTGAAGTTCAGGCCGATAATGTAATAAATTTATAGTCTCCATCTCACGATGCTGTGTATTTTCTAAAAGGCCAATAAAGCAAAGATGCTTTTCTTTATTTTTCTTTCTTTTGTTTATCTCATCTTATAAGACGAAATTTATGTGGTAGCTTGAGAGGATCAATCAAATGCAAATACGTTCTAAAAAAAGGGTAAGAAAAAAAGTAGTAAGGACGCACTTTACAAAATATAAGTCTTATTCTTAGAAAAAGGATGCTAGAATGGAGATTACTGCTGGAGCAGAGATAAACATTCCTCCTGGAGTGCTCAGTTTGTAGAAATATGGATTTGGAAAGGTGTACAAATTGGATTGAGAAAAACGCAAATCTATATTCGCGAAGAGAGTAATAAAAAATTACACTTTAGATCAAGCAATACAATGAAAATTTAAATCACAATCAAGTTATTCAAGCACTTTCAATATTTCTCAAGCCCCAATATACTTAATAATCACACATTATTTAGCCCCATAATCCCTCACGAAAGAATTCTCAAATCTTACTACAAGATTATTTGCTTCAACGCTATTGGATATCTTCGGGGTGTAATTCACAAACGGAAACTCTTCTTTGATAATTTTTACATGGAACATCAATTTCTTATATATAGGCAAGAATTAAATCCAAAATCTAAAACCTTTTCCAACTGAAAACCATTTAATTAGGAAACCTATTCAAAATAAGAAAACTACTTGAATTAGGACATTTTCCTTTTTTGGATAAAACACAAAGACAAATTTTCAACAATCTCCACTTTGGCTTGGCGTTTGAGTCAAGTTGCAATCGCTTCGTTGGAATCCGAACTTCATTGTTACTTTCCCATAGCCCCTCATGGGCTCAACTGTTGAAGACATTTTCCAAGTTTAAGCCTTGCTGGAACTTCGCCATAACCGTGGATCTTGTTAGATTACCAACTTCTCTCACACTGAACTATTTCACAATGATTTTCTAACACAACCTCCTCTACCATAGATAAAGCACAATCATTATTGCATCCATATCTATGAGGAGATCGAATACGCACATTGTCAAATTCAATAGTTACAATAACTATTTGCTCTACAAGCTTAACCATGCTGCAAGCATAATTGTGTTGATTACCTTGCTAGCATCTGCTACATCGGGATTTGCAACTCCACCTTGAGTTGATCATTGTTTAGATCCATATGAATGCTGCCACTAACACTCCTACCTAAAAGTACTGGAAACTCGTCAAATATAACTTCTTTACTGGTAAGTGTAAGTTTAATTGCGGGCATCACAGCTGATAATCTCACTTACCTTGTGTATAACTTAGGAATATACACTTTCTTACCCTTCTATTGAATTTATCATCACTCACTCGAATATAATACATGCAACTAAATATTCTTATAATTGAATAATCATCAACATTACTTGACTGCATTTCTTCGGGAGTCCAACATCCAATCGCAATTGTTGAGGATCTATTCACCAAGTAGCTTGTCGTACTAAATGCATTCGCTAGAAACCTTCTAACCATACCAGCACTAGATATCATTTTAGGGGTGAGCATTTACAACCACCTAAACTGAGAACCACCTCGATTGGACCAGACTGAACTCGGTCTGGTCTGGTTCCTAATTCTATAAAATTGGAATCGGTGATTTTTGGTCTAGTTTCGATCCCAAGTGGGTAACAGATTGCTCGGGTTGTATTGATTTATTTATTTATTAATTTTTATTTCTTAAAGAACCGCGCAATCACCCATGTATGCACATTCCCCTCACCCAAGTTCACTAGGGATGCGGAACCAAGAGCAAAAAGAGACAACAAAAACCTAACGCACAACATTCACTAACCACTCATGGCCACCGCATAACCACTGTGCCCCACTTACCACCATTCATCATCCTCGGCCAACACTCCCGCCTCTCCAATGAGCGTCTAGTTCAATCTTTGCAGTTGCTGCTTTGTGTCTTGGAGCCTTGCTACAACTGCACCGCCACTTCACTTACACTGACAAAGTAGTTCAGGAAGTTCGGTCGTTCCCATAGACTTCTCGACGTGCCATCCATGACGTAGCCGCGTCCAACTTCCCGATCCCCATTTATTTCCTGCCATCGTTGCCTATCATCCCCTACGTGCAGTCAATTTTGCACCCTGGCTTCCACTCATAACCACCGTGGCCCCTTCGAAGCCTTCATCGTCTTCATTCTCAGTTTTCCCAAGCCGCCCTTGTTTTGCTTCGTATTTTGGCCAAGAAAACTGGAAGTGCTTCGCCAGTTCCATTGGACCGCCCGGAAAATGGGCCGGATTGGTCAGTTCGGTATGATCCCAAGATCAGGTGGTCCAGTTCTTGGTTCTGGGCGAGAACTGCATCGCCGGGGAAACCAATCACCCCTAGATCATTTTATGGACTGTTTTTAGTAATGTTTTGCTCAATCAACTTTGCAACATGTGGTTCATTTGGCAATAGTGTAGTGTCTCACTGTGCCTTTTTTTTATGCAGAATTCGTTTAACATCTCCAAGCAAGATTTTATGCTTCTGTTAGTCTGCAAATGCTTAATTGTTTTACGGCATAAATACAGCGGGAGTGCCATAACTTGGCACGGAGGAACACTTAAGTGCCAAAACTTACAAACGGTACACATAAGTACCAAAATCGGAGCAAAAGGAATCACTTAAGTGCCAACGGCAAGAAAATCCGGCAAAAACGCTGACGTGGCCTTTTTCCGGCGATCTGGGGTCGAAACGACGTCGTTTTTGTTGCTGATGTGGCGAAGTAAACCCAAAACGGCATCGTTTGGGTGCTGATGTGGCCACCGCACCCAAAACGACGCCGTTTTGACTAATATTTATTTTTTAATAAATATTAATTTTAAAATTTTAAAATTTTTTTTTTTTAAAAAGGTGGGGGAGGGAGCGACTGTCGCCGTCACCCCATCGTCGGTTGGGCGGCGGCGACAGACGGCAAGGGCCGAACGACCCGGCCCTCGCCAGACACTGGGAGAGAGCGGCGACCCTCTCCCGGATTTGGGCGAAGGTCGGCCGCCCTCGCGCCGACGTCGGCGGCCCTCGCCCCCAACGCCGCTGAGTTTCCGGCGGCGGGGTGAGGGGCCGCCGGCTGCACGGGCGAGGGTCGCCGGCCCTCACCCTGGCGTCGACGGCCTCACCCAGCACCACTGAGTTTCCAGCGGTGCTGGGCAAGGTCGTCGGCGCCGGGGTGAGGGTCGCCGCCCTCTCCCGTTGCGCGAGGGCCGTCTGGCCCTCGCCGCCGGTCAGTGAGGGTCGCCGGCCCTCGCCTCGGCGCCGGTGTCCCTCGCCGTCCGTTGCCACCGCCCCACTGGCGATGGGGCGGCGGCAACAGGCTGCTCCCCACACCCTCTTTTTTCTTTTTCTTTTTTTAATTTTGCTTTTTAAATATTATTTAATTAATATTTATTAAAAAATAAATATTAGTCAAAACGGCGTCGTTTTGGGTTTACTTCGCCACATCAGCAATAAAACTGACATCGTTTCAACCCCAGATTGCCGGAAAAATGCCACGTCAGCGTTTTGGCCGAATTTTCTCACCGTTGGCACTTAAATGATCCATTTTGCTCCGATTTTGGCACTTAAGTGTACCGTTTGTAAGTTTTGCCACTTAAGTGTCCCTCCGTACCAAGTTATATCACTCCCGGGGTCCGTACCTCATTGTTTTACCTATCTCATTTTCAAATTAAAAATTTCTAAGTGTTTGATTCTGACAACAACATCAAGCTTGTGCCTTAGTACAAACACTCAAGTTTTCATCGAGTAGTCATCCACAACTATTAACATAAATGTGGCAGTCTTCCGCAAAAGAAATCACAATAACATGTGAACATTCAAGTAAATAAACTCTGCAATTTATGTGGTCTCTTTGATAGTCATCTTAAATTTCATTTTTTTGCTATTGATCTAGGTCACAACACTTGTATACATTTAGTTTGTCAGCAACATAACTATTTAACAAGTTTCTTTCACTTAGAATCTTCAAGCTTCTCTTGCTAATGTGCCTTAAACGCATATGTCACAATTCAAACTCTCGAAGAGGTACATGCGATGTCTTCATAATGAATTCCATCACTATCTCCACTGTAGTTGATTCCTTTCATGATTAATAAGGCATCTCGATTAACCTACAAATCTGAAGTATATCGAGACCCAACTAAATCTAGGACACTCAAAGAAATTTGGTTTTTCTACAATTCTGGAATGTGCATTACTCTAGTCAATGTCCTTACAAAACCATTATTTATTTTGATTCTAATGTCGCCAACACCTACAATATTGTATGCAATGTTATTCTCTCATTGCAACTTTACTACTATCCGTGCATTGACAAGTAGTAAATTAGTTCCTATTTGGTGTAGCATGAAACGAAGAACCAAAATCCCTAATCCATCTGTCAAATGACAAATATCGATGATAGACAAGACAAAATCAACATTATCTGAACTACTTTAAGCAATAGTTGCAATATTATCTATAGATTCAATTTTAATTCTCTTACCATTCTCGTCTTCAGCTTATAGTAATCTCTTCTAAAATGTCCCCTCTTGCCATAGCTCTAATAGACGGCATCACCAATCCTAAACTAACTTCTTCTGTTGAAGTTTATATTGCTACTATTAACACGTGTACTAAATCTTTCTCTACTTTCACCTACTAAAACAATAAATTTAGGTTCACCAGATTCTATTCTATGGATGTTCTCACTCAGAATCAAATCACGAACCCCACCAAACGGCAAACTTGTTGACCTAGAGAAATTACTAATAATAGCAACAATTCCAACTATTAGGCAATGATGACGATGATGATAGGATCAAAGCATGTAATTCATCTTCAAAGTTCATCTAAATGAAACTCAATTGATTAAAAATCACATTGAATTCATTAATATAATCAGCAATTGACGCACTTTCACTCATCTTCAAATTAAACAATGGTCACATCAAGTAGACCTCGTTGATTGCAGAAGACTTCTTGTAACATATATTACAAAGCTTTCATCAAACCCGTAGTGGTCTTCTCCTTCACGATGTTAAATGCGATGTTAAGAGGCAAAATCAGCCAAAAACACCAAATGCTTATCTATTCATCAAATCCCATTTAGCTCGCATCATCGGCTCAGGTTTCTACTTAGACAAGGGTAACTACAGATTTTTCTGGTAGACATAATTATCAATCTAAATTTTCCAGAAACCAAAATCCTTTTCCTTAAATCTATCGATTCTCACTTTTGCTTCTTTTTTCGCCATTTATTTGCTTCAACTCAACCAGGTCTAACTCCAATACCAATTATTGCGGAAACAAGCAATCAAACAATAAAATAGACCAAATAAGAAAATAAATCGAAGACCAGATTTACGTGATTTAGTCGTATTGACCTACATTCATGAAAAGAGTAAAAATGAATTATACTATAAGTCAAGCCATATAATGGAGATTACAACAACACTCGAGTTACTGAAACACTCTCAGTATTTCCTAAATCTTGATTACACTCAATAATTCACACATTGCAAAACCCATAATTCCTCATGAAATAATCTCTTAACCTTATGAAAAAATTCAGAAATTTTATAAGAAGATTATTAGTGTCAACACTGTTGAATATCTTTAGGGTGTAATTCACAAGTAGAAGCTCCTATTTGATAATTTTTATAAGAAATATTCATTTCTTATACATAGGCAAAATTGAATCCAAAATGGGAAACTTTCTCTTATTAGGAAACCATTCAACTAGGAAACATATTTAAATTATTAAACCTACTTGAGTTATGAAATTTTTTATTGGGCTTATACTCGAAACATAAAATGCATTTTAAAATAGAAAAGGAAAATAATGTATCAAAATAATAATTAAAGAAAAGAGAGAATTGATTTGAGAAGAATATTTGTTTAGGTGCTAACGAGAGAAAAGTGATGAAATAAATGCATATATCCAAATTCCTCGTACTCCTTTCATATTTAGACGACGGAAAAGATGGTCACGTCAGGTCCGATGAACGGGTTGGATACGTCAAGACAGAGCCAAAATGAAATATCCGTAGCCACGACGCGGACCGTAGAAGACCCCTGACGCCTGTCGATGTCGCACCTAATGAAAGCGAACCGTCCCTATGCAAACAGGGCAGGATTTTTATGCAAAGGGCAACCTACAGCAACTATTGAACGAACAACCGTCATGCACCGATTGCCTGAACCTACGGATAATTGATTACATGAACCTACGGACAATTGATAACAGGCCCCGGCAGAGGCGTCGTCTTCCTCCTCCCAACGTCTCAAACTACCACTTTCTGCTTTCACATTCTCTTCCGAGCTCTCTCTCATGGCAGGAAAAGGCAAACTAGCCTACTTCTTCATCTTTTTCCTGTGTCTCTACCCATCTTTGGAGGAACAAACGTGGGTCAAGTCCGGTTACTTCTACGCCGGCAGCGAAATCCCGGTCTCGGACATCGATTCCTCCTTGTTCTCTCACCTCATATGCGCTTTCGCTTCCATCGACTCTTCGACCCATCCGCTCTCCTTCAACTCCTCCTTCGAACAAATCTTCTCCACCTTCACGAACACCGTGAAACGCAAGAACCCTTCGGTCACCACGCTGCTATCGGTGTGGGCAGGCGGAGAGGATTCTTCAGCTTTCGCTTCGATGCTGGGTGAGTCTTCTTCAAGAAGGTCCTTTATCGAGTCTACGATAGAAAAGGCAAGGCTTTATGCGTTCAGTGGGATTGATCTCTTTGGGGTCTGGCCCAGTAGCAGCATTAACATAACCAATTTGAATGCTCTTTTGGGGGAGTGGAGAGATGGAGTAGATGCCGAATCAAGAAAATCTGGGAAACCTCGGTTGCTGCTAGTGATGGGTGTATATTGTCAACCCATTGTCGACTCTCTGAGTTTCCCACTTGACTCAATTCAGAGATATTTGGACTGGGTTCACCTAATTGCTTATGATTACCATCTCCCCACCAGGGAAAAGTTTGCCCTCCCTCATGCAGCTTTATATGACCCGGCAAGCCATAACAGCACCGACTTCTGCATAACTTGGTTGCTGACTGGAGGATTTCCCGCAAGGAAGCTGGTTCTGGGCTTGCCCTTCCATGGCTATGCTTGGCAGCTTGAGGATTCAAGTGGCGATGCCATTGGCCATCCAGCCGTGGGGCCTGCTGAGACGGGGGATGGGTCATTTAATTACAAGGCCATAAAATCATTTATCCGAGATTTTGGCTATGGAACCAGCTCTGTTTATAATAGTACCTATGTGGTGAACTTTTACAGAAAGGGATTGGTATGGATCAATTTTGATGATGTGGAGGCCATTCGAGCCAAAGTAACTTATGCCAAGGAAAAGGGGCTTCTTGGTTATAATGCGTTTCAGGTTAACAGTGATCTGAACTGGGTTCTTTCCAGGACAGGTTAGGATAACTACCTCAAAGAAATTCTTAATGACGGTTTTAAAATATTATTGTATTGAAAATGTAGAACTAGATGTAACTTATGGACTTAACTGCCTTGTCAGCTCGAGAAGCCAGTGAAGATCAGCAAGAAAGGCGATGGTTCTGGCCAGTTATGCTTATTTCGATTGCTATGGTTGTTCTCCTTGTGTTTGGCCTGATATGCTACTTACAGAGGAGAACATTGAAATCAAAAGGTACAATTTCTAAAGTTCACTGGAAGATTGCTAAATCTCTGTGGTAGTGGGAACATTGACTTAGGATTCAGCAAACAAAGCATTAAAGTTCTAGATTCATTTTCTTGGTGTTGATTCTCAGGTATTTCGGGTGTAATAAAAGGATTTAGTAGGCAATTCAAGACTATGGTGTGTAAAGGTGAAAGTCTTGAGAGTGGTGCTCCTAGTCTCCAAAGATTTGGTTATGCAATCCTCAGAGCAGCAACTGATAACTTCTCGAGCGAAAATAAGATTGGAGAGGGTGGATTTGGACCTGTTTACAAGGTAAAATATATGAGGCCGTACTAAAGCTAATGATTTTCTTTTTGTTTCATGGCAAATCATATGAACTATGAACCGTGATTAAGTGCCAGATACGGTCCTTTTGCTCTATAATATGTGTTTATAGTGTTCAAATGTGAGCATGGGAAATAACTCACCCCCTTTTTCATACTCCTTTTGCTCAAGAATATGTGCTCCTTTTTGTTTATAGACTTCACTTAATATTGAGAAGGTAAAAGTAATGGGAACTTGCCACTGATGCTATGAGAGAAAGGAAATATTTCCTTATGTTGATTGAAGATATGCCAGCTTTATCTGTAGCAGCTACTAGCTACTTGCAATTTCAATTACTTAGTTGGAATCAACCAGAGAGTATTTCTCATAAAGGTACATTTCCCCTCTAATTAAGCAGAAAGATTGGCATCACCACACAACTCAATAGGCTTGATATATTTAGGGATGCAGCATAGATTTATATATGATGTGTCTGAGCTTGTAAGTTTCATTATAGGAGGTCTTACTTGATGCATTCTGCTCAAGTTTTGTTTTTCCTTTATGATGCTTGGGGTTATGTGACTTGTGTTCAAGTGGAAGTCGGTTGCCCTGTACTGACGGTCTGCATCCCTGTTGCTCAGGGCAAGTTGCCCAAAGGACGGGACATTGCAGTAAAGAGACTTTCGAAAACTTCAAACCAAGGGCTTGAGGAGTTCAAGAATGAAGTTATGCTTGCTGCCAGCCTGCAACATGTCAACCTTGTTCGCCTTCTTGGATTTTGTACTGACAGGGAAGAAAAGATGCTGATCTATGAGTACATGCCAAATAAGAGCCTGGACTTCTACCTATTTGGTTAGACATCTTTCATGCTTCTTGTGATAGTCATTGAGCAAAACCCATGTGTTTTTTAAGTAGAGCAGGTAGACCCTTTTAAGCGTCTGGGGTACACAAAGGTATGCAATGCCCTAACTTTGCTTCTGGTTCTGATAGTCTTTAGGTTTTGATGATGCAGATCCAATAAGGAAATATTGGCTGGATTGGGTGAAACGTGTTCATATCATTGAAGGCATTACACAGGGGCTTCTTTATCTCCAGGAATACTCAAATTTCACAATAGTTCATCGAGACTTGAAAGCTAGCAATGTTCTGCTGGATGATGAAATGAACCCCAAGATATCAGATTTTGGTTTGGCAAGAATATTCAGGAAGGATGACCATGAGGCAAATACCAGCCGAATTGTCGGGACTTAGTAAGAGAGCTAACTAGGCCATCCTAGTTTTACTTCACAGGTGTTCTCCTGCTAAAAGCTGCTGCCTAAAACCAATTTCTGTTCTTGTATACAGTGGGTATGTTCCGCCAGAATATGTGAGGAAAGGCATATACTCGATGAAGTATGACGTCTACAGCTTCGGGGTACTGCTGTTGCAAATCATCAGTGGTAGAAGGACCTCATGTTACTACCTTGAATGATAATCTGAATCTTCTTGAATATGTAAGTAGAGATTATTCGTGATTCAAAAGTTTCTGGGCTTAAATTAAGGAACATGAATTTTGAATGTCAACCAACTAGCATTCTTAATTGCAGGCATATGAGCAGTGGAAAGACGATAAATGCATGGAGTTCATTGACCCGTCTCTGGATGACTCTTCGTCATCCTGTAAGCTCCTGAAATGCATGCAAGTGGCTCTTCTATGCGTGCAAGAGAACCCTGAGGACAGACCCTCCATGTTGGAAGTCTCTTCAATGCTCAAGAATGAATTTTCAGCTATGAACTGCCCCAGGAAGCCTGCATTTTCAATTAAGAGAGATATAGATGAAGATGAGGATGACAAGTGCTTGCTCACGGAGGCAATTTATTCAGTCAATGATGCATCGGTTTCTGAATTGTTTCCTCGGTGACCGTACATTGCAGGTGTCCAATGCTGTGAATACTAATACCATAGAGAGAATCTTTAGTTAATTTATTTGGTTGCCCAGAACTTCGTTTGGCCCAGGAAAGGTTTTTGCTGAAAAGGGCAAAGAAACAGAGATAAGTTGTGGCATTATTTTCCCAATTTTAATGGTAACATTTTTGTATGTCTGTATACATTTTAATGGGGTCTTCAAGCGACAATTGTCACTTCGTTCTTGATTTCTTTTCTTCTCATTCCCTTTCTTTTTCTACTTTGTCTTGTTCCTGATCTTGATGGATGAGTGATGAACAAAATCAAATAGACCCAAGTGGTAAAATCCGGTCAAGGCCGCCTTCTTTTTACTTCCGAGAAAACCAATCTCTTTCGAGTTCACAAATTTCGTAAATAGATAAATTCCAAGTCAAAACTTAAATAAGATTATTTACCCTTGATGACACTGATATAACATATACAGTGCATCACATATGCATCAAGTTATTCGATGCCAAGCTGGTCAAGCTGTCTCCATGATACCAAAACGAAAGAGCGACTCCTGAAACTTGTGCACCAGTTAGGCTCCTAGATAAGCGGCTCATATCCATTTGACCACATCAAACTCAGCCGCCCACCATTCCAAACAAATAAATATTCAAACAAGGTTTTGTTTTTCAAGTATAGGTCCTAGAACAGCTCTTCTCCAGCTGCCATTTGTCCTTCTTTCAGGCGACTAAGCACGCCTGCAGCCATTCATGCGAGACAAAAGTTGAAAGGCACTTGCAAGACGTCACAAGCATGTCCATTCATAATGGCCAGTATCGTACTCTAATTGATTGGTCGTTTCCGCCTTTCGGTTTCCTCGTTTGTCTCGTCAGGAAATGTCCATGTGCTAAAATGGGCTATCGAAGGGTCGATTTATTCGTGAAGTAAAACATTTTTGGCCTCATTCTGTAACCCGAGAAATTTGACTGGAATCAGTCATGTGACATCTCCGCAGCAATCATCGAATTTGCCCTATGCTTGGGGACAATGAACCGGGGGGAAACCTTTTTCGGATTGTTTATTACTCTCGTACTTATCACACAAATATGATTCAAAATTAGCATGAAACATTCTTTCTTCTAAGATTAGAAATATCTCACTCGAGCCAAATAGGATTTCTCTAGACATTTCTACATTTTTGGGTAATTTTTGTGATACCATGAATTATATATGTATTTATTGTGATTTCGTTGTGACATATTCACGCAAGAGATGTTTAAACTCCTTCGGAATGGTCTCATGAATAATGGTTTGCCTACACAGTTGTTAACCATGTGACAAGTCTAAACAAGAACTTAGTTATATCACCCAAGAAACCTTGCTTAGCTTCTTGGAATCCATAGGAGGCACGTCAAGACAAAACACAATCGTCCAAAACTGAAACTCTAATCTAACCATTATCTCTCTATAAATGTGCACTATTCAATCAAACATCAATGATCTAAAGGCATCTGATCATATACCCTCTTGCAAAAAAAATGGCAAAATTCACCTTTTTGCCTTTCCTTTGCATGGTCTTCTTCTTGTTCATGGCCATGGGTTCCATTGATGCAACAGCTTCATCATCATCATGTTCCACCATTAAAGGATCTTATTACACTTCATGGACGCCGGACTTCGCTCCATCAGACATAAACACAACTTTGTTCACTCACATCTTCTATGCTTTCCTCTCCCCTAGCAACATCACCTTCAAGTTCGAGCTCACGGAGCAGACGGCAAAGGCTCTCTCGAACTTCACAAGCACCCTCCATTTTGCGAGCCCACCAGTCAAGACCCTCCTCTCCATCGGCGGTGCCGGAGACGGTGCAGCCGCTCTCTTGGCCGAGATAGCTTCACGCCGTTCCTCAAGGAAAGTCTTCATCAATTCTTCAATGGAGGTTGCAAGGAAGTTTGGGTTTGATGGGCTTGACCTTGACTGGGAATGGCCTAAAAACCGAACGGAGATGGATGATTTGGCCCACTTGTTGAGGACATGGAGGCTTGCGATCATCAAAGAGGCCCGAGCCACCGGGCAGCCCCCGCTGTTGCTGACTGCCGCGGTGTACTTCGCCTCCGACTTCTTCCTCGATCCGGTGTACCGCGTGTACCCGGTGGCGTCCATTAGGAAAAATTTGGACTGGATCAATGCCATGTGCTACGATTATCACGGGGCGTGGGACACCTCTGCCACGGGGGCCCAGGCCGCATTCTTCGACCCGAAGAGCAATCTGAGCTCGATCCACGGGCTCAAGTCTTGGCTACAGGCCGGGATGCCCCAAAATAAGGTGGTCATGGGCTTGCCCCTTTACGGGAGGACTTGGGAGCTCAAGGACCCAAATGTCACCAATATCAGCGCCCCGGCGGTGAAGGCGGGCCCGGGGGACGGCATGCTATCTTACGCCGACGTGCTAGAGTTTAATCGGAATCATAGTGCCACTGTGGTATACGACGCGGAGACGGTGTCGACCTACTCCTTTTCCGGGACATCTTGGGTCGGGTACGATGACGTCGCCTCAGTGATGGTGAAGATCGGATTGGCACAAGCACTTGGGCTTCGGGGATATTTCTTCTGGGCCCTCGGTTTTGAAACTGAATGGCAAATATCATCCCAAGGTATGACATATATGTCCACTCAAAAACTTGTGCCGTGGAAACATCAGAAATTACCATTTGAAGGTTTTCTCGAGATGCTATAGTATTGACGAATTTAATTGAATTTTTTAATTTTGGATTTGTCTTATGCAGCATCCAGAGCGTGGATTCTTGATGATTGAGGATTCAACCTTTGCAACTCTTGCATATCTTCAGCAACTTCAAGTTAACCAGAAGCTCTTCAAGACTTCCAAGTTAATCTATTTCTCGTCGTTCATCCACCCATTTAATCTTGGTCTGCGCCAAATTAGGAAAATTTCAATAACAACCGCGCACGACAGAGTTAATGCTGAGTTGTTTTTACTTTGATTTGATTCTGTAATCTAATTTGTTTGAGTTATTTTTAGACGTTGTCTGTTACGAGAATCCCGGCACTGTTGCTTCTCTTGTATTTTTAATTATGTGTACCTCTTCAAATGGAATGGTATTAATTCAAAGTTCACTGCACTTTCTGCAATGATCATGAACAATTGATATTGTAATTGTGTAAGCAAATGTCAATGTCGGAGACCCAGCAAGTCTTCTGTGCAACCCCATGCAGTGGACATTTATATCGATCCAAAGAAATATATTTGAATCGACAAGAACAACCTAGCAATCACCAAATGACGATCTTAGCAGGAGCACATGTTTAGTCTGCTAATCTGTAAAGCCTTGCATCACGATATTTCCCACAGCGCAGGACCCTACTAGAGATGAAATGATTCTCGGTCATCTCACGCTAAAATAGATACTTGAGAAGCTAGTGTTACAAAGTTTAGTTGTGTTATATAGATCATTGCCCTCGTATCCGTCCGAAAATACAAAGAAATGTAATCCCATTGCATGCATATTAGCAAATAGTTTCTAGACACACTTAGTATTACCTCTGTCCCCTAGACTGGTGGTGTTTTTCTCCTTAGATTTTGTTTATTTTGCGGAAAATGTATGATTTTGATAATATGTTTTTTCAAAAAATGATCACCTATATTGCTTATAACAATGAATGAACGAAAAATAGTCTCATCATCTACGAAAATATTTAGACATAAGTTGTTGCCAATAATAAAAATATTTTTCATTAACTAATTATTTTAGGCGATACAAGTGGTCATTATGAATAAAATATTTTCTGAATTATTTATTTTTTACGAAATAAATGGAGCTTTGTATTTACATTTATTGAAGTTAGAACTAAGAACCACAAGCTTGGGAAAATCCATCTGCAGCATAAATTTGGATCAAGGCATCCGGGTTTTGTACGTGGGTTGATCCCCCGATGCTTAAGTTAGCACTGGAAGTGAGGGAAATTTTAAAGAGAGAGAGAGAGAGTTTTTTTGCTTTTATGGAGAATGGCGTATTCTCATAAAAAGAAAGAAGCAACTCTAAGTGAATCTCATAATACAATTGAAAGGACATGACATGCAATAATCATACCATTTTAAGAACCAACACATGTCCAGCCATTTAGATAATGGTAGAACCTTTATTTGCTCATTAAAATAACAATGAAGTGACGTATTATCGATATTAGCTCGTCGTTAGTATAGTGATGACATGCGTCGAGGGATGATTAGTTGGTCAAAATCACCCTTATCATTTGCCCACTCTCGATCTCCTCACGTGGAACTATCAGGTCGAGAATAAATAAATTATGTGTACCCTTCCCTTTTGCTCTAAGGATTGACTGAGGCGTATGAAGAAATTAAGATATCATAACTATTTCAACCTTAAAGATATGCATGGCCAACGAAAGCAAGAGAAATCTTAAATAGGAGGCTCATATGACACATTCCCATGACATTCTCTAATCCTAGTGTGCACGTCATTTTGTGAATCCCAGTTGTGGATCTAAAATTTTTACCGTGAGTCGATGAAGCAAAAATGAAAAGAAAAGGAAAGAAAACCCATAATTTTGAAAGTGTATGAGGATGCTTGCAAAGGCCAATTTACAGACATTTCTTGGTAATTTCTTTTGTGTTTTTTATCCTTACCTACAATACTCTAAAAATAATGAAGTAGAGGTATACACCCGTCCATCAAATGGCCGGGGACTTTGGGAAGCCACAAAGAACAAACCGACTCCAACTACAACTCCATTTGCCAAGGAGGGAAAAAACTAGTGATCTCGGATCGCTTTTCACCCCGAACCTTTTGCGCTCTCTCCTTCTTCTGGGTTTTTTATATAAAGACAGAGGTGATGCTCCAGCGGAAGGCTTCCTCCTGATCCTCCATACCCTCCGTTCCTGCCGTCTCTCTCTAGGCCCTATGGAGGACAACAGGGAGGCCTAGAGGCAGAGAGTTTTCTTCTTTCCACCGTCGGTCGATAGAAAAGGACGAGGCAATACAAGATCACGGAGGGTGTTTGTGTGTTGTCTCAACCATGGCCACCACTAACATCACCTTGGAGGAGATCAAGAACGAGATTGTTGACCTTGTGAGTTGCAGTAATTCATGTCTTTTCATACGCTGTTGGCTTTGGAGATGTTCATTCTTTCTTTTTTTCTCCTCTAGGAGATCACATGTTGTCGATCTTGCTTGTTTTAGTATTTGCTTTTCGGCGCGTTCCTTGAGCTTCGTCCATGCATGATATGTTGCTTTGAAATTTCCGATATACACCAAAACCTATCAAACTGTTGCTGATGCGATGATCCTCCAAAGCTTATACTGTGTTTTTCCCTATAAGTAGTTTGAATTTTGCATGCTGAAACGTATCTTTATCATCACTAGTAAATTGCAGAAAGATGCTCGATCCATCCCCTAATTTTATGGACATTTTAGTTTGGTGCCTAGAAAAATTATATGCTGCCACAGGAAATTTAGCAGTCAGACTATGCTACATCCTTCTCTTGCTCCCCATATTTTTAGAGATCTCCTTGTCTTTTCCTTATTACCCTCACAATCAGGTGTTTGCCTAGTAGGATAACCTTATGCCCTCCAGTTTCTAAGTTTTTTCTAGTTAGAGTATGCAAAAATAATGACCATGGCATTACATCCGGTGTTCAGGAGCGCATCCCCGTTGAAGAAGTCTTTGAGCAGCTGAAGTGCACCAAAGATGGCTTGTCAAGTGAAGAAGGAGTGAACAGGCTCCAGATTTTCGGCCCCAACAAGCTTGAAGAGAAAAAGGTAAATTCACCGAATGTAATATCAATGTAATTCTTCATTGCAACAGCGTAAGCTCAAATTGTTTAATTGATACGGTGAACTTTGTTCAGGAGAGCAAACTTCTCAAGTTTCTGGGTTTTATGTGGAATCCTCTGTCATGGGTCATGGAGTCTGCTGCTATTATGGCCATTGCTCTAGCCAACGGAGGGGTACAAGCATATAACTAAATCCCAGAACCAATTTTCTTCGATAATCGCCATTGTTCAGATAACAAGAGAATTTCATAAATGCAGGGGAAGCCGCCGGATTGGCAAGACTTTGTTGGCATTGTCGTTTTGCTCATTATCAACTCGACCATTAGCTTCATCGAAGAGAACAATGCGGGCAATGCCGCGGCTGCTTTGATGGCTGGTCTTGCCCCAAAAACCAAGGTGATTTTTGAGTGTCGTATGTCTACACCGTGAATTTGTTTGAAACGTTAGAATGTGGACCTGTTGAAAGCTTATGTACATGCGAAAATGAATAGGTGTTGAGAGATGGTAAGTGGAGCGAGCAAGAGGCGGAAATCCTTGTGCCGGGTGATGTTATCAGCATCAAGCTGGGTGACATCATTCCAGCAGATGCCCGCCTCTTGGAAGGAGATCCCCTCAAGATTGATCAGGCCGCTCTCACCGGCGAGTCGCTGCCAGTGACAAAGAACCCCGGTGACGAGGTGTTCTCTGGCTCCACTTGCAAGCAAGGTGAAATCGAGGCCGTTGTCATTGCCACCGGCGTTCACACCTTCTTTGGCAAGGCCGCCCATCTTGTCGATAGCACCAACCAAGTCGGTCACTTCCAAAAGGTATCTACATTACTATACTCCCTATTTCCTCATCCAGTTTGATGCTTCTTGCATATTTTCAAATTACTTGTTCATGATCGTTAAACTATCCACGTATAGATAAGATTGCTAGTTCATTACTGTGTATTATGTCTTTGATTAATTCTCAGAAGGATTTCTTTTTGGGGTAATCTGACCAGGTGTTGACAGCAATTGGTAACTTCTGCATCTGCTCAATCGCAGTTGGAATGCTGGTTGAGATCGTGGTCATGTACGCGATCCAGCACAGGAGGTACAGAGATGGCATTGACAACCTCCTTGTCCTTCTCATCGGAGGTATTCCGATTGCCATGCCCACTGTACTGTCCGTGACCATGGCCATTGGATCTCACCGCTTGTCTGAACAAGGCGCCATCACCAAAAGGATGACTGCCATCGAAGAGATGGCCGGGATGGACGTGCTCTGCAGTGATAAGACTGGGACTCTTACTCTTAACAAGCTCACCGTAGATAGGAACTTGATTGAGGTTCGCATTATAAGCACTCATTTAAACATCCCAGGACGGTGTCACTACGATCTTGAAAGTTCTTGATGAGCAATGACATTCGTTTTCATGATTGTCCTTTATGCCAGGTCTTCACACATGACGTGGACAAGGATAGTCTGCTGCTATTGGCTGCTCGGGCATCTAGGGTTGAGAATCAAGATGCTATTGATGCTTGCATAGTTGGCATGTTGGGTGACCCCAGAGAGGTTTTTAGCCTTTAATCTCCTTTAATGAGTCTTACAGGTTCTTACAATGACAGATGTTCAAGGAGGTGAAAAGGCTTCAATTAATCTTTATGCAGGCAAGGGCAGGCATCAAAGAAGTGCATTTCCTACCCTTCAATCCTGTTGACAAGCGCACTGCAATAACTTACATTGATAAGAATGGCGACTGGCACCGTAGTAGCAAGGGCGCGCCGGAGCAAGTAAGTTGGTTTTCAAGTCGAATCAGTGCAAGTGATTCAACTGTAGGTGCTCAAGCACTTCCAAATTCGGTATATGCAATTACTTTTTTGTCATTATGTACTAGATCATCGAACTTAGTGGCCTCAAGGGCGAGCCGAGGAAAAGGGCCCATGCCATCATCGACAATTTCGCTGAGCGCGGCCTCCGTTCATTGGCGGTTTGTAGACAAGTGAGTACTACATACTAAAATAGCGTATATCATTATTTTGTGCATGCTGGGGAACATATGCTAACTCCAATCATCTCTCTGTTACAGACGGTTCCTGAGAAGACGAAGGAGAGCGAGGGCATGCCATGGGAGTTTGTGGGTCTCTTGCCTCTTTTTGACCCCCCAAGACATGACAGTGCAGAGACAATCCGGCGAGCCCTCGAGTTGGGTGTTAATGTCAAGATGATCACTGGTGACCAACTCGCCATTGGCAAAGAGACCGGTCGCAGACTTGGCATGGGCACCAACATGTATCCGTCTTCATCCCTCTTGGGTGAGAGCAAGGATGAGGCTATTGCTTCGATTCCTGTGGATGAGCTCATTGAGAAAGCTGATGGATTTGCTGGAGTTTTCCCCGGTAAATAGAAGCACCAACAATTCTGTCATTAAGCTGTTGACGTCAATTCTACTAATGCTGTGTATGTGGATGCGCAGAGCACAAATTTGAGATTGTCAAGAAATTGCAGGAGAGAAAGCACATTTGTGGAATGACCGGTGATGGTGTCAATGATGCGCCGGCTCTAAAGAAGGCAGATATAGGTATTGCAGTTGCTGATGCAACCGACGCAGCCAGAGGTGCATCGGACATTGTGTTGACCGAGCCAGGACTGAGCGTGATCATCAGTGCCGTCTTGACGAGCAGGGCAATCTTCCAGAGGATGAAGAACTACACCATCTATGCAGTTTCCATCACGATCCGTATCGTGTTGGGTTTCCTCCTTGTTGCTCTCATATGGAAGTTCGATTTCTCACCCTTCATGGTTCTCATCATCGCCATATTGAACGATGGGACTATCATGACCATCTCCAAGGACAGAGTCAAGCCATCTCCCGTCCCAGACTCCTGGAAGCTCAAGGAAATCTTTGCCACAGGAATTGTTCTCGGAGCATACTTGGCCATCATGACCGTGGTCTTCTTTTGGCTTATGCACGATACCGACTTCTTCACGGTAAGTTTAAGAATATCAGTTCCAGTAACGACATACTCATACAGTGGAGTGCCTGGTAAGAAGAGCTAAAAAGTGGGATTCTTGCAGAAAACTTTTGGTGTGAGGCCATTAAAAAATAATGTGGATGAGCTCACGGCAGCTCTCTACCTGCAAGTGAGCATCATAAGCCAGGCTCTTATATTTGTGACCCGCTCACGAAGCTGGTCGTTCGTTGAACGGCCAGGATTCTTGCTTATAATCGCCTTCATTGCAGCCCAGCTGGTAAGTATGCTTAATTAGTCCACTTACCACCATATCACTTGCACTGTTTTCCTCTAAAGTCCTAATTGAAACATCTCTTGATTCTTGTATAACTTGTGTATATTTGAAAGGTTGCCACGGTTATATCTGTTTACGCGAGCTGGGAATTCGCAAGGATCCAAGGCATTGGATGGGGATGGGCCGGAGTGATCTGGATCTATAGCATTGTGACTTACTTCCCTCTTGACATCCTCAAGTTCATCATCCGCTACGGCTTGAGTGGCAAGGCCTGGGACAACATGTTGCAGAACAAGGTTCTCAGTCTCTTTCATAGAATTCACACTTGTCACCTGCATATATTTTGACTCATTAGATTTTAACTGTTTTGTTTTCTCTTATGGGCTGATTGTGCAGACTGCTTTCACTACCAAGAAGGATTACGGCAAGGGTGAGAGGGAGGCGCAATGGGCGATAGCTCAACGTACTCTTCACGGTCTCAATCCTCCAGATAGTCTCTTCCATGACAAGAACAGCACGGAGGAGTTGTCTGAGATTGCTGAACAAGCCAAGAGACGCGCTGAAGTTGCAAGGTAATGAGCCTCATTCTCACTGAAAGATATGTCAATCATATGAGGTCAGCATTATGGCTCACTCCACACCTTTATTTGCCCAGCAAAATTATTCATACTCAAGTAATAAATAAGGATTCTTATGCTTTTTTCATTTATTGGTCTCCAATGCCTCAAATAAATTGCTGAGGAAAGAATGGCCAGCCTGGAGAATGAAGAAACTTTGGCGCAACCCTCGACCAAACTTATACTGTTAGATGTCATGACTCGCGAATCCATGCAGTGGCCATGTTTCGACGCCTTATACTTTACTTTTATGAGAATGACAAGAAAACGCCAAATTCTTGCAATTAGATACAAATAAGCGCATATTCTGGACATCATATCTAGACTTAAATCTTTTCCTGAACTGTGTTTGGAAAGATTACATCATCCTCAAGTGAATTCTGAAAACCAAATTACTTTTGCAGGCTGAGGGAGCTGCATACTCTCAAGGGGCATGTTGAGTCAGTGGTGAAGCTGAAGGGGCTTGACATCGAGACCATCCAACAACATTACACTGTCTAAGATATACTCACCATATTGTTACAGATTCGATTCGCTGAACCAAGTGTAATAGGAATGATGTAAGGAAAGAGCTAAAAGGAGATGTTTTCTTTTGCTTTTTGTTCTCTTCTTTTCAGCTTTTCGAGCTTTTGTGATCCATACGAACTATATTAGTAGAGAAGATCGAGTTCAAACATCAGGAGCAAGTATAAGTAACTAGTTTCGGAAATGATAGGATGACTGAAGCGTAAGGGGACATCGGACAACAAATGACCAGACTGGGAAACGTTATTACTGCAATTTCATTTTAGCAAACACCCATCTGAAATATTGATATTTGGACATTGGTTTTTCTAGCTTTAGGACCAAAAGCGAAAGGAGCCTCTTTCAGTGTAATGGAGCTCTTTTATGCTGATATCTTTCCTAAAAGTCTAGGTCGATATGACTATAGATTAATTAAAAATTTTGTCTGATCTTGTTCACCAAGTCGATGAATTGGATGGGATCTTCTACCTACCTTGAGCACCTTTTCCCGTCCTAGCAGCTCGGATAGATGCATCTGTTGCTCTAGGTGACCAACTGTGCTCGGGGCTGGGTAGACGGGCGGCAGCTAGACCGTATCATGGAGATGGTGGGGTAGGTAGCATCGCGGTGACGATGAGGCTGTGCGAAGGTCGTGGTCATCCGGCACGTTTTTCTGACCCAGAGAAGGGAGAGGAAAGGCAGAGAGGAGAGGAGGGGAAAAAAAAGGAAATCATATCTGATAAGTTTTTCTCTGTAGTATCGCATGCATAAACTGGTGCAATACTCATCATCACATGTCCCAAGTAGAAGCTAAACCTCGCCCCTTCCAATGATGATCATGGAAGAACATAGAACCTATGAGACGCAATGTTTGGTAACCATAATGTTTTGGAAGGGGAATAGTCATCAGAAATAATCTCAATTAGGCATAAACAAGAATTGAGTGTTACAAATGACAAAACATCTGTTGGATCCATTGTTGAAATACAAGTGTAAATTAGGCTAGAAAAGTCTTATATCGAAAAATTGTGTGTTGTGGAGGAGTCATATGTCTTGATTAGCCTTAAACTTTTAAGTGAAAGTAGGTTTAACTGAATAGTTTAGATTTGAGCTCCCCTTGAAGATCTCCTTATCTTAACATATCATGTTTTTGCTATGAGTTTCCAATATCCACAATCAAGTTTGGATCCCGATGGATGCACCCTTAAGACGCATTATACTTTTTTTGTCCAAATTAAATCCCTGTACTTTTTTTAAAGGATCACCATTAGTCCATTATGTTGCTCATTTTCCTCCGGCCTATGCTGATGTGGACAATCGGAACACAGAGTATATTTTTACTCACGATGCCACCATGGATGCTTGAGCTTGAAGCTCATAGCCATGGATGTTTGAGTACTTTTGCTGCTACCATGACCAGATTGGTTTTCAAAGCTTGTGATCATTATGGTTGCTTAGGTTTGTTTGTTAACGTTTTTCTTTTTCTTTTTCCTTTTTTTTCGTGGAATAGAAAAAAATAGAAATTCATTTGATAAGGTTAGTTAATTTTTATATTTCCTAAAATAGAAAAGTGGCTAGGAATAGATTTAGAACATAAATAAGAAGTAGTACTTGTTTCTGGGAAAAATTTCTGGAATAAGTCATTTCCTTATTTTCTTCTTCCTATTCTAACTAGTCGCCCCCGCTACCGATTGCTGCCCACGGCTACCGTCCACCGCCCACAATTGCTTGCTAGTCACTGCTGTTCACCGCTACCCGCAGCCGCCCAGCGACTGGCTAGAGGAGGAAGAGGAAGAAGAAGAAGATAGGAAAAAAATAAAAAAGAAGGAAAAATAAAAAATTATCAAAAAATTAAAAGAAATTTTATGTCATAAAAAAATTTGTGAGTCGTATTAAATGCTTTTTCTTCTTTTTCTATTCTAGAAATAGAAATTTTGTAGGGTAGTTACTAAACACATTTTTTACTTAAAAACAATTCTAGAGAATTAAAAAGAAAATAAAAAACTATTTCTGAAAAGAAATTTTGTCGCCCTCGCCCGATCCCAAGGCGGCCCTCGCCCGACGGGCGAGGCCGCCGAGAATAGAAATGCCCTTCCGCGAGGGCGACCCGGGGGAGGGTGAGGAGCCGCCCAAGCCGATCCGGCGAGGCGGCCCTTAGCTGGATCTGGCGGCCCTCGCCGGCGTCGGGCGAGGGCCGCATGAGCCGATCTGGCCTGGTGGCCCTCGCTCGACGCCGGCGAGGGTCGCCTGTGGCCTGGCGGCCCTTTAGGCCACGTCAAAAGGAGTTCACGGTGATTTTGACGGAGGGTAGATTTGAGACTAAAGTAAAAGTTGAGGGTTTTTTCGAGACAAAAAAGTTTGGCTCGAAGTTTCGAGCATGGCAATTAAAAAGAAAATAAAAAACTATTTACGAGCTTGAGGCTTGCCATTTTCGCATGGCATGGCTTGAGGCAAAAATCTAGTTTTGAAACTCATGACCGCCAAGGCCTTCGGAGGACAAGATTGCGGCCATGGCCATTTTGAGCTCAAAGCTTTGCAGTGGCCATGGCCAAATCTAGCTTCAAAGCTTGCGGCTGCCGTGACTATTTGGGCTTGAAGCTTGCAGCTGCTACTGCCAAATTTGGCCTTAAAGTATGTGTCTACCATTGCTGCTTAAGTTCAAAGCTCGCGGCCATGGCCATGGCCATGTCCCTGGGAGCTTGAAGCTTCCAGGTCACGACCAAATCCGTCTATCAAGCTCGCGGTCTGTCATGGTCACTTGAGCTCGAGCTTGAAACTCACGATCATTATGGCTTCTCGAGCTCGAAGCTCACGACCATGGAAGAGACGTGGTCATGACTCATGTGATATAAAGGTCGTAGGCTGTCATGACCGCCAAGAGCTTTTGAGCTGTAATTGCTTTGATAAGTTTTGACTATTTTGCAGGAGCATGACAAGAAGTCCATGCAAAAAAAAAAAGAGTCGAATTAAAAAAAATATCTATATGATGAGTACCGCCACATCAACAAAAATTGCCTTTTGACCCAATGATAGGCAACCAGTGATATTTTTGAAAAATTGAGGGATGATTTTGAATTTTAAGAGTACAGAGGTTACCGTTATCATTTCGTAGAGAAAAAAATCATGTTGATGATATACTAAGGTGTGTCTATTACCAAAAAAAAAAATCAAATATTACATACATTCACTCCCCAAATACTAATATAGGATTTTCTCATGTACTTCTTATTAAGATTCACACATGAGTTATATTTAAAAAAAGTCCCACATCATTGAAGTAATATGGTGTGAGACGATTAATATATCTTAGTTAATTCATTGACTTAAACTATTGAATAAATGGATTTAACGGTTTAATATGGATATAACTTTCTTTGGACTTTCTTTTAGCAATCTCCTCATATGAAGGGGTATTGAACTTCTGTGTGCTCCCAACAAGTGGTGTCAAAGTCCGATAGGTATCATGGTGTAACAACACGAGCTTGATGGCAGACTTCAGGGTTCGGTTCGGATAAAGAGACCAAATATGAAGAATTGATATAGTGTGCACCTTTGCTGCCCATCGTAGCTGCTCGAAATCGCTCTCTCTCTCGTTGAATATTCTCTCACTCCTCTGGACTTCTTTTGGAGGAACTTCGCCAACACTGCCATTTACCTTAAAGCAAGAAACTTGAGAACAAATTGGCCCTAAGACATGCCGAGTCTGATGACACGGAAAAATTATCAAAATAGTTTTAAATTTATTGCAATTTTTTCAATTTAATCATAAATCTTTTATAATTGTGTCAATTTAGGGCATATTGTTAATCGGCTAAATAGTGTTTGATTCCTTTTTTTTTTCCCGAGAGCAAATTTGATACATAAATTCGTTTGTTAATTTTTTTTTTCCCGAGAATAGATTTAAAACGGAATCAAGCATTAAAAAAAAGTTGATTATTGTTCTCGAAAACAATTTCAAGAATCGGTTTTTTTCTTCTGTTTTTTTTTCTTTTTCCTTTTCTTCTTCTTCCTCCCAGCCTATTGCTGCCTTATCGCCGCCTGCCAGCCACCGTCACCACTGTTGGGATGGCCGAGCGAGGTTTAGCAAGCTCGCTCACTAGAACCTCGCCAAGCCACCGGTGAGGCTCGACCTCGTCTAGGCAATGCAAGGTCGGTCTCACTTAGCCATCGGTGAGGCTCGCCCTTGCTAGTCGACACGAGGCTTGGCCTTGCTGGTGGCTAGGCGAGGTCGAGCCTTGCCAGTGGCTAGGCTTGGTGAGTCTCATCGGTCAAACTTGCGAGGCCAAGTCTCATTAGTGGCCAGGCGAGCCTCTGAACCTCGCCCAACCACTTGTTGGCCATTGTTAGCGGCAACAACCAGCCATAAAAGGAGGAAGAAGAAGAGAAAAGAAAATAAAATAAAAGTATTAAAAAATTAGAAGAAACAAAAAAAATTTAAGAGTTTTACCAAATGTATTTCTATCGTAGAATAAAAATTTTACATAATTACTAAACGCTTTCAAATACTTAAAAATTGTTCTCGAGAACAAAATAAAAAAGAATCATTTCTATAAGAAATTGTTTTTGGGAATAAAACGGTTACCATTCGCACTCTTAATTCATTTAGCCAAATTTGGCTGGCCGGTGCTGATGTGAACATTGATAGTCCAATAATTAGAAGGAGAAAAAATAGAAAAAAATCAATAAAAAAATTTGAAAAAATATTAAAAATTGCCACGTCGGCTTTCGCCAAACAAAAAGAAAGAGAAAAATGAAAAGAATGAGAAATTAATAAAAAAATTCGAAAAAAATACAAAATAATAAAAATTTGAAAAAATTATTATAAAATTACCATGTTAATGTTCGCCGGATCATCGGCATCTATGTCAGCGCTGGCTAGCTAAATTTGGTCCGATAGACTGAATTGACACGGTTGCAAAATGTTTAGGACTATATTGACAAAAAAAATAAAGATTTAAAACTGAATTGAAAAAATTACAATAGGTTTATGATTATTTTGATAATTTTCTCCTGATGACATAGAAAGGACCACATTCAATATTTGACTAAAATTTAAATATCACATTGAACAAATTAGAAATTCATGAATCATATTGTACATTATACTAAAATTCAGGGATCATTCATAGCCTTTTTAAAAAAAAATCGAACATGTTCATGTCGAGATTGTTGGTGACATTTTACCTCGAGAGGGATCGACAAGAAGGTTCTCTCAGTTGGAGAATTGCATGGCAATCTCCCTTGTACCTGAAGTCGAAATGCGTGAAAGATTAGAAGTGTCACTATATCGGCATGAAACGGATCTTTTAAGAACAAAAATTAACTTCTCGTTCCATATGCATACTCAATTTTGTGGGAACACTTTTTAAGATTGAACGAGCACCAATACGATTGACTAGTCACATGATAATTACATCGTAATTTGGTTTGGCCGGCTGACGAAACTCGTCGCATGTAATTTCGACTAAATTGGCGCGAGAGGAAATGTTTGGTCTCCATAGCATGGGCCTAATAAGAGGGCCCATTGGGCCCACCTCATTGGGCTCGAGAGGGATCTGGACCGGACCGACGTGTTTGGGCCGGCCCGAGCGTCGGCCCACAGAAAAGAGCTTACCGTCAACTGCGAAAAGATGCAGAGAGAGCTTCCAAAATAGTCGAATGCAATAGAGTTTCAGATAAAAGAGAGGGATAGATAGGGAGAGAGAGAGAGAGAGAGGGAGGGGTAGAGAGAGAAAGAGAGAAAGAGAGCGAGAGGCGAGCTTCCTTCCTCCGTCCTCCTCCAGCTAGGGTTTCAGTTTAGCAAATGCGCGCTCCTCGCTCCCCCCCATCGCCATAGCCCCCTGGATTCCACTGCCGCTTGATCAATCCCCCATTCGCGTCCGATATCCCCCGACGGCGATTGCAGGTGAGGACCTTCCTTCCCACCGGTGCCTGCCCGCTCCCCGGAACTCTGCGCCGAGCTGGAGACGGCCGGAATCGGTCACGTTAAGGCCGGAATCGGACATTGGATTGGTGCTTAGCTTGTGGTGAGTTTCGGACGAGCTCGGGGTCTTGCAATCGGGGCCCGCCGCCTCGCCGCCGGGACCAGGTGCCGAGTTTGCCATCCGGCTGGGCCCGATTGTGGAATCGGGTCGGCGGAGGGGAACTGGAGTTTCTCCTTGTGCGGTAGATTATCTGAGTTTGACGTGCGCGCTTTTTTGACATGCGTTCCGTAGGAGAGGGGTTCTTAGTTTTTGTAGTATCTGTAGGCCCGGGGATGATTCTAAGTAAGTGCTTTTGAGGGTTGGTACGATGGAGAAGCCTCCGATGTTCCTATTAGGATTGAGCTGATTTTTAGGCGAAATCCCTTAATCCTCTTGGACGTTCTCTTCTTTAAGTGAAGAGAGGAAGATTAATTTAAGAACAGGTTTTGCAATTTAAAATTTTCGATTTGATGATGCTTTCGAAAGAGTGTGATGTCTCCCTCTGTGCTTCTTCCCACCCTTGTAGATTTGGTCGATACGTTTGCCTTTCCGAATGACTTCTTGGGTCATTCTAGTTCGGTGCTGTACAATCAGGCTGCTGGGTTTTAGAATCTAAATAAAGTTGCTATGCTGTTGCCTTGGTTTCAGTATGGTCATTTCCTTATCCTTTCATCACGCCCAATGTTGATAGAAGGATGTTACTGAAATCATTTCAAAATTATAGTGATGTGATTGGAAATAGTCCCAATTTTCCCAAGTTCTTTTGAGAGACCTCTTAGGAATGTTTTTATTTTTATTTTCAAATGACTTCATTCTGGTCCTGATCATCATTCCTTGCTTTTGGCAGATTTGCTTCTCTTTAAAAGGATTTGAGTTTTGTTGTATAAGAGATTGATTGCATATACATGCAAAGGAAATACTTTGTTTGATGATGGCGCTTCAGGCTCCTATAAAGCCAAGTGTATCTGATGATTTTGATGATGATGATGATGCCCCTGCGGTTTTCAAAAGGAGCAGTACCACAACAAAGAAAAATCTAATAAAGACAGAAGTAAAGAAGCCACCTTCTCAGAGGAATGATGTGTTGGGGTCCTCAGGGCTACATTCCTCAAACGGCCAAAGTGCTAGATCTCAGCAGGGTAAGGTCCATCCCAAGACATCATCCATGAGATCCCCTGACATGAGTCCAAAAGCATCATCATCTACTGCCAGGCCACCCCCAGTGAAATCACCACCGACTGGTTTAAAGTCATCAAAGTCACCGGATGATCAGTCGAGGCATTTGTCCAAACAGAGTTCAGTGGTGGCTACTAAAGAGGAATCCAACAGTGACTCTGATGATGATAAACCATTGAGTAGTAGACTTCAGGACAACTCTGGCAAAAGTCGCACTATGCCTGTTTTATCTCCATCATTGGGGAAGGTCTCCTTGAAAGATTCTCCTGAAGATTCAGATGATGAAAAGCCTTTAGCATCAAGGTTGCCTCAGAAATCCAATGCCCCTACATCTTCTAATAATCGTTATGCTTCTGATGAAAAGAAACCATTGGTACCGAAAACACAGCAAAATGGTTTTGCCTCAAGTAAGAATCAAGCAAAATCTTCCACCGCGTCAAATAAAAGGCCACTAGAGAAGACAACTCTCTCTGATCAGTTGTTAATCAAAAAGCTAAGGACTAGTGATGCATCAACATCAACGAAGTTGAAACCATCTGTGAAAGGAGAACTGGAGTCAGATGATGATGACCACATTCCAATTTCCCAGAGAATGAAAAAGCCAGCAGCAGCTTCTGCATCAGGAAATAAGTCTTCCTCTGCAAAGGGCAGCATGAAAAAAGTTATAATAAAGAAGAAGATCACGAAGCCACCAACCAAGAATTTCAAGAAAGTAATGAAAAAGTCCAAATATTCTAAATCCACTAAGGTAACACCTACTTCTGGTGATGGCCAGAAAAAATGGACTACCTTGGTTCACAATGGGGTCATTTTTCCACCTCCATACACACCTCATGGTGTAAAGATGCTTTACAAAGGGAAGCCTGTCGATTTGACTCCGCAACAGGAGGAAGTAAGCCATCACCTTTTCTCTCCTCTTTTGCATTCTTCTGCTAGCTTTCTTATCTTGGGCTTCTTTCTTCATTGGTCATGCTGAATAGTTCAGTTTATCAGCAAGCTAATCAATTGATCTGGAACCATTAGGTTCTTACCTTAGATTTTCTTTTAGCTATTTGGTTAGTCATTTGTTGAAATTTTGATTTGCAGGTGGCTACAATGTTTGCTGTGATGAAAGATACAGACTATATGCAGAAAGATAAGTTCAAGGAGAACTTTTGGACTGATTGGAAAAAGATTCTTGGAAGCAACCATGTGATTCAGAAATTGGAACATTGTGATTTCACCCCGATATATGATTGGTGTCAGCAGGAGAAAGAGAA
The DNA here is from genome assembly GCA_014182845.1 of Corymbia calophylla. Classification (NCBI taxonomy): domain Eukaryota; kingdom Viridiplantae; phylum Streptophyta; class Magnoliopsida; order Myrtales; family Myrtaceae; genus Corymbia; species Corymbia calophylla. The sequence continues at coordinate 2,090,682 of CM024695.1, forward strand.
GAAGAAGCAAATGACCAAAGAAGTAAGTTTTATTCACTTTGCTTGACTTTGCTTGAGCTAGTAAATTGCTATATCAACTAATAATTACAACTTATTACCAGTCTTTGTTGCGTTGTTGTTTAATTTCTTGTTTCATGCCTGTATCTAGTCTAATGAGGGGACATCATAGTTTTGTGGCACATTAATAGGTCCAAGTCCTCATGAAAAGATTTTGCTGTGTGTTAGCATTGCCTATTTTTGGATCTTTCTGGTCACAAAGCTATAAGTCTGATAGTCTGCTGTGATTTAATTGTTCATCCATGTATGTTTGATTTATGATGTGGTAGTACCCATTATGCTATTTCGCAGCCAAAAGTATGTGGTGAAGTCAAAATTTGTTTCAGTCGCAGAAGCATTTTGAGTGTGATGCAGACGCTATCAGCTGCTTCTGTGATTATTTCTACTGCTGAAATTTTGAGATGTTTTTCCATTCACTGTGAATACCGTGAAAGGAATTCTTTTGTGCCTCTGGTTATGCATGCTATTAGTTTGCTTAATAGGTACTGACATGTTATATGCTGCTGTTAATGTCATGATGCCAAATGTTACTTGCATCAATTTCTGTTGCTCCTGTAGATGTTTTAGCTTTTGTCTTTTATGCAGGAAAAGAATGCCCTCAAGGAAGAAAAGATGAAGCTGGAGGAGAAGTACATGTGGGCCATTGTGGATGGTGTGAAAGAAAAGGTTAATCTCATCTCTAATCCTTATCACGTCTGGTGTGTTCTGGATTTGAATGATGCCCCTCAAATAATTTGCTGTGCTGTGTCTTGTCATTTGGTCCTTCTGCGTTGAAATTTTTCTTTGCTATTTTGTCATTATTTCTTATTCTTCAGTAGGGATTACCCTAAAACACTTTCAAGTGATGTAATGTCTATAAGTTTTTAGTTGTTTTACTCCGTTTTTTGAGAATTTCTGTTATGATTGTGTCCCATTTTTGGATTGAAGATTGGCTATATCTTTGGTTCGAATTTACGGAGGATGAGGCATATCTATTTTGTTTAATGATGATGTTAATTTGTTAACTTCCTAGTTATCTTATTTCTGCATCGTGAGTGGTAGATCTCAACTACTTTGCGTTTTACCCTAGTGCCAAGGATTGTTAACTTGTCCAGTCGATAATGTTATCTCTTTTTGAACTACACCCTTCACCTGTATCTTGGCTGTTGTCCTCTTGGGGCATGGTATCCATTGCTTTCAATGGGATGCTAAGTTGCTGTGGATACATAAATTATGTAGTTTACTGCATCCTTAGTCAATTCAGAGATTTTGATTTATATATTGCTGTCATTTTTTCTAGCATAATTGTGCTTTATCATGCTGAATGCTGACAATAAGTTATACCACAGGTTGGAAACTTCAGGGTTGAACCACCTGGCTTGTTCCGTGGACGTGGAGAACATCCAAAGGTTTCATGCATAATCTTTGACTGCATGTGTTTTCTCCTGGCTCAGCATCGTTTCCTTTGATATGTGGACTGTTTAGATTAAACACATGCATTTGGCTCATTCCTAATGGTTGGCTAATGGTTGGTGTGTTTAATTTTAGATGGGAAAGCTGAAGAGGCGCATTCGCCCGAGGGATATTACAATTAATATTGGGAAAGGTGTCCCTGTGCCGGAATGTCCCATCCCTGGTGAAAGGTACTGTCATTTATGTCCTCCAGGAATAAAGTTGATTTCCTAGTTGTTATTTCATCTTCTTTATTTATAAATTAAGAAATCTGGACTCTTGATATGTGGCAGATGGAAAGAAGTAAGGCATGATAACACCGTCACCTGGTTAGCCTTTTGGAACGATCCTATTAATCCAAAGGAATTTAAATACGTCTTCCTCGCTGCTAGTAGTTCCTTGAAGGGCCAAAGTGATAAAGAGAAATATGAGAAAGCAAGGATGTTGAAGGTACAGCAGAACTTGAGTGGCAGATGTTGGCGGTGATCAATTTGTCATTAGATATTTTTTATATGTTTCATAACTGATTACCAAAATTGATTTTTTGAGCATAGGATTACATAGCGAACATCAGGGCAGCATACACAAAGGATTTTACGAGTAAAGATGCTATGAAGCGGCAGATAGCAGTTGCAACTTATCTGATTGATAAACTAGCTCTCAGGGCTGGCAATGAGAAGGTACATATTTGAAACTTCTCAAGATTGCCTCCCCCTCCTCTTCTCTCTCTCTCTCTCTTAATCACCGATCTGCAGACTGTTTTTTATGGACTCTTTTGTGATGACTCTGGGGAAGGATGTGCTTATCTTGTTAGTCTGACACAACTGGACAAACCATTGTATCTAAGATAAATAAGCATCATTTATGGATTTTTTAAGATATAGATATAAGAAGGTCCTGAAATGGGTCCTGAAATGAGGTGTTTGCAAGTCACTATTCTCCTGTAATTATTTTGTGATACAATTGACATACATTATTAAATTGGTCAAATGACTTTCCATGTGGTAGTCATGGAGATTTGGAATGCTTGAGATGGAATTGCTCGTACCTTTTTAAGTTTATACCACAACATCGGTTCTGCTTGTTTTGTGGAGATAAATACAACATGTCTTCTTTTCAGATAAAAGTAACTTAACTAGGAAGTTGTACTCACTGGAAGAAACTTTTTTTGCATGTATGACAACAAAAAGAAGCCTCTTAAAAATAGTAGTATGGATTGACATCTGACTAGACATTAAATTTTAATTCCACAGTGAATCGTTGCTTTGATTAGCAGAGTGTATTATATGGTTACCAATTTGTTTGCTTTTCATTACTCAGGATGATGATGAAGCAGATACTGTTGGCTGCTGCACACTGAAAGTGGAAAATGTGAAAGCAGTTAGTCCAAACTCTCTGGAGGTAAGATGAGTTTGAGCGCTGTAATTTCAAATATTTCTGCTTGCTTCTTGGAGCTAAAATGGCTGTTGTGCTGTGTCAATTTTCAGTTTAACTTTCTTGGTAAAGATTCTATTAGATATGAAAACACTGTAGAAGTTGAGCTCCCTGTCTACAAGGCAATTGTGCACTTTCAATCTGGTTAGTTACATGACTTATTACCCATTTCAAATTGGACATATGCATTTGCTTTTTCATGAGGTCAATTTATCTTGCTTTGGTTTGTTTTGTGTAGGGAAAAAGCCTAGCGATCCTCTTTTTGATGAGCTAGATACAACTAAACTGAATGCTCATCTAAAGGAACTCATGCCTGGTCTGACAGCAAAAGTTTTCCGTACATATAACGCTTCCGTTACATTGGATGAGATGGTAGGCTCACATTTGCTTTTTGAGGGGGTTTTAATTGGTGTTGCAATGTGTTTGATGTGCTTCATCTGTCGGGTGGATAAATATTTTAGCCATGAGCAGCTACATTCATCTCCAGTACTTTTTAAGCTTATATGCCTTGGCAAGAAGAACAGACATGTGTTACATGCATAAATGAGATGCATCCCATCTAAATGGAAAGGCATCATTCATGTCTAGTCATCAAGGGATCTTTGGAGCTGGTTAGCTTGTTGATACATTAAATGGATGTCTTCATATGTAAAACACAGTTATTGGTCTTACACTTACATAATGTTGTAAAAAAATGGAATATAATAGGGAAGCTTTTCATTTGTTTGATGACAGTTAAGTAGAGACACTAAAGATGGAGAAGTTGGAGAAAAAGTTGTGGTCTATCAGCGTGCTAACAAAGAGGTAATTATTGTTTATTACAGAAGAATATGTGCTGCATAAACAAGTGTTGATTGTAGTTGTGAATTTTTTGGTCTTCAGGTTGCTATTATTTGCAATCATCAACGTAGCATTTCAAAATCCCATGTGGCACAAATGACCAGGTTGCAAGAGAAGATAGATGAATTGCAGGTGACATTCTCTCGATCTCCAGCTATCATTCGATGTAGCTGGTCCCCACCTACATCTTCCAATTTTCACATCGGTTTTGCAAATGGACCATGATTTTCTATGTGGACTTGCATAAGAGATTCTTGGAACTTTGAGAATTCACTATAGTTAGAATGGAGCTGACGTTCTGAATCATGTGCAGGACAATATGAAAGAGCTAAAAGGAGATTTGGATCGGGCACGAAAAGGAAAGCCTCCCCTAAAGGATGCTGATGGAAAGCGAAAGAGGAACTTGACCCCAGAAGCGTAATATAATTATTACCTGTTCCCCATTCTGCAGCTATGTAGATGTTTCTGATTTTCCATGTTACCTCATCTTCGCCTGTGCAGGTTGGAGAAGAAGATTGCTCAAATCGAGGTGAAAATTGAGAAAATGGAACGGGACAAAACTACCAGAGAAGATCTGAAAACTGTTGCTCTTGGCACATCCAAAATCAACTATCTTGACCCAAGGATCACAGTTGCATGGTGCAAGCGGCACGAAGTTCCAATTGAAAAGGTTAGTAGTAGCTTCAAACCTTGCACATGTCTAGGCAATCTTTGGAATTGGTCATTTTATGATCTAAATAAGGGTAAGTTGAGTTAGTGGATACTTTTTTCTCCCACAAGAAAGGGATGGCAAGATAGCTGCGAATTTCCTGGTCCCTTGATTTTTTTAGTTAGCTGGTTCTGGTCTTTGAAATGGTATGACCTGTATTATTTGCTGTTGCAGATATTCAACAAGTCTCTGTTGGCAAAATTTGCTTGGGCCATGGACGTGGAACCTGACTTCAGATTTTGAGATGCTGAGTCTGTGTTCCCTTAGCCAGCATGTTGAGTCTCCTTTTCATCCTGCAAATTTTTTTCTTCTTTGTCTGTTCCGGTGAAAAATATTCATGCTGAATGTTCAACTAATCTAATTATAGATGAAGTCTCTTCTCCACACTGGCTCTTGCTTCAACTCGGATTGATTCAGGGACTGTCATTTACCATGAGAAACTTTTCACTCTGTAGATACATTTGTCAAACTAACAATTGTCCAAAGATAGTTGAGAAATTATAAAGATCGATTCTTATGTCTTTCTTTTTCCCTCTCTATAGTTGTCAATGATGCCTAAGTTGCTTATGACATCTAGTGATTGCGGTGATATACGTTGGTCATGGATTATATCCATATATAAGTTTATACTGAGGCATGAAGTTACTGTGAGGTGAGCAAAAGAGTCAGATCGGATCGGGAACCATTTGGAATCAATTAGTATCAGTCTGGTTGCAGGTTCCAGGTGTGGACCCACCCAAACTGGACCATATATATATTTGAATTTAATGTTATGTTTCAAAACCCTAAGACAGTTCCTTCCTCCTGTCAAAATAATGACCTCTGCTGTAGGAGGTCCCAAGTGACAAAGGCAGGCACCGTGGGGTTGTGCATGCTGCTGTCCTCAGTTCCACTTCCACTGAAAAAGAAGTCAAGCAATCAGGTTGTACAAGGAATCCCTAAGGATGGATGAGAACCTTTTAACTCAACTCATGCCTCAAAGGAATCCTTGTGCATTTCGTGTACTAAAAATCACAGAAATGCCTCCTAAGATGATTTACAAACTTCATCATTTTCGGCCTTCGTTGTCCCAGATGACCTTTTAGTTCTGCTTACAAATTTGTCCAGAAAGCATCCCATTAATTACACTTATAAGAAGTTAAACTAGATAAATCCCATCTACGCTGAAGAAAGTCAAAATGTTGCATTATTAAAGCTTATAATGATGCTAGCATAAGAATTGGGTATATCATTACAAACGCTTCAACATTTACCAATTTCAGTTTCAAGTCACAGATCTTCCGTTACTTCTGTTTTTTAAAAGACTCCAGCGACTGAGAAAAAAAAAGACGCTTGAACTTCAATAGATGCTGCTACATCCGTGACACCAAGAAAATGATGATAATTTATGTAGTCATATGTCTTGAAAACTGTGGGGATGATATAACGATCACTGTGCAATGGCGGGCTCCATGGAGCCACTGGGGAACCAGATCTTTGGTTTTCAGGTGTGTCCAAAAACCAGTGGGCAGTTTCTGATTCCCAATTTATAGAAGAGATCTTTGTGGGTGGTTCTTGGATTCAGGGTGGAAACCAGCTTACTATGGAACTGATCATCCCTTATTTTGGAGCTTAATGGATCATTATCCCATTAATACAATCAATTTGAAAACGTTTGTCATAATCTTTCCAACATTAAACATTTTGGCCAAAAATTAAAGAAGCATCAGGTAGAGATAATTGAGGAGTATGAGAAGTCATACTCGCTTTGACCAAACATCTTATTCTTGCGACTCAACAAGAGCAGACCTTCAAAGATCTATCCCGAGTTTGCACGATGGTGGATCCAGTAGGGATAGGCGCGCCATCACCTTGGTGCTATTGGTCTTGCATTAAGCTTTCATTGCTGAAGAGGTTTGCCAATGATAGGCTCGATCGGCACTTCTTGACAGTATCTTCCTCGATTAACGGCATGCTGGGACAGTTGAGGCCCAACAGCAAGAACGAGCATGTTTGATGTTGAAGGAAAGTCTCACTCGACGGAAAGAGGGAAAGCCAAGCAAAGAAATTGTTGATAAGGTTCTTGAACGTTGCACCTAAATATACACTAAATATATACGAATCAAGCTGGCTTCAAAATATTGGGAGATGACCAAAGTGGGTTAAGAATGATGAGCCAATGCTCAGTTAAATACATATTTTTCATTATAACACTAAGATCTTTGGTTTTGGGCACCACGCTTTGCGGCCTTGTTTAAAGAGACTTTTGAAGACCATTTTTGACTTTCCCATCAGTAAGAGCGGATCAAATCTAGAAAATTTGTGCCATGACGTTTTTTTTGTTTTTGGCCTAAAAATTTTGACGACTTTGACCTACTTTAAATACAAATGTTCAAATACTTTTAGGTTTTGAGGTATTCAATATTATTTACACCAAAAATACCAACTTTTTGTTATTATCGACATGTGATGGACTTAATTAATGAGAGCGCAGTTTGATCATTTGTGAATAGAATTATTGATAACTTAAAGAAAATTGATAACTTGCTAGTGATGTCATCAATGACACGCAACATGAACTTGTCAACAGGAACTTTGAAGTTGATCAACAAAGTCATCGACATCAACAACAAGCAATCGACAAGAGAATAACCACTAGTTGGTTATTTTGCCACTATTTTAAGATTGTTTTAACTTCAAGTTATTTCTTTTTTATTAACTTGTTTATAACCTCTGTTTATAACATCTAAACAACCTCTGTTTATAACATCCATCAGTAAACGTCGATTATAGGCTTTAAATAGCCACATGTTACTCCTTTGAGGCCTCTCAGGCACCAACAAACACTAGTTTTCAGATTTGCGTTGTCAATTAAATTTTATCATGTTTCTTAACTACGTAGTTTCTAGATCTCCGTTGTCAATTAAATTCCATCATGTATTTTTGCTATAGTTCTTGTGTACCTCATTGTTCTTACATTGCATCTTCATGTTATCATGCTTTGTTGTTGGTCAAATTCCAGCATAGTTTGTGTATGTTAGGTTCCGTTTGAAGTGAAGTTATTGATTTCTTTGTCTATCTGTGATATTTCCAAGTCTAAAATCTCCATGGAACTTGTCTTCACTAATAAAAGTCAAATAACGACTTTCAATTAAAGGTATTTTGTCAAAAGTTGAATTCCAATGTAACAAAATTTATACAAAACTCAAATCTAGAATGCTAACCAAATCTTCTTCAGTTTAAAATAGGGAAAATGCCATTAAAAACTCTAAATTTTGCATACCGTGACATGTTTATCCTTATTTTTTTCTGGTGATACACAAAATCCCAAACTTTTATGCATGCTACACATTTACCATTTGTCAAAGTTTTGCCAATAAGCATTGTTAAAAATCTGTCAACATGTATTACAAAATGCAAATGGTGTTAACATGGCATTCACATGGTTTAGGTGAAATAAAAATGACATCTTTTTTACTAGAAAATCACCTAACTAAACCTTGACACTTGGTGAATGTTTCTCATGAGTACAAGTTTGAAGTTTTTGTTAACATATTAAAAAGCTTAAGGTAGATATGTCACTATGGGCATGGTTTGGTGTTTTTGATGTCACACACAAAAAACAAAAATTTAGGGACAAATTTGTCACAGAGAACATAGTTTGAGTTTTTGGTGTTTTGTTCCATTTTAAAATTCATTATAGGAATTTTGCGTAAATATTTGATTTTTGAGAATCATCAAACGAGCTAACATGAAATTATAATTATTTTTTAATGTATGGCCCTCCTTGCTATTATAGTAATTGAGGAAAGAGGGGTAACTTTAACTGTACATACACACAAGGATCGTTAGGGTAGAATCAAACTTTACTTGGTCTGGTATAGGACCATTTTTTTTTTACCAAGCTAATAAAGTAAATCGATAAAATAATGAACAAGATAGAGCTTCGCAAGTAGTGTGGCACAATGAAAAGCAAACTGAAAGGTGAGTTATTAAAATACTTTTTTTATTATAAAAAATTGAGAAAATTGTTCAATCAGTCCAAATTTATTCTTCAAATGTTTATTTGAACCACAAACCTTTGCGTAAAATTTCAATGTAGCCATTTTGGTGAATGGCTGGACTACCATGTTAGCAATTTCAACGAAAATTGAGCAAAACAACTACATTACAATTCCGCGCAAAAGTTTTACAACTAAATTGAAAAACTGAAATGTTAATGACTGAATTGGCATCCACATAATAGGTTTACGATTGATTGGAAAATTTTCCCTTTGCAAATCGTGTGATTACCAAAATGAAAAGATCAAAGATTAAGCAAGATATGTATGTGCTAAAAATGGGATCGAAGTAATGGAGGATGGATTCTATTAAAGCACTAACCTAGAATCTGGCTGTCAAGGGAAATCTTCATGTGTATAAGGAAAGCACGCTGACTAACTCCCGCTAACCTGCGTCTATCAATTATGGAAACAAATCTAGAGCATTAACACCACATATGAGCGACGTCATAACAAGCGATATGGAGATTTCATCCTTCTCAATGGAATTCGTACCTATAAATTGCAGTCCTAGAGCAAGAGTCATGCATATACTTTTGGGATAAAACCATTAGGAAAAAAAGAAGAAGAAAGAAACAATGGAGAGAGCTAATTTGAAATGCTCATTGGCAATCCTCCTCATGCTCATTTTAGCTTTTGGCTTAACTTCTGCAACAACTGAGAGAGAACTGGTCATGTAAGGCCATGCTAATGTCGGCGGAGAAGGCAGAGCAACCCCTTTTCACCATCCTCCTCCCGTCATCTGGACCTAGCTGCCACCACAATTGCGAATAGCTGCCGCCATTCCATAATTAAGTTCGCATCTAGTGAAATTTTCAAAGCCATTACTTTTAACTATCCAATAAATTCACCAATGGAATAAAGATGATGCGGATTTAGTTGCGTGTTGATTTTGTTTGTAAATGGCGAAATGGGCGATTGGCTAGTCATGCCATCTCCTCTTGGTTTGATTGGCTTAATTTGACAGATACCCTACGAAGTACTATTGAAGTTGGAAGGGTGGAAAAGTAATTTAAAATGAAGTACTTGCTATAAAAAGAAATGGGTGGATCGAACCCTTTAAAAGTTTAAATTTACAACATTTATGAGGACTAAGTCGAGACAAGTCAAATATGGGAGATTCAATTCATGATAACTACTGGGGTTTGCCCTAGAAATCATCATTTTCACATGAGAAGGCGGAGGTGGAGTGTTCAAATCCCTACTTTCTCAGGGGAGTTGGGGTGGGGACGATTTAATTTCAGGAATGGGTTTTGATGTTCACGCTCTGCAAGGAGGTAGGACAAAATTTTACGCATTAAAGTAGGAATAGAATAAGACCGACAAAATAAAAAATTCATGATCAATTCTTCTGATAAAATAATTAAATATTAAATCACACATTAATGTTAACAACTTAATTTTTTACATCAATTAAGAGCGTTCCTATTAATATTCTATAAGGTAGTAGAAAATGGGATGCTAAATTCGAATTTTTCACCTTTAAAAGAACATATTAAATGTGAGAGATAGTGAAAAAATCCAAACATTTATCTAATAGTTTAAACTTTTAGAACAGTTAATAGTATTTCCACCAAAATGTCATGGCTTCAGTGGCATTTATATTGAGTTTTGGTTTGAATAAATTTTAATTTTCTTAATTTTTTTTTTCAAAGACATTTAAAAATGAGATGAAAACAATTTCGGAATTGAAAATGACGCGCGGAGTAGCATGGACATGTTTTGACTCTGCGTCAGAGAAGTGCAAGGTCGAGGCCTCCCAGCTTCTCTCTCTCTCTCTCACATCATTTGGCCTCATTTCTTGAGCAATTTCCAGGTGCCCTGATGTTTGTCTGCTCTGTTCGTGTGGGATGTGTGTTTTGAATCGAGAACGAGACGAAAACCTGCGCGGTTAACACGTACAGAAAGCCTAACGACGAGGCTTCGATCGTTATCCGGTGCTCGCTCCGCACCAGAGGGATGCCGCCGGACTCCATGGGTCTCGAGGATGACTTCGATGATGCCGCCCCCTAGAGTCGAAGCCCGAGTTTCCACCGTTGAACATGAGGCCTTTCTCTATGAGAGATGCGTACGACGGTCCGGGGTCCTAGGATGCGGTCGTTTGGGCTATGCAACGTTTCTCAAAGTCTGTCTGAAGAATCTGAAGAAGGAATTTTCTTCTATGGGGTTCAATCGAAGGAGAAAGTAGTAAAGTTAAGGGGTGTGAAGATGAGATTTTGAGAGATTCAATCGTAGGTGGAAGTGACACTCGATAGGTTGTACATACAACACGACTTATCTATATTTTATTTGGGACAAAAATGCATTGTTATGACCATCAGAAAATCAAGTGATCACCGGCCAGCAAATTGAGGCCCTTATGAGAGACCGACTTGGCCATTTTGGATTTTTGTTTTAAACAATGTCCATTTGAACCAACTTTAAAATAAAATAAAAAACGATCTCACTTTAGGGTATTATTTGAAATTTTTACTAAGTTATATTCACCGTTTCGATTTAGAGCTGAATGGATCATTATCACACTAAATTCAATCAATTCGAAAACGTTTGTCATCATCTTTCCAACATTAAACATTTTGGCCAAAAAATAAAAGAAGCATCACGCTCGCTTTGACCAAGTGTCTTATTCTTGTGACTCGACAAGAGTAGTTTCTGACGCCGAAGATCTGTCCCGAGTTTGCACAACAGCGGATACACACGCCGTCACCTTGGTGCTATCAGTCTTGCATCGAGGTTTCCTGGCTGAAGAGGCTTCCCAGTGATAGGCTCGCTTGGCACTTCTTGACAACCGGCATGCATGCTGGGACAGTGGAGGCCCAACAGCAAAGATGGAGCATGTTTGATGTTGAAGGAAAAGTCTCCCCCGACGGAAAGAGGGAAAGACAAATAACGACATCCTTAATAAGGTTCTTGAATGTTGCATCTAAATGTACGCGAATCAAACTGGCTTCGAACTATGGGAAGATGACCAATGTAGGTTGAGAATGATGAGTCAAAGCTCTGTTAAATGCATGATCTCGGGGACCGAGCTTTGCGGCCTTGTGTAAAGTGACGTTTTGGAGAGCATCTTCGACCTTCCGACCAATAAGAACCGAATACATCTCGAAAATTTGTCGAATGAAAATTTAAAGTTGTGCAAAGCACAAATCTAAATTGCAAACCAAACATTTCTTCAGTTTCAAAAATTCAGTATAGTAATGCTGGGTAAATTACTTCAATTTGTGAAATTAATCAAATGAGCAAACCCAAAATTGTAGGAAAACGACACCATAAATGTTATAACTTTTAGACAACGATCACTTAACTCTCATAATGTTTTTTTCAATCACCTGAGTGGTACTTATTTAAATGTCATAAATTTTTTTTGATCACTTGAAAACCATATAATTTTTCAATCAATCATTTGTGCACGAAAACCTTTCAAAAATGTTCACCGCAAGTGCTATACCACGTTGGATTTTCATCACTTGGGTGCACGTTTTTAAATTTTTTGACACTTAAGTGGTCGATGGAAAGTTACGTCCTATAAGTGATAAAAAAAAAAGTTCCAGCACTTAAGCAATCCTCATACAAAAATTGTAGTTATTTTGAATGTATGGCCCTTCTTGCGATTATAGTGACAGAGGGAAGAGGAGAAACTTTAAATGTATTTATATACAAGGGAATCCAAACTTCATTTGCTGTGATGCAAGTTCATGCCAGTGAACCCAACACAATTTCTTTTTGTTACCAAGCTAATAAACTAAACCCATTATAATGGTGAAAAAGAGAGAGAGCTTCTCGAGCGATGTGGCTCAACGAAAAGCAAGCAAGAGGTCAGTTATTGAAATACTCTCCATAACGAAGCATGTGGTTACCGAAATGTAGAGATTAAACAGGATATATATGCACCAACAATGGGATCGAAGTAATTACTATGAAAGGACTAATTTAGAATCCGGCTTTTAGGGCAAGGTTATCATGTATTTAAGCATGTTGAATAATTTGTGCTAATTTGCATCTTTCGATTCTAGAAACAAATCGATTTAAAAAATAATAATCTAGAAATAAATCTAGTACTCTAAAATAATTTGTGCTAATTTGCATCTATCGATTCTAAAACAAATCGATTTTAAAAAAAATAATCTAAAATAAATCTTACTCTAACATAATAATTTGTGCTAATTTGCATCTATCAATTCTAGAAACAAATCTTTAAAAAAAAATAATGAAATAAATTCTAGAAATAATTTGTGCAAATCTATCGATTCTAGAAACAAATCGATTTCAAAAAAAAAAAAATCTAAAAAAAATCTAGCACTCTAGAATACAAATCTAGATTCTAGAAACAAATCTTTCAAAAAAAAAAAAAATCTAAACAAATGTAGCACTCAACACCACATGTGTAATGTCATAATGAGCAATATAGAGATGGCATCCTTCTCAATAGAATTCGCACCTATAAATAGCGATACTAGAGAAAGAGTCATGCATATACTTTAGGGAGAAAATTATTAGGAAAAAAGAAGAAGAAAGAAACAATGGCGAGAGCTAATCTAAAATCCTTTTGGACGATCCTCCTCATGCTCATTTTAGCTTTTGGCCTAGCTTCTCTCCCTGCAACAAAGGCGAGACACTTGGGCACGCAAGGCCATGCCGGCATTGGAGAAGAAGGCCAGCTCGGCATCAGAGAAGAAGGCAAAGTAACCCATTCTCACTATCAGATCTTGCGTGAGTCCCCTCTGGACCTAAGAAAGCAGTGAAGAAGAACCCCATCCTCACTATGAGATCTTGCCTGATGTCCCTGGTGGACCTAATCCCATTGGAAATTGAGGCTTGTCATAGCCATGGCATTATTAAGTTTGCCATCTAGTGAATTTTTTGAAGCAATTACTTGTAATTATTCAACAAATTCACTGTTAGAATAAAGCTGTTGTGGATTTAGTTGCATGTTAATTTATCTTACCTCTTTTTTATCTACATTTTGTTTGGATAAGTGCGCTAGAAGTCTTAAAACTTGTTATGAAAGTATAATTAATTCCTAAAATTTGTCAAACTTGTTATGATCCAAAGTATCGATGGGTAGATAGCGGAAATAGACCATGAATTGATTCAAGGATCGTTCTTGAGTCAACTATCCGATTAAGAAAGGCCATTAAATATTGAAATGAGAATTCGACCATGGAAAGACAGCTCCATCATAAGGATCGATAAGGAATAATCTTACATCGTCACGAGTCAATTAGTGAATTGTTATAGATCGGTTTGGCATAAGTGTATATAGTCAAATTGCAAGTGATTCCGCATGGTTATAATACTAATTGCAAAGAACCCTAAACCAATTCTACATGGCCATGTACTTCTGGATAAGCAATTGGTCTTGCACATTTACATAATAACCGAGAGTCATCCATGAATCAAACAAGCACAAATCTGGATTGATATCGAATTAACCACGGTTTGAATGCATGAAACCCCTAAAAGCTATCCATTTGTATAGGCTATGTTAAAGCCGCTTTTGATTGATTTTAGCCACGAATCATGATCCAATTAAGGGTGTCGATCTCTTGATGGTAAGGAGATAATCTTATTGGACGATGCTTAATTAGACCCCTTAATTATCGTTAAGCCCTAATTTTTGGACAAGTGGAAATGGGCCAATTTTTGGAAGCCCATTGGAGAATCACACCCAAGAGAGAGAAAGAAGCCCAAGAAGAACATGAAACCTTGTCTTGCCCATGCCCAAGTCAAGCCCATTGATGGTCTTGGAAGCTTGCACATCAATACCAATGTGCGTAAATAGTGTTTTGCATTATTAACCTCATTAATTGTATCTTCTAGAAGCTTAGTTGGGAGGAAACTTGGTTTGGTCTTGCTTGAGAAAGGAGGGGGCACCACTTTGAAGGAAAAGGAAGAGAGAGAGCTAGTTAGCTCACTTGGTTGGTTTCCAATTATAAGCATGTACCTAAATGGATAGCCATAATGACCTATAGAGAGACTTGACAAAGAAGCTCACAAGAAGGCTTCTTGGCCTTGCTTTTTACTTGGATGGTAGGATTTCATGGAAGCCTAGGCTAGTTTAGGCTTAGTGTTTAGCATGGCAAAGTGCATTGTTGGCCTCTCTCTCCCTTGCAAGAAGACTTAAGTGGAAAGCCCTTCCATTTCTATCTCATTTCCTCATTTTTCTCATCTCTCATTTCTCTTCCTCACTCTCTCCCTTTCCATACCTAAATCGGAGGATAGATCGGCATGTGGTGCTACCATACAATAGCTGTTTCGCTAGAATTTAATCAATACTAGAATATCATTCACTAAAATCGATAAACTGAAATATACATATATGCATGCAATGTGCATGATTGTTGGGGAGTCATTTTACAATGATTCAACAGGGCTTATTTAACCTGCTACTTAGCATTTCCATTTTTAAACGTTTAGTATTCAAACTTAAAATCAAAACCACAATGCCCTTTATTTTCTGCTCCATGATAGTGCTTAGTAATCGTATTATCTTATTATCAAGCGGTTATAACTCCATAGAAATCGATAGTCTCACTTCAAGCTCCATGATATGCTCTACACGATCATATGTAGTTTATTCGGTGAACTATCAATGCATTCCCAGCTTTCAGTTCTGTCTTTAGCACTCTGTTAAATTTTCTGAGTACTAATCATCAACCAATCGTCGTCGTACATACACACAAGGATCATTAGGTAGAATCCAACTTTGCTTGGTCTGGTATAGGAAGTTTATGCTTGCAAACGCAGCACCATTTTTTTTTTTACCAAGCTAATAAAGTAAATCGATAAAATAATGAACAAGATAGAGCTTCGCAAGTAGTGTGGCACAATGAAAAGCAAACTGAGAGGTGAGTTATTAAAATACTTTTTTATTATAAAAAATTGAGAAAATTGTCCAATCAGTCCAAATTTATTATGCATATGTCAATTTAACCACAAACCTTTGCACAAAGTTCCAATGTAGATCAATATCAATTGATACGAAAGAGAAAGAGACAGTATCTCCCTCTCTTTACGACAGCCAAAAATTGCACAGGCTGACCATAACATCGACCAAAACACTGTTCATTGTGCTCTCTCTGCCCTGAGCTCCAGCTTCTGCAACTCCGGCCTGAGGTAGCTGGTCCGGCGGCTTCTGCCCTCGACTCAGCTCGCCCTCTTCACGCTATACGACGGGCTCTCTCTGCGGTCCTCCGGAAAGCTCAATCTCGGGGCGGACGTCAACGTAGCCGGAGTAGGGCTCCGGTTGTGCGCCAAACGCCGGGTATTTTGATGCCTAAAGGAAAGCATTTAGGCCAAATTTCTGCTGTAGGGGGTTCCTCCGTGGACCTTAGAACAGGGCAGGTCCCTGCTGATTTGCATTCTAGTGGAGCTGGGGATGTGCAGAACCGTTCTGCAGCAGCTCAAAACCCAGAAGTTCTGCATCAAGTTGAAGGTTCTTTGGCCCCTGCCATTCGGTCTTGGGTCAATGTAGCCAAAGCGGCTAGCAAAGGGTATTCGTTATCATTTGTAGAGCCTCCTGCCGACCGGGAAAATGAAGTGTTTTGCTCTGAGGAAGACCTTGAAGCTGCTGATCCAATTTGGCGTGAATGCCTAGTTGGATATTTTGTTGGGAAGAGACTCCCGTTTAAGCTTGTGGAGACGGCCCTAAAACATCTTTGGGGTCATCGGTTACTAGAGGTCAAGGCCAATGACCAAGGATTCTTTTCTTTCCATATCTCGGACCCTGAATTTAGAAGGAAGGTGATCGAAGGGGGTCCAATGACAGTGGCAAGGGTACCTTTAATACTCCAGCAATGGCAACCTATGCTAGAGTTGAAAAAAGGAGAGCACTCTTCAATACCGGTTTGGATTCGACTAAAAAACCTACCATATGGGCTGTGGTCTGCTACGGGTATTAGCAAAGTCGCTAGTGCGGTAGGGAGACCACTTTATGTAGATCAAAGGACAGAACATTTGAAAATGATTTCTTATGCTCGAGTATGTGTAGAACTTTCAGCCACCAAAACTTGTTGTGAGGTTGTCACGGTCCATCTAAATGGACAAACTCGTATAGTAGAAGTAGAATATGAATGGAGGTTCGTCACATGTCATAGTTGCGGTACCTTTGGTCATAAATGCCCTGATCAAGAGGCCGATCTGGAGTGCACAGGTAATGTGCAAACTGCTGAGATCTCTGCTGGAAGGAACAGGCAAGGATCTAATATCCATGGAGCTCCTCTATAGCATCATCCTCGAGACCTCCTCCACTGGGAATGGATTCGAGTTAGTAGGAAACTCCAACGTTCGAAAAATAAGCAGCCAGCTACAGCTTCTTTTGATTCAGCGGATGACCTGGACTTAATGGATGGTGATGAAGCTTCTGTGGCTGCTGATACTGAAGCTGTAAACATGGCAAAAGAGGATGCTGGTGGGGAGGGACAGACGACTGGCCCAGCTGTTATTTTGTCTGGGCATGCTGTGACGGTTGCTGAGGCTGCTTACGGGACTGCTGCTGCTTCACCTGCTCCTGGTTTGACTGCTATTTGCTGTCTTGCTGAAGCTGTGACTGTAACTAGGAATGCTGAGGGCGGTGCTTCAACTGGAGATGCTGATGTTGATGCTGCAACTGGAGTTGCCGCAGTATCTGGAACTGCTCCTGAAGGTGGACCTTGCTGGACAGGACAGAAGACCAGCCTGTCTGTCACTGATTCACCGCATGACAGGGGCGATTCGATCCTCTTTCTTGTGTTGATGGTGTTCCACATTTGCAGGGCATAGCTGTTAACTCAGGTAAGGCATTTGCTTTGGTCCGAACAAAGTGGAGGTACTCTGCCGAAGTCTCATTGCAATGAATGCAGGCAAATGCCGATGTTTGCTCACCTAGTGCGGATAAGATGATGGACAACAGAGAAGCCTTCCCCCTCACTTCTAGCAGTTTAAATCCTGCTCCCACAGCATGCTCAGATCAGAAGACGAGTCAACCGCCCAGTCAATTGGGGACCATTACACCGTAACCTGAACCTGAACTTCAACTCACTGAAGTAAAGATTGAGCTGGCTAGCAGGGTAAGAGTACCACCTGCTTCTTCTCATGCCAAAGGAAAAATTCCCACTCGAGATAACATATCAGGGTCATCACCTGGGTCAACTTCTGGTAAGGCAAAACCTAAGTCTACCAAGAGACGACCAAAAAGAAAATAGACCTCCTGTTTTTTCCTAATAGTAGTATATGTCTATTGGATTTTGGAATATAAGGGGAATGATGAATCCCATTAAACAAGCTGAAGTCAGACAGCTGGTTCGTCATAATAATATTTTTGCTTTGCATGGGTCTTTTGGAAACTAAAGTATCAGCTACTAATTTTCCTAATATCTCTCTTGGCTTAGTCCCTGGCTGGATATGGATTTCTAATTATGAACACTCTCCTCGAGGGCGTATTTGGGTTGGATGGAACCCTCTTCTAGTATGCTTTAATGTGCAGAATAGTTCTGATCAGTTTATACATGGAGAAGTTAATTTTTTGAACACGGGGTCTACCTTTACTCTCTCTGTGGTGTATGGGGAACATTCTTTTGTCGGCCGGCGTCCCTTATGGAATGAACTTATTAGCCTGGGCTCTCTCCTCAAAGATCGACCTTGGATGGTTGCCGATGACTTTAATGCCATCAAGGATCCATCTGACCGTATGGGAAGCCCTGATGTTTGGCTCTCTGCTTTTGATGATTTTAAGGAATGCCTCGATCAAGCGGAACTTTTTGACCTTCGATATGTGGGCTTCCGGTTTACTTGGTCCACTTCCTCCGGCACTCGAAGGAAGCAACGAAAAATTGATCGGGTCTTGATCAACAACTGCTGGTGCTCTGCTTTCTCCTTCTCGGAAGCATCTTTTCTAGCCCCGGGACTATCAGACCATACTCCTATGGTGGTGAGAATGCTGGCTTCAGGGGCTCGACGCATCCCCTTCAAGTTTTTTAATATGTGGATGAGTCACCCTGACTTCACTACATTAGTTACCCAGTCTTGGGAGGCCCGAGTCTCAGGCTCCCCTATGTATAAGCTTTATGCTAGACTCAAGTTGCTAAAGGGGCGGCTTAAGTGTCTAAACAAAGATGCCTACTCAGACATATCTATGAGGGTGGCTACAGCAAAAAGGGTCCTTCAAGCGACCCAAGAGGCACTCCATCTAGACCCAGGGAGTAGCTCATTGGCGGTAGATGAACAGGTACAGCTCAAGCAATACTATGAGCTCCAAACTCTTGAGGAGGCCTTCTTCAAACAAAAATCTAGAATCCGTTGGCTAAAGGAAGGGGATCTCAACACCAAGTTTTTTCATCACTCGGTCAAGCATCGACACCTGTGTAATCGTATCATTTCTATCATGGATAGTTCTGGACATATGATATCTTTCTTGAATGAGGTACCGAAGGTCTTTGTCGCATACTTTCAGGAACTTCTTACCCCGGCTGTAAGGGTTATAAGGCCAACTATTCAGGAACTCAGGGATATTATTCACTCCCCTCTCAATGAGGAGCAGATCAATTTTCTCGCCCAACCTTTTTTACCGGAGGAGATTCGGGAAGCTATGTTCTCTTTGGCCGGAAATAAAGCTCCCGGTCCTGATGGCTACAATGCTGATTTTTTTAAGAAGAATTGGGACAAGGTGGGCCCTACAGTCACTGATGCGATTATGGATTTTCTTGAATCAGGGTGTCTACTCAAGGAAGTCAACAATACTATCATTGCCCTAGTGCCTAAGATCCCCAATGCGACATCGGTGTCCGATTTTCGTCCTATTGCATGCTGTAATAGAATCTACAAGTGTATTACTAAAATCTTCTCATCTAGAATTGCTGCGGTTCTCCCAGATTTGATTAGTCCGGCCCAAACGGCTTTTATCAAAGGAAGGAGAATCAGTGACAATATTCTACTTGCTCAGGAGCTTTTCTGCGGGTTTCACAACAGACCAAATATTCCAAAGTGTGCCATTAAGGTGGACTTCAGAAAAGTGTATGACACCCTTAACTGGGACTTTTTAGAGTCAACTCTGCAAGCGTTTGGTTTTCCCAGCCATCTCACAAGGCTTATTATGGTGTGCATACGAACCCCAAAATTTTCTCTATCCATAAACGGTGAACTTCATGGTTTCTTTGCAAGTGGAAGGGGTATAAGACAAGGTGACCCTATGTCTCCTTACCTATTCACCTTGATTATGGAGGTTTTTTCTGGGGTCCTCAATTCTCACACTCGACACCCGGATTTCAAATATCATTGGCGGTGCAAGGCGACGAGACTAACTCACTTATTTTTTGCGGATGATGTTCTTCTCTTTAGTCAAGCAAAACTTGCATCGATCTCCTGCATCCAACGAGGCCTCACCTTATTCTCTTCTTGGAGTGGGCTCGTCCCTAATGCTAGGAAAAGTGAAGTCTTTATTTCGGGAGGCTCCGAGACTACTAAACACCAAATAATACAAGCGCTTGGCTTCAATCTCGGGTCCCTTCCAGTACGGTATCTAGGTGTGCCTATCATCACCGCGCGACTAAGCAAAGCGGACTGCAATGCTCTAGTCGGGCGCGCTCACGTCCGAGTCCAATCTGGACTCATCGGTTTCTTTCCTTTGCGGGCCGTCTCCAACTTATCAAGTCGGTGCTTCATGCTATCCAAGCTTATTGGGCCCATATTTTTGGCTCCCCTCCTCGGTAGTGGACAAGATTGAACAAACTTGTAGGCAATTCCTTTGGAAAGGCCCTACCATGGGCTCGGGTGGCGCTAAGGTGGCGTGGGATGATGTATGCCTCCCCTACTCAGAAGGTGGACTTGGTATAAGAAGAATCAGGGATAGTAATAAGGCAGCCATGGTTAAGCATATCTGGTTGCTTTTCACTGATAAAGAATCGCTATGGTGCAAGTGGATTCATGCTACATACCTTAAAAGGTCGAATTTTTGGATTTCTTCAACCCCTACCCTCTGTTCTTGGGCATGGCGGAAGATGCTTGCTCTAAAGGATAATTTCAAGCCCTATTTCAGATGGAAGTTAGGAGACGGGGAAACAATATCGCTTTGGTTTGATCCATGGCTTGATATTGGCTCTCTAGATTCAATTTTCTCAAATAGCTACATCTACCAATCGGATCTTCTTAGACATGCAAAGGCAAAGAACCTATACTCCACTGATGGGGAACAATTACGCCAAGAGTTGTTACTATGGCAAATACAAACTCCCCCCCTTTTAGCTGGTCAAGACATGTTTACTTGGAACCAGGATTCTGCCGGGAATTTTTCAAGTGCGTCGGCCTGGAACACAATTCGGCAAAAAGCCCCCCGGGTTCACTGGTCTTCTTTTGTTTGGGACAAGTCCCTGGCCCCTAGACATCAATTTCTTCTCTGGCTTATTACCAAGAATCGACTCCCCACACAGGCATTCCTCATGACAATTGGCAGGATTCCTAATTCTGTATGTGCCTTGTGCAAGTCTACACCTGACTCAGTCAACCATCTATTTTTTGAATGCCATGTTTCTAATATTCTGGCAAATTATTGGGCTGCTAAATGTAACCTTCCATGGAACAACTCATCTTGGTCAAATAACCTTCTTTGGGTTATCAATTCCATATCTGGAAAGGGTTTTTATCGTGAGATAGCTCGTTTCTCCTTTGGAGCGTTATGTTATATCATTTGGAAGACTAGAAATGATATTCTCTTCCGTGGACACAATTTATATGTTCCTTCCATGAAACTGTACCTAGTCAAGGTGGTGAAAGACAAAGACCTCGCCTACAAGCCAATCATGGATACCCCTAGAAATAGAAGGGCGCAGCGCAGCTGGGGGATAGACCCCCGGGTTTTTGGAGTAGAACTGCCTTTTAGGGCGTAACTTAGGATGTGGGTCTCTATAACCCGATCTTCGTGTATTTTAATCTTTTGTTTCTTGGCGAACACGGTACCCTCCTACTCCAGTGACAAGTAGTCCAGTTGAGTATGTGTCGGCACCGTGTTCCCCGCCCCTATTGTATAGTTCTCTGGTCGATTTAATACAACTTACCTTACCAAAAAAAAAAAAAAAGTTCCAATGTAGTCATTTTGGTGAATGGCTGGACTATCATGTTAGCAATTTCGACGAAAATTGAGCAAAACAACTACATTACAATTTCGCGCAAAAGTTTTACAACTAAATTGACAAAAAAGAAATGTTAATGACTGAATTGGCAGCCGCATAGTAGGTTTACGATTGATTGGAAAATTTTCCCTTTGCAAATCGTGTGATTAGCAAATTGTAAAGATCAAAGATTAAGCAAGATATGTATGTGCTAAAAATGGGATCGAAGTAATGGAGGATGGATTCTATTAAAGGACTGACCAAGAATCTGGCTGTCAAGGGAAATCTTCATGTGTATAAGGAAAGAACGCTGACTAACTTCTGTTAACCTGCATCTATCAATTCTGGAAACAAATCTAGAGCATTAACACCGCACATGAGCGACGTCATAACAAGCGATATAGAGATTTCATCCTTCTCAATGGAATTCGTACCTATAAACTGCAGTCCTAGAGCAAGAGTCATGCATATACTTTTGGGATAAAGCCATTAGGAAAAAAGAAGAAGAAAGCAACACTGGAGAGAGCTAATTTGAAATGCTCATTGGCAATCCTCCTCATGCTCATTTTAGCTTTTGGCTTAGCTTCTGCAACAACTGAGAGAGAACTGGTCATTTAAGGCCATGCTAATGTCGGCGGAGAAGGCAGAGCAACCCCTTTTCACTATCGGATCTTGCCTCGGACCACCCTCCTCCCGTCATCTGGACCTAGCTGCCATCACAATTGCGAATAGCTGCCGCCATTCCATAATTAAGTTCGCATCTAATGAAATTTTCAAAGCAATTACTTTTAACTATCCAATAAAGTCACCAATGGAATAAAGATGATGCGGATTTAGTTGCGTGTTGATTTTGTTTGTAAATGGCGAAATGGGCGATTGGCTAGTCATGCCATCTCCTCTTGGTTTGATTGGCTTAATTTGTCAGATACCCTACGAAGTACTATTGAAGTTGGAAGGGTGGAAAAGTAATTTAAAATGAAGTACTTGCTATAAAAAGAAGTTTAAATTTACAACATTTATGAGGACTAAGTCGAGACAAGTCAAATATGGGAGATTCAATTCATGATAACTACTGGGGTTTGCCCTAGAAATCATCATTTTCACATGAGAAGGCGAAAGTGGAGTGTTCAAATCCCTACTTTCTCAGGGGAGATCGGGTGGGGACGATTTAATTTCAGGAATGGGTCTTGATGTTCACGCTCTGCAAGGAGGTAGGACAAAAGTTTAAGCATTAAAGTAGGAATAGAATAAGACCGACAAAATAAAAAATTCATGATCAATTCTTCTGATAAAATAATTAAATATTAAATCACACATTAATGTTACAACTTAATTTTTTACATCAATTAAGAGCGTTCCTATTAATATTCTATAAGGTAGTAGAAAATGGGATGCTAAATTCGAATTTTTTCACCTTTAAAAGAACATATTAAATGTGAGAGATAGTGAAAAAATCCAAACATTTATCTAATAGTTTAAATTTTAAGAACAGTTAATAGTATTTCCACCAAAATGTCACGGCTTCAGTGGCATTTATATTGAGTTTTGGTTTGAATAAATTTTAATTTTCTTAATTTTTTTTTCAAAGACATTTAAAAAATGAGATGAAAACAATTTCGGAATTGAAAATGACTCGCGGAGTAGCATGGACATGTTTTGACTCTGCGTCAGACAAGTGCAAGGTCGAGGCCTCCCAGCTTCTCTCTCTCTCTCTCACATCATTTGGCCTCATTTCTTGAGCAATTTCCAGGTGCCCTGATGTTTGTCTGCTCTGTTCGTGTGGGATGTGTGTTTTGAATCGAGAACGAGACGAAAACCTGCGCGGTTAACACGTACAGAAAGCCTAACGACGAGGCTTCGATCGTTATCCGGTGCTCGCTCCGCACCAGAGGGATGCCGCCGGACTCCAAGGGTCTCGAGGATGACTTCGATGATGCCGCCCCCTAGAGTCGAAGCCCGAGTTTCCACCGTTGAACAAGAGGCCTTTCTCTACGAGAGATGCGTACGGCGGTCCGGGGTCCTAGGGTGCGGTCGTTTGGGCTATGCAACGTTTCTCAAAGTCTGTCTGAAGAATCTGAAGAATGAATTTTCTTCCGTGGGGTTCAATCGAAGGAGAAAGTAGTAAAGTTAAGGGGTGTGAAGACGAGATTTTGAGAGATTCAATCGTAGGTGCAAGTGACACTCGATAGGTTGTACATACAGCACGACTTATCTATATTTTATTTGGGACAAAAATGCATTGTTATGACCATAAGAAAATCAAGTGATCACCGGCTAGCAAATTGAGGCCCTTATGAGAGACTGACTTGGTCATTTTGGATTTTTGTTTTAAACAATGTCTATTTGAACCAACTTTAAAATAAATAAAAAACGATCTCACTTTAGGGTATCATTTGAAATTTTTACTAAGTTATATTCACCGTTTCGATTTAGAGCTGAATGGATCATTATCACACTAAATTCAATCAATTCGAAAACGTTTGTCATCATGTTTCCAACATTAAACATTTTGGCCAAAAAATAAAAGAAGCATCACGCTCGCTTTGACCAAGTGTCTTATTCTTGTGACTCGACAAGAGTAGTTTCTGACGCCGAAGATCTGTCCCGAGTTTGCACAACAGTGGATACACACGCCGTCACCTTGGTGCTATCGGTCTTGCATCGAGGTTTCCTGGCTGAAGAGGCTTCCCAGTGATAGGCTCGCTTGGCACTTCTTGACAATAGGTTCCTCGACTACCGGCATGCATGCTGGGACAGTGGAGGCCCAACAGCAAAGATGGAGCATGTTTGATGTTGAAGGAAAAGTCTCCCCCGACGGAAAGAGGGAAAGACAAATAACGACATCCTTAATAAGGCTCTTGAATGTTGCATCTAAATGTACGCGAATCAAACTGGCTTCGAACTATGGGAAGATGACCAATGTAGGTTGAGAATGATGAGTCAAAGCTCTGTTAAATGCATGATCTCGGGGACCGAGCTTTGCGGCCTTGTGTAAAGTGACGTTTGGAGAGCATCTTCGACCTTCCGACCAATAAGAACCGAATACATCTCGAAAATTTGTCGAATGAAAATTTAAAGTTGTGCAAAGCACAAATCTAAATTGCAAACCAAACATTTCTTCAGTTTCAAAAATTCAGTATAGGAATGCTGGGTAAATTACTTCAATTTGTGAAATTAATCAAATGAGCAAACCCAAAATTGTAGGAAAATGACACCATAAATGTTATAACTTTCATACAAGGATCACTTAACTCTCATAATTTTTTTTTCAATCACCTGAGCGGTACTTATTTAAATGCCATAAATTTTTTTTGATCACTTGAAAACCATATAATTTTTCAATCAATCATTCGTGCACGAAAACCTTTCAAAAATGTTCACCGCAAGTGCTATACCACGTTGGATTTTCATCACTTGGGTGAACGTTTTTAAATTTTTTGGCACTTAAGTGGTCGATGGAAAATTACGTCTCATAAGTGATAAAAAGAAGAAGTTACAGCACTTAAGCAATCCTCGTACAAAAATTGTAGTTATTTTGAATGTATGGCCCTTCTTGCGATTATAGTGATAGAGGGAAGAGGAGAAACTTTAAATGTATTTATATACAAGGGAATCCAAACTTTATTTGCAGTGATGCAAGTTCATGCCAGTGAACCCAACACAATTTCTTTTTGTTACCAAGCTAATAAACTAAACCCGTTATAATGGTGAAAAAGAGAGAGAGCTTCTCGAGCGATGTGGCTCAATGTAAAGCAAGCAAGAGGTCAGTTATTGAAATACTCTCCATAACGAAGCATGTGGTTACCGAAATGTAGAGATTAAACAGGATATGTATGCACCAAAAATGGGATCGAAGTAATTACTATGAAAGGACTAATTTAGAATCCGGCTTTTAGGGGAAGTTATCATGTATTTATAGAAGCATGTTGAATAATTTGTGCTAATTTGCATCTATCGATTCTAGAAACAAATCGATTTAAAAAATAATAATCTAGAAACAAATCTAGTACTCTAACACTGTTGAATAATTTGTGCTAATTTGCATCTATTGATTCTAGAAACAAATCGATTTTAAAAAAAAAAAATCTAGAAATAAATCTAGTACTCTAACACTGTTGAATAATTTGTGCTAATTTGCATCTATCGATTCTAGAAACAAATCGATTTAAAAAAAAATAATCTAGAAATAAATCTAGTACTCTAACACTGTTGAATAATTTGTGCTAATTTGCATCTATCGATTCTAGAAACAAATCGATTTCAAAAAAAAAATCTAGAAACAAATCTAGCACTCTATCACTGTTGAATAATTCGTTCTAATTTACATCTATCGATTCTAGAAACAAATCGGTTTCAAAAAAAAAAATCTAGAAACAAATCTAGCACTCTAACACCACATGTGTAATGTCATAATGAGCAATATAGAGATGGCATCCTTCTCAATAGAATTCGCACCTATATATAGCGATACTAGAGAAAGAGTCATGTATATACTTTAGGGAGAAAATTATTAAGAAAAAAGAAGAAGAAAGAAACAATGGCGAGAGCTAATCTAAAATCCTTTTGGACGATTCTCCTCATGCTCATTTTAGCTTTTGGCCTAGCTTCTCTCCCTGCAGCAAAGGCGAGACACTTGGGCACGCAAGGCCATGCCGGTATTGGAGAAGAAGGCCAGCTTGGCATCGGAGAAGAAGGCAAAGTAACCCATCCTCACTATGAGATCTTGCATGATGTCCCTGGTGGACCTAATCCCATTGGAAATTGAGGCTTGTCATAGCCATGGCATTATTAAGTTTGCCATCTAGTGAATTTTTTGAAGCAATTACTTGTAATTATTCAACAAATTCACTGTTAGAATAAAGCTGTTGTGGATTTAGTTGCATGTTAATTTATCTAACCTCTTTTTTATCTACATTTTGTTTGGATAAGTGCGCTAGAAGTCATAAAATTTGTTATGAAAGTGTAATTAATTCCAAAAATTTGTCAAATTTTTGTAATTAATTCATTTTGCTGACTTTGTCCAACATGACTAGCATGACTAACTGAAAATGTCAATGTGATTCATTTTTATTATTTCCACTCTCCTATGTTATGTCATCCTCAATTGGAACCCCTATCTTGAACGTGAGGAATGATCCAAAGTATCGATGTGCAGATAGCGGAAATAGACCATGAATTGATTCAAGGATCGTTCTTGAGTCAACTATCCGATTAAGAAAGGCCATTAAATATTGAAATGCGTTTGACCAGAGAATTCAACCATGGAAAGACAGCTCCATCATAAGGATCGATAAGGAATAATCTTACATCGTCACGAGTCAATTAGTGAATTGTTATAGATCAGTTTGGCATAAGTGTATATAGTGAATTGTTACGAGTCAATTAGTGAATTGTTACGTCTCATAAGTGATAAAAAAAAAAGTTATAGCACTTAAGCAATCCTCATACAAAAATTGCAGTTATTTTGAATGTATGGCCCTTCTTGCGATTATAGTGATAGAGGGAAGAGGAGAAATTTTAAATGTATTTATATACAAGGGAATCCAAACTTTATTTGCAGTGATGCAAGTTCATGCCAGCGAACCCAACACAATTTCTTTTTGTTACCAAGCTAATAAACTAAACCCATTATAATGGTGAAAAAGAGAGCTTCTCGAGCGATGTGGCTCAATGAAAAGCAAGCAAGAGGTCAGTTATTGAAATACTTTCCATAACGAAGCATGTGGTTACCGAAATGTAAAGATTAAACAGGATATATATGCACCAAAAATGACAGATAATTACTATGAAAGGACTAATTTAGAATGTTAGGGGAAGTTATCATGTATTCATAGAAGCATGTTGAATAATTTGTGCTAATTTGCATCTATCGATTCTAGAAACAAATTGATTTAAAAAAAAAAAAATCTAGAAACAAATCTAGCACTCTAACACTATTGAATAATTTGTGCTAATTTGCATCTATCGATTTTAGAAACAAATTGGTTTCAAAAAAAAAATCTAGAAACAAATCTAGCACTAACACCGTTGAATAATTCGTGCTAATTTGTATCTATCGGTTATAGAAACAAATCGGTTTCAAAAAAGAAAAAATCTTGAAACAAATCGGTTTCAAAAAAAAAACCACATGTGTAATGTCATAATGAGCAATATAAATAGTGATACTAGAGAAAGAGTCATGCATATACTTTAGAGAGAAAATTATTAGGAAAAAAGAAGAAGAAAGAAACAATGGCGAGAGCTAATCTAAAATCCTTATGGATGATCCTCCTCATGCTCATTTTAGCTTTTGGCCTAGCTTCTCTCCCTGCAACAAAGGCGAGACACTTGGGCACGCAAGGCCATGCCAGCATTGGAGAAGAAGGCCAGCTTGGCATCGGAGAAGAAGGCAAAGTAACCCATTCTCACTATCAGATCTTGCGTGAAGTCCCCTCTGGACCTAATCCCCCGGAAAGTCCCCCTGTTAGTGAAGAAGGCGAAGCAACCCATTCTCACTATGAGATCTTGCGCCAAGTCCCCTCTGGACCTAATCCCCCGGAAAGCCTCCCCGTTAGTGAAGAAGGTGAAGCAACCCATTCTCACTATGAGATCTTGCGCCGAGTCCCCTCTGGACCTAATCCCCCAGAAAGTCCCCCCGTTAGTGAAGAAGGCGAAGCAACCCATTCTCACTATGAGATCTTGCGCCGAGTCCCCTCTGGACCTAATCCCCCGGAAAGTCCCCCCGTTATTGAAGAAGGTGAAGCAACCCATTCTCACTATGAGATCTTGCATGACGTCCCTGGTGGACCTAGTCCCATTGGAAATTGAGGCTTGTCATAGCCATGGCATAATTAAGTTTGCCATCTAGTGAATTTTTTGAAGCAATTACTTGTAATTATTCAACAAATTCACTGTTAGAATAAAGCTGCTGTGGATTTAGTTGCATGTTAATTTATCTTACCTCCTTTTGATCTACATTTTGTTTGGATAAGTGCGCTAAAAGTCTTAAAACTTATTATGAAAGCGTAATTAATTCTTAAAATTTGTCAAATATGTGTAATTAATTCATTTTGCTGACTTTGTCCAACATGACTAACTGAAAATGTCAATGTGATTTGTTTTTTTTATTTCCAATCTCCTATGTTATGACATCCTCAATTGGAACCTCTATCTTGGACGCGAGGAATGATCCAAAGTATCAATGTGCAGATAGCAGAAATATACCATGAATTGATTCAAGGATCGTTCTTGAGTCAACTATACGATTAGGAAATGCCATTAAAGATTGAAATGCGTTCGACCAAAGAATTCGACCATGGAAAGACAGCTCCACCAGAAGGATCGATAAGGAATAATCTTTCATCGTCACGAGTCAATTAGTGAATTGTTATAGATCGGTTTGGCATAAGTGTATATAGTCAAATTGCAAGTGATTCCACATGGTTATAATACTAATTGCTTGGATGGATATTTGGATCTCGGTAAATGAGGAGCCAAATTTCCAATCAAGAATCGAGAGCCAAGAAATCAGGTGAATAAGAAGGCAAGAAATTTGATAAAAGGTCCTCATTTACCGAATTCCGAATATCCATCCAAGCAAGAATGGCTGGCCAGAATTCCCACATAACAAATCAAATTGATCCTCTCTTGCTTTCCTTTTATATTTCATTTTCGGCAAAGCGTGACACATTTTCCTTTTTTGTTTTACTTTCCTCCTTTATTTTACCCAATTTTTCCTCTGCTTGGCTTTCTTAATCTTTCAGTGGAGGAAGTGCTTCCTGATTTATCACCTTGAAGTAAGGCTTGAATCCATTTTTTATTTCTACTCATATTGCCGTCGATATGTCCAAATTCACTCACCATGATTCCACGGCCAGCATTATTTCCTTAATTATTTTCCTCAATTTCCTCTCAATCCTGGCCATTTCACAGCTTACTAATTGGAGGAGCACTAACTTCTGCAAATATCTTAATTCTTTCTCTCACTTAATCTCTTTATTAGTTAATTTATTTTCTTCCCATCTTCACTCGGTATCTTGCCAAAATTTTATCCATCTCGCACCCTTGCCAGCCGTACTTTTAAAAATGTGAATCTTTTAATTGTGGAAGAAAATTCCACCGATTCCTCCTCTAAATTTCGAGCACGCCCCCGCAAGCACGGTCCTCTCAAGATCATGACGTGCGATCTAGCCATCATCCACTATCTTCCATTCCTCGTTGGCAAATTTAGACTCGAATTCAAGTTGCCACATCGAAACCTCCAACTCGAATTGCGACATGGATCAATTCAATCAATTCAAGATTTTTGCTTCAATATGTCGATTTCAATTTGGCAACAATCGATAAGAAAGATTCCACACATGATTTTCCATAGTATTTTCCACACCATGCAAATGAGCACTATACAATATTTGATTCATAATCAAAATTTAGGTATCAACATATACTAATATTAAGAAAAGGGATAATACCACAAAAACTATTAAATTATGCAATGTAAAATCAGTACTTCTATTAAAAAAATCACAATGTTTGACTATGGGGATTATACAAATTCTTCCTCAACATGATAGTCCAGTTATTAGGTTTGACTTTCTAATATATTATCTAGCTCTACCCTAGTTTATTCCGCACGTGCATTCATCCTATTAGTCAAATTTTATTTGTCATTTCTAATCCAACTTGAACGTGAGAGAGTATGTTGCAATATGCCACATTACTTGACTTGATTATTTATTTATTTGCAACCTCTCTTAACATAATAGTTTAAACTTTTTGGTTGGATTTTTTTACAACCTCAAATGTCTCGCCCTAACCCTAAGGTACGCAGCAACCCATGATCACTGTGGTCAAATAAGTGTGACGTCCCATGACGTGTCACTAACCATTATTTTTATCTTTTAATTATGCGCATGCAGAAATGAAACATTTAATCTCCCGATCAGATAACAGTAGCAGGAACAGCCATAAAGACAAAAAACACAAAAATGACCTTGCCATTTTATTTATTCATTGGATTGACCCTTTGGAATAGGTATATGTACAATCCTACAGTTGAGCACTGTTCTAACTGCCATGAAGGGGGCAAAAGGGTCAATCTACTTCATCTTAAAAGGGAACGAAGTCTGGTCAGTCTAAAAAGTCAACATAAAAAGTCAGCAATTAAGGGCATCCATCGAGGCTGTTGAGGTAGATGGACGGTGACTTCAAGTCGTGCTCCGACGTATCGTAATCCAATGGGTACACTTGGTTCGGCTGGGGCTCGAGGTCCTCCATGGCTCTATTAGGAGGGTCAATGTCCATAGGGTCTCAGATCTCGTGACCAAGGCCATCAGTATGCGAGCCATCAAACCCATGCAGGGGACAAAACAGTTAATCCCCCTCCCTCGCAAACCACACGTGGAAAATATAGGGCACTCAGAATGTTAGCCGCTCATCCACCCACAGTGTGGACACATGATGCTCATATAAATGTGAACTGTCAAGGAAGCGATGATGTGTGACAATGGTGTCCCAATCTCGAGGGACTCCAAAGTGCACTGGGTGCTGTGCCATGCTAGGGACCAAAAACGGTTAAGCCACAACAAATGAGATAAAATCTCAATAAGTCAAAGTCCTAAACTTTGGTTAGGGTATCAATTTGTCTCAGGAATATCTAACAGGTGCATTCATCATAACAACAATTGACAGCCAAATTAATTTGCAAGCAACCTTACATCGCAACTGCACATATCCTGCATGATACAACTCAAACATGCTAGATATAAGGCAAACGGGTATTCACATAATCGGAACACGATACATAATATCTCATGCAAAAATAGTTATGCATGTTCCAATTATTATGACACTTAGGGCCACGGCACAACCAAAAGTTGACAGTCTTCTGGAATGATCAAGCATCATCCCACCCCATTAGCCATGGCATCATTTGGATCTCCCGCCACAAATGGCATTCTTATACGGAGCATTGGTCCAACCTTAATCGCGACTCGGCATTCAGTAAACTGTCGGGCATCCGATAAATCAGGCATCATCTCCCCAAACTCCTATTGGGTGACGAGTTCATTTTAATATGTCCACACAAGCATTTCAGAGTTTTCCATCATTTTATTTTCAAGGCATACATAATTAAGCCTCAGTAAACTGTCGGGCATCCGATAAATCAGGCATCATCTCTCCAAACTCCTATTGGGTGACGAGTTCATTTTAATATGTCCACACAAGCATTTCAGAGTTTTCCATCATTTTATTTTCAAGGCATACATAATTAAGCCAATATGGGACATGCATAAAATCAACATATAAACCATCCAATAACCCACATAATATCCATGTATCGCCTTACTGTGATAGACTAATAGTTAATTATAAATAATTAACATAAATTAGATTTAACCATAATTAATTATTACTAAAAATAATTAATTAATACCAAAGGAATTTATCATAATTAATTATTACTAAAATAATTAATTAACACTAAGAACTCATAATTAATTATTACAAATTGTAATAATTAGCACTAAAAATAAGTAATCGTAATTAATTATTGCTAAAATAATTAATTATAATTAATTATCGATAAATCGGAATTAATCATTTAATTAGCGCAAATAACTGTTAAGCTATAGTTAACTAATGCTAAGCATGATTAGTGAAATTAACCATCAGTAAACTTAATTAATTATATTAACCACCTAATCCAGATTAATTATAAACTAATATGTCCCTAATCGAGATTAACATACTAATCAAGAGATTAGTACGTTAACTCACCGGTTCGTGGCAGTGACATCACGGACACGACGGAGGCAGCAAGGGGATGCACGGGTACCTCTGGCCCGTTGAGGTGAGGCGGCGCAGAAACGGGTCTCTACGGGGGTGAGGTTCGGCAAAGAGGAAAACCGAGGGAGAGAGGGACGGCAGCAGCACGGGCTGCTCGGATGAGCGTCGGCGGCTCACGGCGGTCAGATGAGAGGCGGGAGGCGGCTCCGGACGGCAACTGGTGAGGCGGTGGTGGGGTTCTGTCTAAATTTTGCTAAATATGATTTTAATACCCTTTTCTTAAGTTTCCATAATACCTAGAACTTATACTAGTGTGAGCATAGTTTATGAACATTGGTGACATAAAAAACTTGGGGTATTAGATTTAGAATGGCATATTTTAGGATTTTTTGGTGACACAAAATTATTACGATATTGACGGCACAGGGTCATGGTTTAAAGATTGTTTGCATGGTATTTGCCTTTTAACAATTTAGTATGGAATTCTTTGACCAGACCGATATGAAAACATAATGGTGAATGGACTTCAATTTATATTTTGTGCAAGATCCAGGTCAAATTATCCACAATTTGTTAGTGAACACACAAATCAGATACTTATTGAGAAACCTTACACCCTGATTCTTCCATACATTTTATTCGCCGATACATAATATAGCAATTACATGAATCCCTTTGAGCTCAAACCCGAAAAACAAGTCCTCTCCGTAAGCGCATCGAGTGTTCACCTTTACCCTCATTTTTGGTTATCATCCCTCCTTTTTACCTACATTTTTTTATACCAATTTAGTGTTGCAAGATTGAGACAGTCCAATTACCCTAAAATCTATGTATGAATTTCGACAAAGAAAATGTTAAAAGTGTTTTTTCAGAACTAGTTAAACATTATTAAATGTGATTTGAAAATATATAATTTGCGAGTGAATTTTTTTAAGAAGCGTAATTATTTCATTTTCAAAGTGTCTTGCAACGAACTATTTCCACTATTAATAAATTTAGCAAGACGCTCTTGACAACTAGGGGAAGTTGCTATTTCCGCAGCCAAATTGGTTGGGAAAACCGTCCTACTATGACATCTCTCTTTCATACCGACTTCATTTGGTCTAAGCCAATGGGCATGAACCCAACACTCTTTTTTTTTTAACTGTCATTACTGAGCTAATAAAGTGAATCCATTAAAACAGTGAACACGAGAGATCTTCTCAATACGTCAGACAATGAAAAGCAAGACGGGAAACGAGTTATTCGAAATGCTACTCCATAACAAATTGTGTGATGACCTTATTGTAAAGTCAAGATTTATGCAGGGCATACATGCTAAGAATGAGATCAAAGTAGTGGTAGATGAATTGCATAAGAGGAATAACTTTGAATTTGGCTCGAGAGAAATGGTCACGCACACACATATATAACTTGTTCTAACTTGCATCTATCAATTTTAGTGACTCCAAATCCAGAACTCTAACACCACACATTTGTAACGTCATAACAAGCAATATGGAGATGGCATCCCTCTCAACGGTATTCATACCTATATATAGCGATGCTAGAGCAACAGCCATGCATATACTTTTGGGAGAAAATTATTAAAGGAGGAACAATGGAGAGAGCTAATCTGAAATGCTCGTGGACGATCCTCCTCATGCTCGTTTCAGCTCTTGTCTAAGCTTCTCTCCCCCACAACAAAGGCAAGAGACCTAGTCCCAAAAGGCCGTGCGGGCTTCGCAGAAGAAGGCGAAGTGACACATTTTCACTACCGGATCTTGCCTTGAACCCCCGTTTCGCCATATGGAACTAGCTGCCGCCACTATTGCGGCTTGGAGCCCTCATTCGATAATTAAGGCAGCTATTTGGGGAAATTTCGAAACAAATACTTGTAATTATTAAATAGATTCACCGATGGGATAATGTTTCTGGGATTTGGTTGTGTGTTGATTTGTTTGTACTTGGCAAAATCTGTGATTTCTTAGTCATGCCACCTCCTCTTGGTTTGATTCGTTTAATCGGATGGAATTACCATGCATGATTTTCTTGAAATAGGAGGGGCATACAAGTAATTTCTATGATCATCACATATGGTATATTTTACATCGAGTGTCATTAGAAGTCGGCTTACTATGGAGGTCCAACGTTAAACAACAAAAGAACCTTTTTTTGGCCAAAAATAGGAGAAGCATCAGGTTAAAATAATTAACTAGCCTACGCAGTCTACTGGCTTTCACCAACATCTTGTTCTTGGGCACCAAGCTTTGCGGCCTTGTGTAAAGTGACTTTTGGAGAGTATGTTTGACTTTCCGATCAACAAGAGCGGATCACATCTGGAAATGTCCCATGAAAATTCTTTTGTTCTAAAAATTTTCACGACTTTGACTTATTTAAAAACAAATATTCAAATACGTTTACGATTTGACTTCTTCGATATTATGCACTGCGGTACTCAATTCTAAGGTGCTAACCAAAAATTTCTTCAGTTTCAAAAATTCATTATAGGAATGTTATGTAAATTACTTCAATTTGTGAATTTAATCAAACGAGCTAACATGAAAATGTGGGAAAAGGACACCTCAAGTGTTATGACTCTTTTCTCCAATCACTGGAGTGTCAAAAAACTCTTTAATCGATTATTTGAGTACAATAACCTTTTAAAAATGTTCGCCACAAGTATATGTCATGTCAGATTTCCATCATATAAGTGAACGTTTTTAAAATTTTTGGCACTCAAGTGAACAATGGAAAGTTATCATACCTAAGTGATCGAAAAAAAGTTATAATACATAAGTGAGCGCCGCATGAAAGTACCATTATGACGGAATCCAACTTTATTTGCTATGATAAAAGTTCTACCGGTGAATCCAACACAATTTATTTTTTTTACTGAGCTAATAAAGTAAGTCCATTATAATGGCGTACAAGAGAGAGCTTCTCGAGCACCGTGGCACAATGACAAGCAAGCGAGAGGTGAGTGATTGAAATGCTTTCCTATAACGAATCATGTGATTATCGATACGTAAAGTTCAAAATTTAAGCAGGATATACATATTAAATGGAATCGAAGTAATGGCAGATGGATTCACTAAAGGACTGACTTAGAATCTGGCTCTTAAGGAAAGTTGTCAAGTATATATGGAAGCATGTTGAAGTGTTAATTTGCAACTATCAGTTCTAGAAACAAATCTAGAACTCCTAACACTGCACATGAGTAATGTCTTAACGAGCAACATAGAGATGGCATCCTTCTCAATAGAATTCGCACCTATAAATAGAAATATTAGAGCAAGAATCGTGGATATACTCTATGGAAAAATTTATTCAGAAAAAAGAAGAAGAAACAATGGCAAGCACTAAGCTAAGATCTCATGGATGATCCTCCTCATGCTCATTTTAGCTTTTGGCCTAGCTTCTCTCCCTGCAACAAAGGCGAGAAACCTAGGCGTGCAAGGACGTGCTGGCGTCGGAGAAGAAGGCGAAGCAACCCATTTTCATTACTGGATCTCGCCTGAGGTCCCCTCTGGACCGGATCCCCTTCATCATTGAGCCTTGTCACAGCCATTGCATTATTAAGTCCGCCTTCTAGTGAATTTTTTGAAGCAATTAATTGTAATTATTCAATAAATTCACCGATAGAATAAAGTTGTTGCGGATTTAGTTGCACTTTAATTTATCTTACCTCCTTTTGATCCTTTATTTTTTTTTAGGATGAGTGTGCTAGAAGTCTTAAAATTTATCACCAAAGTACAATTAAGTCCTAAATCTTTTCAAATTTATGTAATTAAATCATTTTACTAACTCTATCCAACTTGACTAGATAGACTAACATGAAATACCAATGTGGCAGTTTTTGTTATTTTCTCTCTCCTATGTTGCTTTAACGTCACTAAAACATGAAATTTAAGGCTAAAAAGATGTTTTTGTCCGAATCATATTTTTTAACTCAAAGTTTAGTTAAATTAGATATAAAGATAAAGGCCAAATTATAGAGAAAGAATACAAAAAAAGAAAAGAAAAAAATCGGCATTTTTACGACTAAGAGTGAACTTGGGTATATCTATCGCGGAGTGTCGTTTGAATTATTTGGCTTTTCTTCCTATTCTTACTGTAATTAACTTTCAAAAGAGAGAAAAGCTTGGGTAGTTATGAGAACTTGATGCCTATTCGATTTATCAACAACTCGACGACGGTAACCAAACGTAGCTAATGAACTTTAGCAACGGGATTTTACAGTTTTCAGGACGGTTCTATCTATCACGTTTTGTTTTCTTTAGGGTCAATATCACAAAAAAACTTCAAACTATTATGTGTTATCCAATTCAACAATTTGACAGTAAAATTTAACCGAAACTAACGAAAGGTAAATTTATTACATATATACTAGTTTAAGATTTTTGGAGATCAAAAATTAATTGGATTAATTTATCACAAGTACATTAATTTGAGATTTTTCGTAATAGTAACCCCTTATTTTATTAACGTTGATATCTTACTATCTAGATTTTCGATGTGATTTTCGTTTTGGAATTCAATAGTTTTCAAATGTATTGAGAATGTACGAGAATATTTCTTTCTCACGGCAACACCAAAGCCAAGTTGCTCGCATGGCTATGTGAAGTATTCATTGTGTCCCAGCCGGTTGATATGTAATGCTTCTGAATTTCTTACTTGGAGTTGTATCACATTGTAACCTAACAAAGCACTCAAATTACAAGAACAATGACTAGGATCTTAGTTCATATACATCCTTCGAAACTTTGATCCCCTTTCGCAACTTTGTTTTATATCTAATTAGAGAAGCCGTGGTGCTAGAGCTTATGGACATTTGTGGAACAAACTATTAACAAATGATGTAAAGTCACTCCACATGTTAAAAAAAAAACCCACGGGATAATTATTGGGCCAGTATCATTTGCTTGATAACTCGGATTCTCAAAACCAATTTCTAGGTAGGACTAACGCTAAAGTCAAAGAAGAAACACGATAATGGCATATGGATTATGTGTCGTAGGACTCAATTGAAAATTGGGCCTTCTCGCAAGGTGTCTCGTCAACGATTGCATTGTATGCATCCACGTTACCTCGATGCAAAAATTTATAATAATCATGCTGCCTTCACGCCAACTCGAATATAACTTCACTCAACCTAACCGAATCACAAAACCAAGATTTATATTAATCTTGAAATCAATATGCCATTCATGTCACTTGATGGTAGATATTGTTTCGGATCTCACTTATAAAATTTCCCCATGCTCTTGTTTAATAATACCAAATGGTGACTCCATGCCTTACTTGTGTCGTATAACCCCAAAAAATAACCTATTAAAAGATTTAGAGTAAAGTTGCATGATATAAAGTGCAAGCAACAAACTAGAAGTTCAATTCATAGTTTGTATTTAAGTTGCTCTAAATGTCACAAATGTACTTGTGCTTTGCACTAATTTATAAGCCACTTTAAGTTTTTTTTTTTGGTAAAGGATTAGATATTATTGTTTATATCAAATAACATGGAAATTATGTTATCACTTAGCACATATATTATTGGTTAATGGATTTGTGACTGCACATAAAAAAAACACGCTTGAAAGAAAGTCCTCAAAATTTGTGCTTTATGATAATATTTTTTCCCAATTACATTAAATAAAAAGCATATCTTGGTTAGATAAATCGAAAAATCGTTAATTCCTACCTAACATTTGTGAAATTAGCAAAATTAGTCACTTAGATAGAGAAGACTGTATGTCATCAAAGGAAAACTTATTTGGGGCTAATTTTATTCTCGATGATTTCAAATAGTAAGTAGAGATGCAAAAATATTGATTAATGTTAGATAAACCAAACGATAGATTGTTTTGATTTTGATTTTAATTTTAATAAGAATAATGTTGTAAGTAACCCATCGTATTATTTCAAATCATAAAACACCTACTTTATTTTGTAAAAATGTTACCAATTTCATTTTTGTCTCCCTTCTCTCTTCTATATACCTGCACGTGTCCGGTGCTCATGGGAATCGAACCACGGGCTCGGTACTTTCCGACCCCACTCCTCTAATCCCTTTACCAGTAGGGTTGCAAGCCTGTTGGCACGAGGTAAATTATGGTATTGATAACTGGGAGAAATCTTTCAAACACGTGTGGGTAATCCCGTCCCTACATATCCCTTCTTTTTGTCTTCTTGTCCCGCACTCGATTTCCCCCTCTCTTGGTGTGACTTATTACCCAATAGGGATAGTGACACAAATTGTAATGACCCGATTCAACGAGAGCGGGAAGTTGCTGTCAAGGCCAGAGGGCCTACACAAGGAACGGCTCCTAGTAGACTTCTAGGATGGCGAAGAGGGTAAGAATGAACCGAACTATACATCGAATGGGGGGAGAGCAATTATGGGATATATATGTGAAAACTGGAATTAACTTACCAATGCACCTTTTGACGTAACTGCAAATTTTGCTTTTAAACTCTAAAGTTAAGCAAGCCTAGGTTAGAACACTACCAAGATGGGTGATCTCTTGGGAAAGTGCTTGTTTGTACGCTAAAGAATAAAACCATGAGGCTCAATATGGGATGGGTTGAAGCAAGCAATACCTCTATGAGTTAATCCATGATGTCACAATATGATATCAAAGCAGGACCCCTTCTAGTGGGTGTGGTTTAGGGACGAACTAGGCGAAAGCTAGTGGGCCTATAATGACCCGATCCGATGAGAGAGAGGAATGGTTGCTTAGGCAAGAGGGCATAGACAAGAAACGGCACCTAGCAAGCTTCTAGGATAGTGAATGATACAGGAATGAACTGAACTATACACCAAATAAAGGAAGAGCGATTCCGAAATATATATATGAAAACTAAAATTAACTCATGGAGATGCCTTTTGACATAATGACAAGTTTTGCTTTAGAAATCCAAAGTTAATCGAGCCCAAACTAAAGCATTATCAAAATGAGTGGCTTCTTGGGAAATTGTCTACCTATACGCCAAAAGATAAAATCATGAGGCTTAGTATGGGACAGGCCAAAACGGACACTACTTCTATAAGTTAATCCAGGATGTCATACAAATTGTCCCTAAATTTTGATCTAATGTGCAATGTGGTTCTTAAACTTTAGTCCAATGTGCAATTTCGTCTATCAACTTTTAATTTGTTTCCTTGAATTTAGCCCAAACGCAATATTAGCCTAATATACAATTTTATTCCTAAACTTTTAATTTGTTAAATGACCCAGTGTGCAATGTGAATTAAAAACTTTAGCCATTGTGCAATAATTCCCTAAACTTTTAATTTGCTTAATGCAGTTCCTAAATTTTTGATATATATTCAAACTAGGCCTTAAAATATATAAAAATATCCAATGTTATCCTTTCGTTAATTTTAGTTTGGACACAATATTAAACATATATATATGTAGTCTATGGACTAGTTTAAAAGGGAAAAGGCCACAAAATCATCAAATTATGCCATGTAAAATTAATATTTTTGTTAAAAAATCATGGCGCATGACTATGGGTTTGTGTGTGTAGGTACAGTCTTCCTCCGCATAATAGTTAAGTTATTGGGTTTGACTTTCTAATATATTATTTGAATCTACCCAAGTTTATTTCACACATACATTCATCCCATTAATCAAATTCCATATGTCATTTTTAATCCAACTTCAATGTGAGAGTGTCACAATATACCCCATGCTTGACTTGACTATGGGTTTACATTCTATTTATTTACACACGGCTTCCATCAACCTATTAGGTTGATTTTTTTTACGACCTCAAGCATTTTTTTTTTGTATCACCAAATCCCAAACTTGTATCATTGTGACAATAATAGCCATTATCTATTACCAAAAGCCCTAAACTTTGTCAAATATGACACTAATACCCTTTTTTTAAAATTTTCATAGTACCCCAAACTTACACCAGTGTGAGCATAGTTTATGAGCTTTGGTGACATTAAATAATTTGAGGTATTGGATTTACAATGGGCATATTTTAGGACCTTTTTGCTGATACAAAAAAAAATTAATATATTGATATCACAGCGGCATAGTTTAGAATTTGTTTATTGGTATTTGCACTTAACAAAAATTAATATGAAATTTTCTGACCAGACCAATATGGAAACTTAGAGGTAAATTAAAGAAATAGACTTCAATTTATATTTTGCGCAAGATCCAAGTTAAATATTCCACAATTTATTGGTGAAGACACAAATCAGATCTATTGGTAAACTTTACACTATACATGATATAGGAATCACGTGAATCCCTTTGAGCTCAAAACCGAAAAACCATCCCTATTTGACCACACTTTTCATTATCTTCTCTCCGTTTTACCTGCATCTTTTATACCACTTTACAGTTGCTAGATTGAAACAGTCGAATTACCCAAACATCTATGTTTGAATTTCGACAAAGAAAATGTTAACGAGCATTTCTTGGGCATTATTTAAAGATTATTAAAAGTACATTTTAAAATATATAAATTGTGAGTGAATTTTTTTTAAAGCATAATTATTTCATTTTCAAAGTGTCTTGCGAGGAATAATTCCACTATTAATTAATTTAGCAAGATGCTCTTGACAATTAGGGGAAGTTGCTATTTCCACAGCCAATTTGGTCGGGAAAAGTGTGCCATTATGAAATCTCTCTTTCATACTGACTTGGTTCGGTCCAAGCTAATGCGCGTGAACCCAACACTTTTTTTTAACTATCGTTACTGACCTAATAAAGTGAATCCACTAAAACAGTGAACAAGAGAAATCTTCTCACGACGTCGGACAATGAAAAGCAAGATGGCAAACGAGTTTTTTGAAATGCTTTTCTATAACAAATTGTGTGATTACCTAATCGTTGTCAAGATTTATGTAGAGAATATATGCTAAGAATGAGATCAAAGTAGTGGTAGATGAATTGCATAAGAGGAATAACTTTGAATTTGACCAGAGAGAAATGGTCACGCACACATATTTAACTTGTGCTAACTTGCA
This sequence comes from Corymbia calophylla, assembly GCA_014182845.1. Classification (NCBI taxonomy): domain Eukaryota; kingdom Viridiplantae; phylum Streptophyta; class Magnoliopsida; order Myrtales; family Myrtaceae; genus Corymbia; species Corymbia calophylla. The sequence goes on from CM024695.1 coordinate 2,132,013, forward strand.
TCTATCAATTTTAGTGACCCCGAATCCAGAACTCTAACACCACATATTTGTAATGTCATAACAAACAATATGGAGATGGCATCCTTCTCAACAGTATTCATACCTATAGATAGCGATGCTAGAGCAACAGCCATGCATGTACTTTTGGGAGAAAATTATTAAAAGAGGAACAATGGAGAGAGCTAATCCGAAATGCTCGTTGACGATTCTCCTCATGCTCGTTTCAGCGTTTGGCTTAGCTTCTCCCCCCGAGACAAAAGCAAGAGACCTATTCCCAAAAGGTTGTGCCGGCATCGCAGAAGAAGGCGAAGCGACACATTTTCACTACCGGATCTTGCATCGAACCCCCGTTTTGCCATATGGAACTGGCTGCCGCCACAATTGCGGCTTGGAGCCCCCATTCAATAATTAAGGCAGCTATTTGGGGAAATTTCAAAACAAATACTTGTAATTATTACAAAGATTCACCGATGGAATAAAGTTTCTGGGATTTGGTTATGTGTTGATTTTTTGTACCTGACAAAATCTGTGATTGATTAGTCATGCCATCTCCTGTTAGTTTGATTTGTTTAATCAGATGGAATTACCATGCATAGTTTTCTTGAAATATGAGGGGCATACAAGTAATTTCAGGTAAAGTATTCGAATTTTAAAAGAAAATGGATAGACAAAAGCCTTTTGAAAATCTAAATCTATGACCGTTCTTTCTAACAAGATCTAGCCAGATAAGAGGAAGGACATCCTTGATCATCATTTAGAGTGGCATTTTCTTACGATTAAGTAATTGTGGGTATACTTACATCAAGTGTCACTAGAAGTTGGCTGCCTATGGAGGTCCAACGTTAAATAAAAAAGGAACAATTTTTTGGCTAAAAATAGGAGAAGCATCAGGTTGAAATGATTAACTAGCCTTTGCAGACTACTGGCTTTCAACATCTAGTTCTTGGGCACCAAGCTTTGCGGCCTTATTTAAAGTGACTTTTGGAGAGTATCTTTGACTTTACGATCAACAGGGGCGGATTACGTTTGGAAAATTTGTCCCATGAAAAATCTTTTGGTCTAAAAATTTTCACGACTTTGACCTATTTAAAAGCAAACATTAAAATACTTTTAGGATTTGATGTATTCAATATTTATGCAATGGAGCACTCAATTCTAAGATGCTAACCAAATATTTCTTCAGTTTCAAATATTCATTATAGGAATTCTGTGTTAATTACTTCGATTTGTGAATTTAATCAAACGAGCTAATATGAAATTGTGGGAAAAAGACACCTCAAGTATTATGGCTTTTTTTTTTCTGATCACTTGAGTGTCATAAAACTCTTTAATCGATTATTTGAGTACCATAATCTTTAAAAACGTTCACCACAAGTTCTAAACCACATTAGATTTCCGGCATATGGGTGAATGTTTTTAAAAATTTTTGGCATTTAAGTAATCGATGGAAAGTTATAATACTTAGGTGATCAAAAAAAGTTGTAGTACATAAGTAGACGTCGTATGAAAGTTATAGTATTTGTGTTGTTATTTTCCCAAAATTGTAGTTATTTTAACTGTATGGCCCTTCTTGCGATTATAGTGATAGAGGGAGGGGCAGTGACTTTACACTATATATACATAAATATAGGATGAAATCTAACTTTATTTGCTAGAGACAATACCACAAAAAGTCCCAAACTTTGCATGTTGTGACACATTTACCCCAAACTTTTTTTTTTTTTTTGGTGACCCAGGGAACCCCGCATTACCCCAAACTTTTTTTGTGACATTAAAAACACCAAACTTTTCCCATGTGATATATTTATCCTAAACTTTTTTTTGTGATACCAAAAGTTCCAAACTTTGCCAATTATGACATATTTACCCCAAACTCAAAGGCCATTTTCATCTTTTTCTTTCCTTTTTTTCTATTTTTTCCTTTGCTTGTTTTTCCTCCTCCTCCAACAGTGGAGGAAGCCATCGGAGTTGGCCCTTGCTATGGCCTTGGCCTAGGCAAGCGAGGGCCACCCTCCCCAGGGCAGGGCAAGGGTAACCCTTGCTAGATCTAGCAAGGACGGCCCTCGCCGTTGCCCTCACCTAGGTCCAGAGGCCCTCGTCATCACCCTCACCTAGGTCGGGCAAGGGCAACCCTCATTAGATCCAATGAGGGTAGCCCTCATCATCGCCCTTACCTAGGCAAGCAAGGGCAACCCTCACTAGATCCGACGAGGGCGAGCCTCCCCTTGGTCAGGCAAGGGCAACCCTCGCTAGATCCGGCGAGGGCAACCCTCATCGTCGCCCTAGCCTACGCAGGCAAAGGCAACCCTCACTAGATCCAATGGGGGCCGCCCTCGCCTTGGCCTCCCCCGCCTAGGTAAGGGCAGCCCTTGACTGATGCCGGCGAGGGCAACCCCCACCTGAGTCAGACAAGGGCCAACGCCAACGGCTTCCCTCTACCGTCGGAGGAGGAGGAAAAAAAAAGGCAAGAAACAAAAAGGAAAAAATAAGGAAAAAGGAAAGAAAAAGAAAAAAGTAAAAGATGAAAATGCCCTTCAGAGTAAGAGTTTGGGATAAATGTGTCACACGGGGTTAAGTTTGGGGTTTTTTGTGGTATTCTCTATATTTTCTATGATAAAAATTCTACCGGTGAACCGAACACAATTTCTTTTTCTTTTTTACTAAGCTAAAAAAGTAAATCCTTTATAATGGTGTACAAGAGAGAGCTTCTCCAGCAATGTAGCACAATAAAAGCAAGCGAGAGGTGAGTTATTGAAATGCCTTTCTATAACGAATCATGTGATCATCGATACGTAAAGATAAAAAATTAAGCAGGATACATATATCCATACATACATATATATACCTTAGGAGAAAATTATCAAGACAAAAGAAGAAGAAAGAAACAATGGCAAGACCTAATCTACAAGCTCGTGGACGGTCCTCCTCATAAGGTGTATCATCATCAATTGCATTGTAGCATTAGTGTTAAGTCAAATCAAAAATTTATTATATTCATGCTACCTTCACATTAACTCGAATATAGCTTCAATGACCTAACCGAGTTATGAAACCAGGACTTATATTAATCTTGAAATCATATTTCATTCATGTCACTCCATGGTAGATATTGTTTCTGATCTTACTTCTTATAAAATTTCCCCCATGCTCTTTTTTAATAATACCATCTGGTGACTCTATGCCCTACATGAGTCATTATACCAAAAAAAAGAAAAACCTACTAAAGATTTAAAGTGATCTTGCATTATATAAAGTGCAAGTAGCAAAATAGAAGTTCAATTTATGGTTTTTTTTCTCTCTTTGAAGTTGCTCTTAACGTTACAAATGTACTTGTGCTTTGCACTTATTTAGATACTAATAGTAGAAAGGAAAATACCACAAAAACCGTTAAAGTATTCCATGTAAAATCTATGCTTCTGTTAAAAATATCATAGCGCTTGACTATATGATTTAGATGTTCTTCCAATGTTTGTATGGTCTTCCTCCACATAATAGTTAAGTTATTGGGTTTGACTTCAAATCCAATTTCAGGTTCTACCCTAGTTTATTTCGCACATGTATATACCCCATTAGTCAAATTTCAAGTGTCATTTTTAATCCGACTTGAATGGGAGAAAGTGTGTTGCTATATACCACATCGCTTGACTTGACTATGGGGTTTATATATGCAACCTCCCTCGACCTAATAATTTAGAATTTTGGGGTGGATTTTTTTACAACCTTAAACTTTTTTGTTTGTGTCACAAAGACCCCAAACTTGTACTATTGTGACAAAAATAAACATTATCTGCCACCAAAAATCCTAAACTTTGCCAACTATGACGCTAATACTCTAATTTTTTTTTATTTCCATAATACCCCAAACTTGTACATGTGTAAGCATAGTTTTATGCGCTTTTGCGACATAAAAAAAAATTGAGGTATTAGATTTACAATGGGCATATTTAAGGATTTTTTTGTAACACAAAAAAATTTATGATACTGATGTCATAGCCTCATAGTTTAGGGGCATTTTTTGTATGGTACTAACCTTTAACAAAAAGTAGTATGGAATGTTTTCTGACCAGACCAATATAAAACTTAGAGGTGAATTAAAGAACTGTATTGTGATTTAAGACATCCAACTTTTGGGTTGGATTATTTTACAAACTCAAACTTTTTTTGTTTGTGTCACCAAAACCTCAAACTTGTACTATTTTGACAAATATAGCCATTGTCTACCACCTAAAACCCTAAATTTTGCCAACTATGACACTAATACCCTAGTTTTTTTTTCCTTCCACAATACCCCAAACTTATAACAGCGTGAGCATAGTTTATGAGCTTTTGTGACATTAAAAAAATTGAGGTATTAGATTTACAATAGATATATTTGAGGGTTTTGTGACACAAAAAAATTAGGATATTGATGTCATAGCAATATAGTTTAGGGGGTTTTTCATGTGGTATTAACCTTTAACAAAAATTAGTATGGAATGTTTTCTAACCATACCAATTTGAAAACTTAGAGGTGAATTAAAGAAATAGACTTTAATTTATGTTTTATGCAGGATCTAAGTTAAATTATCCACAATTTATTAGTGAGGATACAAATCATATGCTTATTGGGAAACTTTCCACCATAATTCTTCCATACCTTTTATTCGCCAATACATAAAATGGGAATTACGCAAATCCCTTTGAGCTCAAAATCAAAAAACTAATACTATCCATAAGCAGAATTATTTTTTTTAAAGCAATAGTTCATTCATTTCCGTAAATAAATAAATAAAAAAGAAAGAAACAACACAATTCAACTACAAACCAAGACAAATCCCGGACAGTTCAAAGCAAAACAAGTTTAAGATAACAAGAAATCATTACAACAAGTTAAGGTCATGCTCAAATGGCATATTTGTGATTTCTTCAAATCAAAATTGACGGTCGATCACCGAATTTATCTTTAGTAATGGGCACATACCAAGAACTCCATCTATCACTATAATTTTGCCTTTTATATGTCATGTCTTAACCATTGAGCACACGACAATCCCTCACTCTTGTGTTCATTTGATTTCGACATCCCAAGACTTGTCGTCAACCCAATATTTTTATCTTTTCATTATACGCAAGCAAAAGTATTATATAACTACCCAGCCAATCAGAACAATAGGAATAGTAGGAAAGCATATCATCAAACGCTTTTAACGGCACTACTTTTATTTATTCACTTGTTAACCCTAGAAAGTTTAATACTTACAAGCCCATTCAACGGGCGACTTCCTATCAACCAACAAAAACCAACAATGGCTCAAGATTAACTTAAACTCCTCTAACACGAGGGCCAGCTAAAAAGTGATGCTTCTCGTGCCCATCACATACTCGATCCCCAGTACTAGGTGTGGTGTCTCATCGAGATACTAGTTCACAAGAACCCTGAATTGCATGCGTCAATTCTCCATACTATGGGCCTGAAAAATATTTAACAATAATGAGTGATATCAAATCTCAATGAGTTAACAACCGAAGCCTCATTTAAGAAGCTAACTCGCCTCAGGTGCAACCTACACATGAAGCATATTATTGATGATAGATTAATAGCAAAACATCCATGGCTTTGCCTTAACTTTACACGAGCAGGCACCTCGGCCCAATAATAGCCAACAAGACCCTCAAATCAATCCATAAACATTCTTATATTGCCTTGGCACGTGCACTACATTAAATAAAATTTAGCGTGGCATAATCTTACAACCACACCCAAGCATGATCAAAACACTTTCGATAATTCCCATGCACAATGCATTCACGCAAGCATTCTCACCTTACCTAGGCACATCAAAACTCACATGATCAATCAAAATCCCTTCCCAATCTATACAAACAGCTACTTTGGGGATTACCCATCTGCTAGGAGAATTTATAAACAAATACAAATCCTTGTTATCATTCGACCAGTAGTGACATATAAAGTATCGGACAGTATAAATTTAGCAACACTCTTCCCCTCAGATCTATCATGTAGCAAATGCATTTAATAACCCAGGACACACAATAATTATCAATTTCATGCATAAGACATTCATACATGTTCAGATTATTACGACCACTCGGGGTCACACCCGAAATCCATCAAGAATCTTCTAGCATAACCGGGCATCGTCCTACCCCGTCAGGCATGGCATTATCTTGGGGTCCCCTGCAGACAGCATTCCGAAAAGATCATCAATCATATCTCAACTGCGACTCAATATCCGAAATCCATTGTGCATTTGAAATCCATCAAGCATTGTCTCGAAATCCATCAATGGCGGTTTCTTTTACGTGATCACACGAGCATACCAACCACTCAAGCTAATTTCATTTTTCCTCATTTAGCCAATGCAGACAAGGTTCGTGCTCATACAATAATTTATTGCAAATTTCACATGCAAAAATGCCATAAAATAATTACATGTGATTATGTACATATAATTAATTCGTCAAATTTTGCATGCTTTCATTTAGAACATCATTGCCCAATTTAACACAAAACATGGCATATAAGCACGACACCTCGAATTACCATTTATATGTCCATGAAACTCTTCTTTAAAATACCCACCTAATTCTTTTCATGAGGCAATTCATTTCATATTAGAATTACCATATATCTCAAGCCAATATCTCTTAAATATAGATAACCTATCAATAATCTTCGATAACTTATCGCCTAATTAATGATAGCTTATCATCCAATTTCTAATTGCTATCACCCTTTTGGTGATAGCTTATCACTTTTTTTTTCCGATAGCCTATTGCCCCTTTGGTGATAGCTTATCTCCTTCTCCTTTATAACATATCACTTTTATTTATCACCTATCGCAATAACTTATCATTTTCATCTATTACTTATCGTGATAACTTATCAACTAAACTATCATTAATTAGCACTAAACATGATTAACCATAATATAATATTACCCCTAATCCCAATTAACACCCTAATCAAAGGATTGTGAGGTTAACTCATCTGTTAACAGCAACAATGACTCAACGACGGTGAAACAACAAGAATGATGAGTGGCACCTAAGCGATAGCTCACAACTCATGGCTCGCAACAATGAGCAATGACGGCATCATAGTGAGGACAGCAAGCGGCATGAAAGTGGCACAATGGGGTGGTGGCACTGGTGGTGACCGAACAAAGGAGAGGGAGAGATAAAAGGTTTGAGGGAGGAGAGACTTCGGTGGGGGGGGGGGGGGAATGGATGTGAGAAATGGGAAGAGAGAGAGAGAAAACATGAGGAGGGGGGAGAGATAGAGAGAGACCAAACTACCTTTGCAAGTTTCTCTTGCAAACTTCTCCTCCAAGTCTCACTTGCAATCTTCCTATGTAAGCTTCCTTTGCAATCTTCTTATGCATGCTTCATTTAATTCAAAAATCCTTCTAGAAAGGCATTTTGGTAATTTTACCAAAGTGTGGTATAAAATACTATACATGTACAAGGGCCAAATTCATGTACAAGCTTGTATAAATCAACCATGGGCTCATTTGATCTCATTGGGCTTGAATTGACCTCATTAGGCCTCTTAGGCGCCTAGGCATGAGGTCCATTGGGCCCTCTCGAGCTTGGGTACTCATGGCTCCTCGTATGCAACCAGTTTCCATTTTTCTGATAATTCATGACCTGCCATAGTTAACTTGAGCATCATCCTGAAATAACTTTCTTGTCATTGCCCTTTAATACCAAGACCTTGAATCTTGATCCTGCTTCTCAAAAAAGGGTCGAATTGAGGATTTCACAGTCTGGCTCTTAAGAAAAGTTGTTATTATATGGAAACATGTTGAATAACTTTGTTAATTTGCATCTACCAATTCTAGTAACAAAATCTAGAACTCTTAACACTACACGAGTAATGTCAAAACGAGCAACATAGAGATGGCATCCTTCTGAATAGAATTCACACCTATAAATAGCGATACTAGAGCAAGAGTCATGTATATACCTTAGGGAAAAAATTATTAGGAAACAATAAGAAGAAACAATGGTGAGAGCTAATCTAAAATGCTCATGGATGATCCTCATCATGCTCATTTTAGCTTTTGGCCTAACTTCTCTCCCGGCAACAAAGGCAAGAGACCTAGGTGCACAAGGCCATGCTAGCATCAGAGAAGAAGGCCATACCAGCATCAAAGAAGAGGGCAAAGCAACCCATTCTTACTATCGAATCTTGCGCGACGTCCCCGCTGGACCGGATCCCATTCATAATTGAGCCTTGTCACGGCCATTGCATAATTAAGTCTGCCTTCTAGTGAATTTCTCGAGGCAATTACTTGTAATTGTTCAATAAATTCACCAATAAAATAATGTTGTTTTGGATTTAGTTGCAAGTTAATTTATCCTACCTCCTTTTGATCTACTTTTTTTTTTTTTTATGAGTGGCAAGAAGTCTCAAAACTTGTCAAAAAAGTGCAATTAAGTCCTAAAACTTGTTGAATTTATGTAATTAAATTATTTCACTAACTCTGTCCAACTAACTAACTGAAAATGTTGGTGTGACTCTTTTTAATTTTTTTTTCTCTCTCCTATGTTGCTTTGACGTCACTAAAACATGAAAATTAAGGCTAAAAAGATATTTTTGTCCAAATCCTATATTTTTCAACCCAAAGTTCTGTTAAATTAGATTAAAAGATAAAGGATAAATTATTTCAAAAATACAAAAAAGAAAAGAAAAAATTAGTATTTTTACAACTAAGAGTAAAATTGGATATATCAGACGTCGAGTGTCATTTGAATTATTTGACTTTTCCTACTCTTACTGCAATTAACTTTCATAAGAGAGAAAAGCCTAGGTAGTTTTTGAGAGCTTGATGCCTGTTTGATTCATCAACAACTCGACGGCGGTAATGAGATGTACAAGATTTTGTACTTTTAGAGACAGTTCTGCCTATCATGTGTTGTTTTCTTTAGGGTCAATATCACGATACACTTGTGATAAATTTACTCCAAATTAATTTCTTGACCAACAAAAATTCTCAAATTGATATACCAGTAACAAATTTACCTTTCTTTAGAATCCGTTAAATTTTACCATCAAATTGCTGAATTGGATAACACGTAATAGTTCATGGATGTATAAGTTTGGGATTTTACCCTCTATTTGTCATAATTGTGCTAGTTTATGATTTTTTGTGGTATTAATTCAATTTTAAAAAAATTAATAGAAGGTGAATTTGTTACAACATTTTTGGGTTTATGGTCAAAAAATTAGTCTAGAATAAATTTATCACAAGTGTACTAGTTAGGCAGGTTTTTGGTTTTCAAAATATTAATTTGAAGTAAATTTGTCATAAGTGTATCAATTTGATATTTTTGATAATATTAATCCCATATTTTATTAGTGTTAATATCTTGCTATTTAGATTTTCCTTGTGATTTTCAATTCCGAATTTAATAGTTTTCAAATGTATTAAGAATGTAAGAGAAGATTTCTTTCTCATGGCAACAACAAAGCCAAGTTGCTCGCATGGCCATGTGAAGTATTCATTGTCTCCATCAGTGTAGCCGGTTGATATGGAATGCTTCTGAATTTCTCACTTGAAGTTGTATCGCATTGTAACTTAACAAAGCACTCAAATTACAAGAACAGTGACTAGGATCTTAGTAAGTATACATCCTTCGAAACTTTGGTCCCCTTTCACAACTTTTTTTTACATCCAATTAGAGAATCCGTGGTACTAGAGCTTACGAACATTTGTTGAACAAACTATTATCAAGAGATTAAAGTCACTCCACGTGTTACCAAAAAAAAATTCCTTTATGATAATTGATGGGCTAGCATTATTTGATCAATAACCCGAATTCTCAAAATCAATTTCTAGGTAGGACTAATGCTAAAGTCAAAGAAGAAACAATATAATGTGTATGGATTATGTGTCATAGGACTAAATTGGAAATTGGCTCTTTTATAAGGTGTACAATCATCAATTGCATTGTAGCATCAGCGTTAACTCGATTCAAAAAGTTGTTATATTCATGCGACCTAGCTTCACACAACCTAAGCGAGTTATGAAACCAGGATTTATATTAATCTTGAAATAAATATGTCATTCATGTCATTTCATGGTAGATATTGTTTCCGATCTTCACTTCTAATAAAATTTCCCCCATGCTCTTGTTTAATAATACAATCTGGTGACTCCGTTTTTTACATGGGTCATTATACCAAACAAAGAAAAACCAACTAAAGATTTAAAGTGATTTTGCATTATATAAAGTGTAAGCAACAAAATAGAAGTTCAATTTGTGGTTTTTTTTTCTTGAAGTTGCTCTAAACGTTACAAATGTGCTTGCACTTTGCACTTATTTTGATACTAATAGTAAAAAGGAAAATACCACAAAAACCATTAAACTATTCCATCTAAAATCAATACTTCTATTAAAAAAATCATTATTAAAAAAAATAACAATGCTTGACTATGGGATTTATTTTTTTCCTATGTGTGTATAATATTCCTCTACATAATAGTTAAGTTAATGGGTTTGACTTCTAATCCAATTTTCATGTTCTACCCCAGTTTATTTTGCACATGCATCCACCCCATTAGTCAAATTCCAAGTGCCATTTCTAATCCAACTTGAACGTGAGAAAGTGTGTTGCAATATAGCACATCGCTTGACTTGACTATGGGGTTTATATACGCGGTCTCTCTCAACCTAATAATTTAAACTTTTGGGTTGGATTTTTTTACAACTTTAAACTTTTTTGTTTGTGTCACTAAAATCCCAAACTTGTACCATTGTGATGAAATTAACCATTGTCTACCACCAAAAACCCTAAACTTTGCCAACGGTGATGCTAATACTCTAGTTTTTTTTTTTTTTTTCCATTATACCCCAAACTTGTACTGGTGTGAGCATAGTTCATAGGCTTCTATGACAAAAAAAATTGAGGTACTAGATTTACAATGGGCATATCTGAGGGTTTTTTTTTAATATAAAAAAAAATTAGGATATCGATGGCATAGTGACAAAGTTTAGGGGTCTTTTTGTGTGTATTAACCTTTAACAAAAATTAGTATGGAATGTTTTCTGACCAGACAAATATGAAAACTCAGAGGTGAATTAAAGAACTAGATTTCAATTTAAGACATCCAACTTTTGGGTTGATTTATTTTACAAACTCAAACTTTTTTTGTTTATGTCACCAAAACCCCAAACTTGTACCATTACGACGAAAATAGTCATTGTCTACTATCAAAAACCCTAAACTTTACCAATCGTGACATTAGTACCCTAATTTTTTTTTTTAATTTCCACGATACCCAAACTTGCATCAATGTGAGCATACTTTATGGGCTTTTGTGATATAAAAAAAAATTGAGGTATTAGATTTACAGTGGGCACATTTGAGGGTTTTTTTTGTGACACAAAAAAAATTAGGATATTGATGTCATAGTGATACAGTTTAAGGATTTTTGTGTGTGGTATTAACCTTTAACAAAAATTTGTTTGGAATGTTTTCTAACCATACTAGTGTGAAAACTTAGAGATGAATTAAAGATATAGACTTTAATTTATGTTTTGGGCAGGATCTGAGTTAAATTATCCACAATTTATTAGTGAGGATACAAATCATAAGCTTACTTTGGGAAACTTTCCACCATAATACTTCCCTACCTTTTATTCGTAGATACATAAAATAAGAATTACGTGAATCCCTTCGAGCTCAAAATCAAAAAACTAATACTATCCGTAAGCATTTTTTTTAAAAGCAATATTTCATTCATTTCCATAACTAAATAAATAAAACAAGAAAGAAACAACAGAATTCGACTACAAATCAAGATAAATCCCAAAATGTTCAAAGCAAAACAAGATTCAAATAATAAGATAAATCATTAGAACAAAGTTAGGGGTCATGCTCAAAGAGCATATCTGTGATTTCTTTAAACCAAAATTGGTGGCCAATCACCAAATTCATCTTTAATAATGGGCACATACCGAGAATTCTATATATCACTACAATTTTGCCTTCCGGTGATGTGCGTCTAAGTTCAACATTTTCAACACCATCATCACGTTCAGGGTGAATAGGTTAATCGAGCATAAATCTAACTGTGAGAGCAAAACTTTCACAAAAATCCTTCAATCTATTGTGAAACCGGACTTGTACACCAACAAAACCTAAGGGAAGCAAAACCTTAAAAACATACATGCAAAAATCCCTAGATCTAGACTAGATCGGAATAGAAACCTCCCCAAAATAAGAAATAGAAGCTTCTAAATTTATATTAGATTAGAAGAGAAAAGCTCCCGAAATGGAAGAAAAACAAATAAAAGAAAATAGAGAACTAAATCACTCAAATCCTCCCCATGGCGGTTGAAAAGAAAGTCGTATGGAGATGAAAGGGAGTGGAAAAGAGGAGGCTGGCGAATAGAATTTCCCTTACAGGAAATGAATGGACGATATCCGAAACCAGATTGAGTGTTCATTTTTACCCACACTTTTCACTATCTTCTCTTCTTTTTACCTACGATTGTTTTATACTATTTTAGAGTTCCTAGATTGAAACGGTCGAATTACCCTAAAATCTATGTGCTGACAAAGAAAATGTTAAAAGAGTGTCCCTTGGCACTAGCTAAATATTATTAAATGTGCTTTGAAAATTTATAATTTACTATTAAAGTGAGTGAATTTTAAAAAAACGCAATTATTTCATTTTCAAAGTGTCGGTCCAAGCTCATGCACGTGTACCCAATATTTTTCTTTTCAATTAAAATAGTGAACAAGAGAGATATTCTCAAGCGACATTGGACAATGAAATGCAAGATGGGAAGCAAGTTATTTGAAATAATTTTCTATAACAAATTGTGTGATTACCTGATTGTAAAGTCAAGATTTATCTAGGGCATCAATGCTAAAAATGAGATCAAAGTAGTGGTAGATAAATTGCATAAAAGGAATAAATTTGAATTTGGCTGGAGAGAAATAGTGACACACACATATAACTTGTGTTAATATGCATCTATCAATTCTTGTAACCTAAATCCGAAACTCACAACCCTATGCATTTGTAATGTCATAACAAGCAATATGGAGATGGCATCCTTCTCAATAGAATCCATACCTATAAATACCAATGCTAGAGCAAGAGCCATGCATATGCTTTTGGGAGAAAATTATTAATAAGAGAAACAATGGAGAGAGCTAATTTGAAACTCTTATGGACGATCCTTCTTGTGCTTGTTTTAGCTTTTGGCTTAGCTTCTCTCCCCGCAACAAAGGCAAGAGACCTCGTCTCAAAAGGCCATATCGGCATCCTAGAAGAATGCGGAGCAACAAATTTTCACTATCGGATCATGCCTCGAACCGCCCTTCCACCATCTGGACCTGGCTACCATCACAATTGCGCCTTGTAGTCACCATTCAATAATTAAGGCAGCTATTTTGTGAACTTTTGAAGTAAATATTTGTAACTATTAAATAAATTCACCGATGGAATAAAGTTTTTGGGATTTGGTTGTGTGCTGATTTATTTGTGGCAAAATCTGTGATTGGTGAGTCATGCCACCTCCCCCTGGTTTGATCTGTTTAATTGGATGGAACACCATGCATAGATTTCTTGAGATTGGAGGGGCATACGAGTACTTTAAGATAAAGTATTCGACTTTAAAAAGAAAACGGATAGACAAAAGCCTTAGAAAATCTAAATATATGACCGTTCTTTCTAACAAGGTTGAGCCAAACAAAAGAAGGGACATCCATGATCATCACTTCAGGGGCATTTTATTACGATTAAGTAATTGTGGGTATATTTTATATCTAGAGTGTCGTTCAGAGTTGGCTGAATAGGGAGGTCCAATGTAAACAACAAAAGAAGCAATTTTTTGGCCAACATCTTGTTCTTGCAACTTGACTAGAGCAGTTCGGACCCTCTAGATCCGTCCCGAGTTCCCACTACGATGGGACTCAGCAAGGGTATACACACCTTCATTTTTGTGCTATCCGTCTTGCATTAAGCTTTCATGGCTGCAAAGGTTTGCCAGATATAGACTTGCTCGGCACTTCTTGACACTAGGTTCCTTGACTACCGGTAAGCGTTTGCCGGGACAGTTGATGCTTGACAGCCTGATCAAGTGTATATGATGTTGAAGAAAAGTCTCACTCCACGGAAAGAGGGAAAGACAGATTTAGAAATTGTTAATAGGGTGATTTGAGTGTTCCATCTAAATTATACACGAGTCAAGCTGGCTTCAAAATATTGGAAGATGGCCAATGCGGGTTAAGAACGATAAGCCAATGCTCTGTTGAATACTTATTATTCATTGTAGCAATAAGCTCTTGACTTTGGGTACTATGCTTTGCGGCCTTGTTTAAAGTGACTTCTGGGGACTATCTTTGACTTTCCCCATCGATAAGAGCGGATCGAATCTTGAAATTTTGTCCCATGTCATTTCTTTCTTCTGGGCTTGAAATTTTCACGACTTTGATCGACTTAAGTACAAATATTCCAATACTTCCAGGATTTGAGGTATTCAATACTATGCAAAATGCAAATCTAAAATGATAACCAATTCATCTAATCCAATCCTGAATGTATCATGCGGGTATAAGTTTGAGCTTTTATTATTACAATAAAAAGCTCATGATAAATATATTAATGTAGGCATAGTTTGGGATGTTTTATGTCGCAAAAAAGAGTTCGGGGTAAATCTGTTGCGATGGATATAGTTTGAAGGTTTTTTGTAGTTTTTTCTCTTTCAAAATTCACTATAGAAATGTTGGGTAAATACTTCAATTTGTGATAATCATGGAACAAGCTAACATGAAATTGTAGTTATTTTTAAGGTATGGCGCTCCTTGCAATCATAGGCACAGAGGAAGAGGAGCAACTTCAACTGTATATACATACGAGGATCGTAGGATGGAATCCAACTTGGTCTCGTATTAGAAGTTCATGCTTCCGAACGCAACACCGTGTTTTGTTACCAGGCTAATAAGGTAAATCAATTAAGACAGTGAACACAAGAGAGCTTCTCAAGTAATGTAGCATGATGAAAAGTAAGCTGAGAGGTGAGTTATTGAAATACTTTTCTATAACAAATCCAGGAAATTGTCCCATAAGTCTTAAATGTATAGTACATACGTCAACTTAGTTCTAAACTTTTCAATTTTACCAATTTATCATAAATATTTGTGCAAAGTTCTAATATAGTAACTTTGGCCAATTTTTGTCGAAACCACTAACTATCAATGTGCCACATCGAATGGCCAAAAAGGATTGGACCACCACGTCAGTAGCTTTCCGTGTAGTAATTAGAATTTCACATAAAGATTTATGACTAAATTGGCAAAATTGAAAATTTTATAACTAAATGAACTTCCGCACGATAAGTTCATGTCTAATTAAATAATTTTTCCTTTGTAATCACGTGGGAAAAGTACCAAAAAAGTTATAAACCCATTACTTTAAGACCAATTCAATATTAAACCTTTCAATTAAGCCAATTAATCCTAAATATTTTGTATTTATACTAATTCAGTCCATTCAACATATTTAGGCCGGAAATCCCTGATATTGAAAATTTTTAATAATTTTTTTTTTTTTTTCCTTTTCCCTTTGCCATAGGCTAGCCACAAGCCATTACTAGCAAGCGCTACCCTTGCTTGAGCAAGGACGAGTGCCGATGAGGGCCCACCTTGCCAAATTTGTCGAGGTTGACCCTCACCCAAGCCAAGGTGGCCTTGTTGAGTGTCACCTAGGCAAGGGTAGGCCTTGGGTTGGCCTCACCAAAAAGGAAAAAATTCAAAAAATTATTTAAAATATCCAGATTAGCATTAATGGTCTTACCTCTCACCATGCTACATTGAACCGCTTGTATTAACTTAAATGATTTCCAGTCTAAATAGACCAAATGAATTAAATTGATACAAATGTAAAAGATTTAATATTAAATTGGCTCAATTAAAAGATTTAGTACTGAATTGATAACTATGTAATAAATTTAGGAGTTTTTCAAGTATTTTATCCATATCATGTGATTATTGAATTGAATAATGAAAAAAGAAATTAGAGAAAATCTTTTTTTTTTTGGGGTGGGTGGAAATGGAGGGAATTGCATTGGGCCGCCCAAGAAACCGCCTCTTAAAAAGCTGCATAGAGAGGGAGAAAGAAAAAATGGAGGGAAGTTTTGGACTTGTCGAGGCGCCTCTCTCTCTCTCTCTCTCTCTCTCTCTCTCTCTTCTCAGTGTCTGCGGCTCTGCGTGTCGGGGGAGAAGAAGTGCTGAGTTTTCCTCTGCAATGGCGACCCAGAAGCTGACGGAGTACGAGCGCCAGAGGCTCGAGAACATCAAGCGGAACGATGAGATGATGGCCGCCCTCAAGCTCCAGTCCAAGGCCGCCCAGCTCTCCGCTTCCTCCAAGCGCCAAAAGTACTCCCTCCTTCCCTCCCTCTCACTTTCTCTTTCTCTTTCTGTCAGCGTTTTTGAGCGATTTCTCGGGTGCCCTTTTGTTTGTCTGCTCTGTTCGTGCGTGATGTGTGTTCTGTTTCGATGCCAGAATCGAGGGTAAGACCAAGACCTACGCGGTCAAGACGTACAGAAAGCCTAAGGACGAGGCTCCGGTCGTCATCCGGCGCTCGCTCCGCAGCCGAGGGATGCCGCCGGACTCCAAGGGTCTCGAGGACGACTTCGATGATGCGGCGGCCCCCTCTAGAGGCCTGGAGTCGAAGCCCAAGTTCTCGCCTGGGAATTTGGGGCCTTTCTCTATGGGCGACGCGTACGACGGTTCGGGGTCCGGGGACGCGTTCGTCCGGGCTATGCGGCGCGTCTCGAAGAAAGCCGAGATGGGGGGTTCGGTCGAAGGAGAAAGTGGTGGAGGTAAGGGGTGTGAAGGTGAGATTTTGAAAGATTCAGTCGCAGGGGTGAGTGAAAGCTCGATAGGTTGTGGAGACATCAAGACCGAGGATTCATCAGAGTTTGTCAGTACACTGAAAATGGAGGACTCATCAGGTTCTGGGATTAAGAGAGAAGGTGTCGATGATTCCTTAGAGTTCATTAGTTCTTTGACACTGGAAGAGGAGAATGTAGCTAGAGTTGTCCCTGGAAGGGCAATGGTGGTGAAATTTCTCCCTACCACCGAACTGAGAATGGTGGCTGTTGGAAACAAGTACGGAAATGTCGGGTTCTGGAATATGGATCCCAAGGAAGAGGAGGGAGACGGAATATACTTGTACCACCCGCATTCCGGTCCGATTGGAGGGATCTCAATCCAACCATTCAACATTGCAAAGGTACTTCTGATGCTTCTTTGGTGCCTTCTTATTCTCCAGTTGTCAGTATCGATTTATCATTTCGTTCTCAGTATTATGTCGAATTATGAGTAATTTCCATGACTAGCATAAAGTTAATTGAAAAGCACATTTCCGAGGTGCAGATGTGGATTCGTGATCCGAACTAAAGCATGAATTCATGTTTACATGCTTCATGCTGACCATGAATTCTGTTTTGATCAGTGTCCTGTCAGCCAGTCGGATTCAATAATTGATTGTTGAATTATTGCCCATTGTACTTTTTTGTTTGTATTAGCACTATCTCATTGTATTTTTGAACTATAACCATGGTGACCTGCTTGGTGCCTCTTATACATTTCTCTTACGTATTCTTAACATCTGGAAACTTTATTTCCTCAGTTACCTGAGAAAAGAAATTAAACTGAGTCCAAATTTGGAAGATTATCAGATTTGTCAAAATACTGTTTAGCTGTATAGGAATTCAATTGGTTGTTGTTTGATTCATCTCTTCTTAGTCTGTGAAAATTACATATGCTATACAAGTGTCAAAGCATATATGATACTTGTGTGAACCATGAGTTCCGCAAGAAAGGCAACCATTCCAAGTTCTTATAACCACTGTGCATGGTAATGATCTTGATAACTACGTTTTAGCTTGGTTTCCAATCTATGTAATTTGTGTATGTTGAGTTATGCAGTACATATGCACTTAAACTTATGATGGTTGATCTTTTGTTCAGATTTTTACCTGCTGTTATGATGGATTTGTCCGCATGATGGATGCTGAGAAAGAGATATTTGATTTGGTACATGCAAGTGATGATGCTATCTTTTCTCTGTCTCAACGACCCAATGATGGAAGCTGCCTGTATTTTGGTGAGGGTCATGGTGGTTTAAATATCTGGGATCTGAGGATTGGAAAATCCACTGCTTTTTGGGCTCTGCATGAAGAGAGAATCAACACCATAGACTTTAAATCACAAGATAGCTTTGTCTTTGCAACAAGTTCTTCAGAAGGCACTGCTTGTATTTGGGATTTGAGGAGAATGGGTCCAAAGAGTTTACAGGTTATTGAACATGAAAGGGCTGTTCATTCTGCTTATTTTTCTCCTTCTGGTAGCTGCCTTGCAACGACAAGGTCAGTTGCAATATCTTCATAGGATGGAATAATATGTTGACTTCTGCATGGTTGTTGAAAGCTTGATTGTGTTTAATATTTTGTACTTTGAGTGGATCACCGAGTCTTTCTTTTCACAAACTTTTGGTGTTTTAAGGTTATCTTGGTTATTTTTAATAAGATAGTTGGCTTGTTCATGCAGCTTTGACAACACAATATGTATAACAAGTGGGGACAATTTTGAGAAGACTTCTCATGTGTTCCACAATAACCAGACAAGTAGATGGATCTCAACTTTCAGGTATAAATTGTTTAGGATATGCTCGAGTTAGAATACTTACACAAACTTTCGCTGTAATTTCTTGTGCAAAGTTGATGTTTTGTTATAATCACTGCAATTGGGCGATTTGGAGGCTTGTGCACTCAAGCATCACATGTGAATGATATCTTTCATGAGCATTTGAAGTGCCTTAAAGCTCGATTATTGGCAAGTCAGGATCGTTGTGTTTGTTTAGTGGCACCAGCATGATTACCATCCAGGTTCTGTCATGAAATCTGAGCTCTAGGTTCGAAATTGCAAGCAAATAAAATGGCATGTTGATATAGAGGAGCTTCTTGTTGGTGAAGTGTCAGGTTTGTTATGAAGAACAAAGTGAATTTTGGCAGCGTTTTAACAATCATTCAATGAATAAATGCCACTGCTACCTAATCAGAATCCATTTACATGAGAAGGGCTGCGATCTTTTCCTGTTCAGATCATTTTCGCTGGCTGAGTAGACTTCATAGCTCATATATGCATTGATGCTAATGGTACCTGCCAGGGCCTAGCTTTTTATTAGTTTTTCAAGTATTTGTATCTAATTATGTCCAGTTTCTCCAGTTAATATATTTTTTCTTCCACCATTCAACACTAGATGTACGGCTGTTGTATGTTTGAGTTAATTTAAGTACCCTGATAGTCTTGGGTTTATCTGTGCCTATGGCGTTAGTCGTTCAAAGAAAACTTTACTGGTACGTATGAGTATTATACGACTTGACCTCTCATTTTCTTTCTCGGAGCAGAGCAATTTGGGGCTGGGATGATTCATATATCTTCATTGGCAACACAAAGAGAGCAGTTGATGTCATCTCTCCGACACAAAGAAAAGTCGTCATCAGTTTGCAGAGTCCATGCATGTCTGCAATCCCATGCAGGTTTGATGCACATCCGCTTGAGGTTGGGGTGCTAGCGGGAGCTACTGGTGGTGGCCAGGTTTATACCTGGACATCTCCCTAGGCAGCAATTTCACTTCGATCCTCGTCAGTTGGTCCAGCTAAGCTCTAGTGCATTACTTGTAAAAATTTTCGGGACTCAGCCGTTGACTGCCTTCTGGCACTGGAAGGCTCTGTTTTGTCTGTGTCGCTCTGTCGGGGTGTTTGATTTTGGCCAAATTTGCTCTGAGCCTTGCGAACTTGACTCTGCCTAACTCGATGAGAAATGTATTTCCAAGGGCCATCCTTAGAATGGTTTGGTTTCCCCAAAGTCCCGTATGAAGTTCCATGCATGGAGAGGCCTAGTGGAATATTGAATCCAATCTTCACGCAGTCAAGAGACTTGTTTCAACACTATGTTCAGAGAGGAGCGTATCTTTAAATCCACTCCAGGATGGAGTGGGAAAAGAGATTCTCATGAAGTTACTGGGTTGTTCTTACAACGGAACGAATGATTGAATAATCTATCAGCAAGTCGAATCTGTGACTCATAGTTAGATCAACGTGTTGCAGTCTAGACTAAAAACTCTGATCTTTTACACGCTTATCGAATTGATGAAAGCACATTAGAATGTAAACGTGCTAATAGCCAGATGTAATGCCCTCATGTTTCTAAAGGTCCAGAGGTAATCGTGAGCACATGTGATATACACTAGCAACTCTCGTGACCTCCATAAATATCTCATCTGTTCATACGCAATTTCTTTTTTGGTCCAACTGTTCATACATTTTTTTGGTCAGATATCATACACACATGCAGCGGCTGCTTTGTTAACGAAAAGGAAAAACAGATAAAACTGAACTAGATCTTAAAGAGTCGGGCCTAATTGCAGCATATTCAGAAAAGTTCAGAATGAAGATATGGGACGACATTAGTTTATCCCCAAAGCAATGATTTTTATTTCTTCCAAGAAGTCAGTTCTACAGGTAGCAAAGTTTCATCATTGAAAAGAACAGCTTGTGCCATTTGTTTACCAAGCAAACCATGATACAACAGACCTCTGGCACCAAGCCCTCCAAAAAACCAATATTTACAAGAATGATTCCCAACCACCAAATCATCTATTCTACCAAGAACTGGAAGTGATCCAAAGGAGGTGAGTGGTGGCATTGCCCTTATACCTGCCTTAGCTCCAACAAAAGACCAGTCCTTGATTTTTGGATAAATGGCAGAAGCCTTTGGTAAAAGTTGTTCAAGTGCTGTTGAAGCTTCCTCTGCTGATACAACTGATGAATAGTTTCTTGACTTCCACTCCCATGTTGAGCCTACAAGTATATCCCGGGGTCCCTGAACAGCAAGCCATGCATCGGACAGGATCGAGGGGCTGTGATCTGGATAAGTTTCTCTAGAGAAAAGCATTACGATAAGGTGACTTTCTATTGGTTAGTAAAGGAAAAAGAGTCACCGAAAAGACAAGCGAGCATAAGTACTTTGACGTAGATAGAGAGCGGATGAAAATGACAATCAAAATAGCATACTACATGAAAATCCTCATCTTCCCCAATGATCCATATCTTTTTTACATTGGTGGGGACAATTAAACCCATCATAAAGCTTCCTGCATCACATTGATACAAGACGAAGGGGATATGGCCCTTACCCAGCATTATCTGGTAGCTGCAAATGAGCAATGACTCCTCTGCATGTCCTAAGGGGAAGTCTGCCAGAGAGCTCCGGCAGGAGGTCCACTTTGGCCCCTAAACAAACTATTACAGCGTCATATTCTCCTGAATTGTCACAA
Source organism: Corymbia calophylla (assembly GCA_014182845.1). Classification (NCBI taxonomy): domain Eukaryota; kingdom Viridiplantae; phylum Streptophyta; class Magnoliopsida; order Myrtales; family Myrtaceae; genus Corymbia; species Corymbia calophylla. Next base: position 2,153,382 of record CM024695.1, read on the forward strand.
ATTTAATGAAAAAATGTCAGAAATACATATTTGCTAGGTGATTTTCTAGCATAACCAACTATTCTACTTGATTAGCAAATTAGAATATCTAATCTAACAACAAAGTAACTTGGAATACCTTCAAAATCACAGAGTCTGTCAATTGATTTCTTGTGCATGAAAAGCTCTTTTCCTCCAAAGCTTGAGGTTGAATTCTCTTCTGCTAAATCTTGACAAGCCAAGAAAAGTGCCTAGTAAACTTAATTCCATGTAAAATGACAACTAGGGAAGAAACAATAGAAGGAAAGATTAATCCTTGATGGGTAAAACCAACCTGAAGATAGCACAAAGGATGGATATTCACTGCCTCAGGCATATGGAAGACAGAGTTAAAAGGTACTCGTATGTTCGGCACCAGAGCCTCTGCAGCATCCTTGTCAATCGACTCTATTTTACAAGAGGGAAGACAATTTTGTGCATTCTGGACATGATCAAAGCACCCAGATCACGATATAATCCACTAACAAAAAATTCCAACATGGTGAAAGAAAAATTACATTTGTCAGTATATCCAAGTGTTTTGCATCCATTGCTGGTCTTAAGATGCCCCTGCAGTAAACACCACAAAACTTCAACCAGCATTAAAAACCAATACAAAGAAATTTAAATAACCTAACACAGAAGGTTCTAGACCACAGGAAGAAAGATGGAGGAAAAGGGAGTTTCTAAAAATTACTAGCAGAATGAAATGTGGAAAGGTTAAAAGATATATGTAGGCACGAGAAACAGGTGAGATTGACAAGTCAACGCATTATAGCAAAAGAATATATGAAGACAAAGCCCTCTAATATACAGCATAGCCATTCTTTGAACAGGCCTATAAAGCATTTCGACAGTAAAACCAAGAGTCAACCACAATTATGGACAAGTCCTAACAGTGAAAGACAGTCCAACATAAGCAACAGAAAGTATGATTATAAAATAGAGTACCTTCTCCTAATAATACTTTCACATAAATTCCACTCAAGCTGCACATTATGATAATTTGAATTCCTCTTATCCACCACTCTTTCGGCAATTTTTAGAAGCTTGAGACACTCTTTCCAACATTCTGCACCCCGCCAAAGAAGTCTTACTGCAAATCATAGAAAATCAGTTTACCTGCCCAATCAAATTTAGAGCTCTGATGAGAAGCTCCAATAATAAAAGATATCAATCAGACCGGTGATTAGTCTACAAGTAGAGGAGGTGATGAGGACCTTTGGGTGAATACGGGTGAAGAAGTCCTCCAGCAATTCCAGATGCACCACCACCAATGCCACTTTCATCATATATGTCAATTTTGAGATGCAACTTTTCCGAGCTGTGCTGCAAAAGTAAATTCCGAACCATGAACGAATAATAAAGAACCATCCTAGACCTGATTAACATCAAAAGTACCACTAAGCATATGTTAAAAAAAATAAAGCGTACAGATTAACAGAGCCAAACAATACTTATAATTCCTCCCACGCACAAATGAGGATCATATAATCTGAATTTTCAAAAAATATATGCCTATATGAAAATTCCAAAGCGGCAATGCACTTTGAATGCTATGACCCAGTGACTGTCACTCCCAATGAAAAAGTGTTATCAAGAAGATAACAAAGGCACGTCAGTGAGGGGAAAGTAAACCAAAAACATGGTTCAGCTGAAATATCAAGCCTCTGAGGAGTTAACAAAGACAACAAACACAATTTTGCCCCGTCTTCTTGCTATCAATTAATAGTATCGTACAGAGAACTAGTTTCCCATGCTTCAAAACATCAGCACAAAGACAAATCATCCACCAGGACTCACCCCTCATGGATTCATTCACAAGCATCAATTTGGTCAGACTAAGCACAGCCCCTTCCTAGTCCTACTACAGCCTAGACTCTTAAACTAGCCATTAACAAGTTCTCGGGGGCACCCATGCCGCATCTAATAAAATCAGCTCCAATTTGAAGCATGCAAAATGAAACCTTTCACAGCATGCACAGCAGCATTTCTTCTCCACCGCAGAAGCTCAATGTTCAATCACCTCAGCGCAACCGGACTAAGATAACCGAAAAATCCCTTTTCTTTAGTCTTTTCAACTCTCTACTTTGTACATGAAATCTACAAGAGCATAATGAACAGAGAGGAGTAGGGTACCCGCAAAAGATGCCAGGCGACAGAGAGTCCAGCAAAGCCAGCACCAAGCACGGCGTATCTGCATTGCGAACGAAAGACAGTGAATAAAAATCGTTTTTTTTCCCATAGAAACGAGCGACCCAGCATTCAATTTTCATGGCTTTGAGCCGTGGGAATAAGAAAGAGCACCTCAGAGGACGTTCAGCGAGAGGGTGGTGATGGGTAGAGAGAGACGCCATGGAAGGGGTGGTTCTCCTTCTGCTTAGACGGCGTGGAGCACAGCAGGGAGAAGGGACCGCCGGTTTAGGAGGAAGAAGAAGCAGTTTCATAGTAAACAAAATGATGATGAACAGACACAGAGGGCTGTCTGTCATGGGGTTTTATGGACTCAAAAAGTACTTTATAATCTGCAAAAATATATATTTTTATTACAAATGCTTACCCCTTCAAAGGTAAATATTCATTTTGAAGATGGCCAAGAAAAAGAGAAATTACCACCTTCGAAGTTAATTATTCCAATCGTGCGTATGAATTGTTTCTCTTGACCGATGTTACTGCTTGGGAGGCATCTTTAGTACCTTACATGAGGTAATTATTATGATAGTAAGTACATTATTGTAGAGAATTCCAAATTGCAAGAAGCAATCTACCACCTCGCAAGGAAAATACTTACTGTAGAATGGATATTACAACATAATAATCACACAAGTCTTCGTAATTTTGATTGAAGCTATAGGCTATACTTTCCTTTTGTTTTTCTGTAAGAGTTGAGCTATTAAGTCAACGCACGCCACCTAGAAATGCTATAGGACGCTTGATACAAAGTACGAATTATGCTTTGAAATCCGCCTTTATTACACTTATGGAAATGCTAAAAAGGAAAAAGAATTCAATCTCTAAATTTTCTTTGATGTGCATTGAAAATTATTAATTTTTCATCTTTAGATTGTTATGTAGAAAAAACCATAAGGTGCTTTAGATCCAAATGATAATCTGAGCCGTACAATCATGAGCAGATTGCAGAGCTCAAGCTCGCTAAACTTGCGGCATATCAGTAAAATACTTAGCGACTTTCCTACCAATTGCACTAACACAATAATGTTTTGAGGGGCTAAAGCTGAAAGCATTCACCAGGGATGCTCCATGGGAAGCTCTGTTCTCTTACCCAACATTTGACTTGAAATATAAAAGAATTTACACATATTGACTCCTACAAAATCTAATTCTCAAACTTCAATTGAACAAACATCTGATAGTGAATAAGCAATACATGATCTAACGATTCAGGACATATATATTTAACAGCCGTCCATCGTCAATGCCATAAATCGCATCAGATGTAGCATTCGCTATGTTTGCCTCCTGCGGTGTTGGCTAATCAATACCCCACCACATTGTTGTCGGCAAGTTTACATTATGCTACTTGCCGATGCAACATACTCTTCAACATATCAGGCTTTCCGGAAGATGAGGCGCCTTTCTCTCTTATATTCAACTTCATCTCTTTGGTGCATAATTATGAGAGCTCTTCTCACCTGATGGCAGTGGAAGTGATCAGTCAAATACCAGGATGCTACTCGACAGCATGCCCTCTAGGGCAGATTATTTTGAAAAACGAAGTCATAGAAAACCGAAAATTCACAAGGAACAGATGGTTTTTTAGCCAAACTACCACATTCTGGTGAATTTTCACAAGTTTTATAATGAGCCAATAGTCAATTGATAGAAAGGAAAAATCATCCCGAAGGATAAAATCTTCTGTTTGTATAATAGACACAGCATAACTCCCCCAGAATGAGAGCCACTGTCAAATTGGATTTTGTCATAGTAACGACTAATATTAATGAGTAATAAGATTGAGGTAGAGATAATATGCAAATACACGATAATGAAACACTTACTATAGACTCATTCATCCCCATTCTAGACAGCTCATCGATCAACTTTCTTTCTGATATGTGATTCCCAATTCCTATTCTTCTCTTTATTTGAGTTTCGGCTTGCTGTTGATGGAAATAATGACAATTAGAGACACCTCATGCAAAGAGTCAACTTAATGAAAGAAGTAAATACCATTCAAGTGTCAGATCAGATCGATAGGCATGAGGGAGTATTGACAAACCTTGATCTCGTTTGCCATTTCAGGTGTAAGATTTACTTGTTGATTTATCCCAGAACGTGCCGCATCCATTGTGGAAACAGTAAAAAGCCTGATTGCTTCTTGCACATTCTCCTCAGTGGCGACATGAGATCTAAAAGAATGATCAAATGGAACAAAAGGAGACAACACTTTCGTTATTGCACAGAACAAATAAGGTAAATTTCATCAGAATGAAGAACAGGCACGTGTCATCCAATTTATTCAAGAGCCAAGAGCCCAAGGACTGATGACATGCAATTCAAAAAAACCTTGTGACACAAGAAAAACTATCTTCAATTAAATAACACTCGAGCAATTCTAAATGAATTATTTTTCTACCAATATGAAGAAAGGCATGACTCATAAAATGACATTTCCATTTCTTATCATAGTTGTGATTGTAGAATAAATAAGATTAAACACAAGGCACAGAATGTGTGCAAATAAAATGAAGACTACGCCTTTTAAGGTCATGCCCAAGCACAAAACAAACTTGGCAAGTCGATAAACAAAAGGTAAAAACAATCTACATAAGTTGGAATGAGAAAAGTCCATTTCTTCGTTCACCAGCATATGGAACTAAAGACAGACTCTTCTAGCTTGAGTATTCCATGCTTCCTCAATTTGGCGAAATATATGTACTGTGCCCAAGACACCACGTACATTACACAGGAAAAGATAAAACATACAGATTACTTGTTTGCCACTAAAACCATATGAAACATATTGAACATGACAAAAGTTCATGTCTAAAATTTATCTGTACGTCTCATGTTAAACCTTACAATTTCATTCTTGCTAGAGCCTCGCTTAGCCTGACAATAGCTTCCAGCTGCCTAACTGTGATAGGTATAGCAGCTGCCTCACCAGTATCATTAGCCTGCTGCCTCATGTCCTAACAAAAACACACGCATAAGATATCAAATCAATCAACAGCTTCAAAATACCAATTGAATCAACAGTCACCTAAGGACCTCAAATCTGGGTTAAAACCATCAAATTTCCAGCGGCACTCAAAGTGCACTTCATAATCAAACCAAAGAGGTGAATCAGTTAGATGGAAATTCCCTATTCAGAGAGCCATCAACTTGCATATTTCACAAGCTCCAACCAATGGGATGCGATTCGACATAGAAGATTAAAGCATTCAAATTCTTGGACACCTGTATCTACTCAGCCACAAACATACCATGTTAAGAATGGACAGTTACTGGCCTTAGTATGATGACCAAGGAGAGATTCAAAAGTTTATCATGAATTTCTCCAAATACAAACACATCCACGTATTGACCAGCCTTGGAGGACATTTCCACCTCTCCTAGATTTAACACAATCATCTCCCAAGCGTATTTTCATGAAGCCAGTCATTGTATCACCTTATCAACTGGAACTATACTTGAGAACACGTGGATATACAGTGGAGTGACAAGTGACGACAGATACCTGTCTGATAGTAATATAACTATTCTGCAGCAGCGCAGATGCTGATTCTGACAGACGAGGATGGCATTCAGCTCGACAATATTGTATATACCTGTACAGAGGGCAAGCCAAACAGCTCAACACCCACACATAGTTAACCAAGGGGAAATTCGTGAAATTGACTTGCAATTCGTAACTATTACCTCTTCAGCCAGTTTTCTTCTTTTGAAACTTTACTATCAGCTGAGACTGCATTCGCAGAAGCATGGACTTTTATAATATGGCTTGCTATGATCTGCAAGAGGGAATTCTCAATTTAGTTATAATTAATCTCTTGCTTTAAAATCCTAATGCATATATTATGCTCTAATGCAAATTGATCTCTGTTTCTAATAAAATGAGATTCTTGGATGGTTCTGTTTCGACAATCAAGTTGAACAGACAGTCACTATGCAAGCTGCTGAGAAAACTTCAAAATTGCATCTGTCTTTAAGCTTAGCGACCCTGTAGAATTGGAAAAACTAAATGAGCATTTAGGGTAGGTTACCTTATCTTGAGAGTACATCCTGACATCTTTAACAATAAAAATCAGATCAAATCTAGAAAGGATAGTTGTCTGCAGGTCAATATTGTCCTGTGCAGTCTGGAACATGAAAGGCATTTAATCAACAATAAGCAATAACTAAGATCAACTTAAGGGAATAAAAGTTATGCAAACAGACCTTCAGGTCATCATAACGTCCTGATGGTGGGTTAGCAGCAGCAAGGACAGATGTTCTAGAGTTGAGAACTGTGGTGATTCCTGCTTTGGCTATAGATATGGTTTGCTGCTCCATGGCTTCATGAATAGCAACTCTGAGTTCAAACAGAAGTTTGAATAAGGTAAGAGTTTAGAAAGCTCCTTAATTGATGCTCACAAGGAGATAGGTATCAAAATTCAGTGTAAATTACCTATCCTCTGGTCTCATTTTGTCAAACTCATCGATACAGACCACACCACCATCTGCCAAAACCATTGCTCCTCCTTCAAGATAAAATTCCCGCTGAATGGAACAAATATTTTCAGCAAAAAGTCAGGACTTTCTACTTTGTGAAGGAAGGGCAAAATGACCCATCAAGTAATCAGGACTCACAGAGCTGCCATCACGGATGACTGATGCTGTAAGACCAGCTGCGGATGAGCCTTTTCCTGAAGTATAAACAGCAATTGGGGCTGTCTTCTCAACAAACTTAAGAAACTGAAAAATGACATATCAAGTCAGCAATCACATTGTGGTGATAACATATAGACTAGATCTCATAAAAGTGCTTTCCAAGAAAAAAGAAAAGCAATATGCACATTCATTAATTTGGTAAGGATGACATTAACTAATATTAAACCACTCAAACAAACAGCTAAGGAACTAGCCTGTGATTTGGCTGTAGAGGGGTCCCCGAGAAGCAACACGTTGATGTCACCTCTTAGTTTTACACCATCAGGCAAAACCTGATGTTGCAAGGGTATTTGATTGCATCATTAGATCAATGGCAGTCAAGTCTGATAGATATCAATATAAAGCCAGAATAGATAATAGCATACCTTTCTTGATCCTCCAAATAAAAGACAGGCCACTGCCTTCTTCACATCGTCATGACCAAAAATAGATGGGGCAATTTTAGAGCAAATGTGTTTGTATGCATCTGGTTGTGCAGCAATTTTTTTGAATTCTTCTACCTAAAACAACACATGGGTACGTCTATTACAGTCTGTACAAAATAACAAGGAACTTTCTTGCCCACATTAACAATAGCAGCAATCAGGCTCAAGTGACATGTCATGGAACCTAAAAAGTGATAATATCCTCTCAAGTCTCCATGTGAAGATTGGAGAAGTACGTCTAACAGAGAAAGCATGCTCTTATCATTCAAAGTGTATTGGCAGGAGGAAACAGGCGCAGCACTTCATAAGCAAAAAAAACTACCTCTTCAGAGGTGAAAGCAGCTGGACCTCTAGAATTGGCCTCATTTGTTTCTTCCATGCCTACAACTCGGATGTATGGCTGTCTCACAGCAACAGCTCCTCTATGGCTGCACAAAATTACACCATCCAAGATTTAGGACCAGAAGTAAAACTAATAGAAAGGCAACTATCAACAACCAGAATGGCACAGCATATCTTACGAGGCAGATGAATTTGCAGATTGAAAGATGCTGTAGATCCCCATGATGCTCAATCTTGTCCCAGGTACAATCGTTTGAACAAGATGGCGATCCACAGAGAGAAGAATATTTCTTGGAAGCTCCCCAGTTGGTACATCCTTCGATCAGCAAAGAAGAAGGCCCATTAGTTTCTTGCCTAAGCAAACTTCACGTGCATGAGAATGTTACCTCAGGGTTTTCTTGCAATTTCAGCGTCTGTTGATCAACATATTTGCTCCTATCAGGAACCACTAGCCATGGATCAATTGGACACCTCTCTTCTCCGGGCTACAGAAATTCACTTGCAATGAGCTGGAAGACACCCCGTGAAAGTTCAAAGAGATGTAAGACAAGGAAAGATAATGAACCTGTGGGATATGATCACATGATCTAGGAACAATGGCACCACCAAGACCAGGACGGCAGGGGACCATCTTCACATTTCTACAGTTCCTGCACACCAAAGTCACATAAGTAGCTTTCGCCTTCGTCCTTGAAGCAGCAATGGTTATTCCTGCTATTTTCACAAGCCTTGATATGTATTGAGCCTACAATAACAAGAGCAACCTCAGAATAACAGAAAAAAGAAAAAGAAAAAAGAGATGTGACTACAGAAATCAAACAAGTCCATACTTTTCCCTGTAGATACTGCATGTAAAATGTGAAAAAAGAAACCAAAATTCCATTGCTCAAATTCACTTAAGCAAGATTAAGACACAACTGATAAAACAGTGTAGCGCTGTAAATTAAAACACCTGAGCAACCACTCTCCAAGCAAGAAAAATGACTAACAAAAGAACCCACTAACCCCAAGAGACCGCATAGACGCGGGATCCTCCTTTGATGTCAGCAAGATCTGAACATCCCCAGTCTCTGGCTCCTCCATTTCACCTGTATCTCCAGGCACCTTCGACTTCAAGCTCACTAGAACCTCTGCTGCTGCTGTCTCGAACTACAAAAGGCAATATCAGAATTTATCATCTAAAAATGTGAGCAAATGAATCAACTCAATCAATCAGAAATAATTTAAAAAACGAAATGGTTCTCGAAATGAACTCTAAAAGTCCATCCAATTCAATATCACTGAATCTCTCGACATCAACATAAACAATTAGACAAATCAACATCACCATTCGTATTAGAAACCTGAAGGCTGCGCGCCAAACATTCGTCCTTCATCTACAAAACATTGCCTTTGACCAACTAACTGAATACTGGAAACGAAACCTAACCAGCAAAAAGGAATCTTTTTACAACTAATCGCCCTACCAGAGGCAAGTAATCGACGGGTGAAGAACGCAGCAGCGACGGGAGATCGGCATCGAAGGCGTCGAGGTCCTCCATGTCGACGGCAAGGAACTTGGGGTTGTGGACGAGGCTCTCCCGGTAAGGGAAGGTGTTCTTCGAGGTCTCGAACCCCCGGATGAACTCCTTGAACTTGCGGAGGACGGAGTGGCGGGTGGCGGCCGCCTCCGAGGCGTCGGCGCCGGTGCCGTCGCCAAGGACCTGCGCCTGGTCGCTGTAGTACACCGCCCCTTCATCCCACCCCGACATCTTCGGCTGCTCCAAGCGGGAAACGATCGATCGATCGGTTTCTCTCTCTCTCTCTCTCTCAGGAAGAGGGAGGATGACGATTCTCTGCTAGGGATTTGAGGAAGAGAGAGGGAGAAGGAGGGTGGAAATGGTGGGAGAGAGGATTTTGGCGGGAAGGCTATGGCGGGAAAGGGGCGAAGGGAGGCGTAGGCACGTGCGGCGTCACGTGCGTAAGGAAGTAGGGCTTTTTTTCTCTTATCACAAATTAATGATTTTTATCACTTGTTTAAGTAATTTTTCATGGTCAAAAAAGTGGCGTTGAATCTATCAAACTCTTGTGACTTTTAAACTCGATTAATGAAAGTAAGTTACAATGAAGTAATCATGTAAGACTCATTTTTGACCTAACGTATTCAATGCCATTTTCATGGCTAATGTCACGTTTAAAACCATGAGTCAATGATAGTTGAATTGATTGGCAACTTATCAAATGAACTTTTTGTCAAAAGTTTTCTCACGATTGAGCTTGGAATCTATTCATGCGTGGCCAAACAACTAGTATCACGTCTCTACATATCTTTATCCTTATTTACACGACGCTTATGATACATCGGAGATGATTATAAACCATGCAATGTGGGGGAGCTGTTGTGGTATCTAGCAATGTTGATGGGTATTCTTCGCTTGTGTTATCAAAATGGTTGGGATGGGGCGTCCCCGGTTCGGCTAGGGCACTGCCATGCCAAGTGACTTATCCGAGTCCGGGATTGTCGCTAGCCTGGCGACACAAGTTCCTTGATCTTAGCTCTGGCATTCCTGTAATAGCTTGCTTGCAATGACTCATACCACTGTACTCACCTCACGGCATACCCGATGAAGTTAAAATCACCAGATACTTGTCATGCAGAATTATCTCCCTTGTATGCTATCCGTGTCATCTGATTACATGAAACCAACCTGATTTACTCCTCAAATGGCTTGAGAATGGGACTGGAACTTTCTCGGTCCTCAATGCATGGCACTCTTGGAGCCTTTAGGCGGCACTGAGTCCAAGGCCTCGTTTCCTAGGGCCGGAGCTTTGCCTTCTCGGTTGTTCCAGGCTTCACCATGGGATCTCGGCGCTCACAACCTGAGACTTCAGTATGAAGGGCAGGGCAAGCAAATCATACTGTCCTGGAATGTTCAGCTCAACATATAGGAATGTCTTTCTCATTCATGGATCACCAGGGTACCACCACAGGTTTTACCTCTGTAATGAAGAGTCAATGTGAAAATGAAAAAGCCATTTATATTATAGCACCATGTTCTTTACAAAATGTGCTGCGCCAGCCACCATCTAATTTACCCTCGAGTCGACCATGACTTCAAGAAATGAGCCATTGCTCTTGAGAACCTAACTAAAATTTCATCTTGAAGGAATGCCTGGTTAGCAGATTCTACCAGATGCACAGTGCATATACACATGCCTAATCTCATCGCTTTTCACGGGACAGATTAACATCCCGGCAACTAATTTACAGGAAAGACGGACTAAATGACAGGTTAAACAGTGAGATTGATCCTATTGGTCATTCCAGGCAGCAACAGCGCAGCAAAAGAATCTGTATTTGCATGTAATTCTCCAATCTTCTTGACAAAAAATGTTCTAAGTCTCTTTCACTTTATTTGTGTGGAAGTACCCCTCATGTCTTAAGTACCAAAGAGCCCCTTCTGCTGCATGCTCGGCTGCAGCTTTCTTTGTTGCCCTAGGTTCACTAAAGCATTCCAAAACCATGCCTGGCGAATCTTCTATTGCAACAACCACCTTGTACCAGAACCTGTGGAAAGTTTCAACAAACGAATACCAGAAATAGGCATTCATAAGGGAATTACATAAGTCAACAAAGAGGTATTTGTTGTCAACATATATATCCAGCCGATCTTCTAATCTCATGTGAATCTTTCATGCAGATACAGTACTAACATTAAGCTAAAATGACTCCGCTCATTTCAGAAAGTGCAAATGATTAAGTTTGCTCCTAGAATGTCAAATAAGAATTCCTAATGGCATAATTTTTAACCATGATATGCGACAACCATAACTCACTGACTTACATCTTTAAGTGTCCTGGTCCTTCCTCTTTGCAACACTCAAACTCCGGCGGTTTCCAACAATTAGCAGCACAAATTTCATACAAATGAGATTTTGCAGATCCTTTGGGAATTGCACCTGAAATTATTTGAGGGGTTAAGAGGCCGCCATGCTCATCTTGATGCCTGACAAAAGTGATGACAGAACATACCTTTTCTCTGTGACTCATTATCAAAGCTAGTATCCGCACTTAACTCATTGGCATCACTTCCACTCGCTGTTTCAGAAGGTGGCGGAGGCTGTTTCCAAAGAGGAATTATGCTGGCGGAAGAAGATCTGGAAGCTTCATTGATTGCATAAACTTTGGGGCTACAATTCATGTTAGAGGGTGCCATATTGATGTTTTCAGATCCGTTAACATCAAATGACATTACATCTACAGGAGCTTCATCATAGCCTAACAGTTTGGCTTCCATTTTACAGGACGACTTCAATATTTCCTCGAGAGGCTTAGACTTCGGTGTGTAACCTCGAGCCTGGTTACATGCAATCATCGAGGTCCATCATATGAAAATAGATAGTGGGTTGAACTTAGTACATATAATCAGAATCACGGATCAACAAATTGCAAAGGCAGGACCATTAAGGAACAACCCATTCAAGGTATATGCAGAGATTTATCAATAGAGAGAACTTCATCACTTGTCAGATGAAGATATTAGTTTATAGGATAGAAAAAATCTGGCAAGATAAATCTCTATGCTGAGAAACATCAGGTAAATGCCAACAATTTCACTGATTCACTTGAAAATGACCCAGCTGCCAAACATTTTCATCGCGGGTTGTATCAAAATCAGTTTGAAGAGTTTATCTCAAATGTCAGCATGTTCTAGAGATGAATTTGATCAAAATCACATGCATTATATTTCAATTACTATGTTGTTCTTCCCCTAAAATTTCAGTTACTCATCGAAAAGACAAATAAGATTTAAAAGACATACGACTCCCAAAGGGGTCAATCAACTTGAAGGCATAATGAAGTACAGCAAAAGATAGCTGAAATGAAGAAGCATGAAACGTTTACCTTCAACTGTTCAATTACTTGTTGTGCAGAGTTCCTAAGAGCGTCTTGTTTATTCAAGTTGGTCACAGAAGCCACAGCAGGGTCATCCTTGCACAAAACTTTTGTTTCGACTGAATATGATACACCTTTCTTTAATACTGAAAACTCCAGACTCAGATTACGAGATTGACAGAGTTCTTGCAGTTCTCGTTTTGGATTCAGCTGGAAGTTGGAGAAGCTCATGATTGGATCCAGAAAGGATGGCATTAACTTCCAAACACAGTTCAGATCGAGTCCCGTGTCAAGGAGAATGGCACCAACGCAAGACTCTACCAAGTCACCAAGAGCCTAAATTGTTGAAAATCAAGATTTAATCACCCTCACTATATATTATCCCAATATCTTCATGTTTAAATTAGTAATGGAGATGGTTATTGATGCCAAATCAAAAGATGATCTGTAGCAGAATGAATTGTGCATTGCATAACAACTCACGTGAATTTCAATTAGAATATATATGCTGTTCATCAACAAGGGAAAGTTGTAACATGCACATAAAATATCTTGGAAGAACAGCGGTTTATATATGTTGAATTCGGATCATGACAGATCCAATGTCTTACAATTTAGGTGTGATGGAGATTACGTCTTAGATGTAAATGTTTTGATAACTTCATGGATTCTTTGTCTTGTAATTGAGATCACTCTGTAAATGGTTTGGCAGTTGGCACCCCCTTGGTCCCTCATAGATAATTTCTCCTTATAAAGAAATCATAACCCCCTCCTCATAATTATTTGCTTTCCTTAAAAATCATGAAAATAAAAGCCAATTATGAGCTTTAGGACTGGTTGTCTCAATGTAGGAACCAAAAACATCTAAGGTTCATGTCAGGAATATATACCCAAAAAAACCAAAAAAAAAAAAAAAAAAAAAAAAAAAGACATCTAGAAAGGTAGATTTTCACAGCCAGTCAAAATCCAGAAATCAAATACTAGCGACTCTGTCTGAAGATTCTTATAGAGATGAGATGTTGGCTAAGATCAGCTGACAAGAATTAGGATTAAGTGCATTGGGAGTCTTAAAACTTATGAACAAAGTATAATTTAGTCCTAAAATTTTCAAAAAGTACAATCCAATTCTAAAACTTATCACGAAAGTGCAATTGAGTCCTAAAACTTTCAGAAAGTACAATCAAGTCCTAAAATTTATCAAATTGATCAAATTAAGTCTTTCCTTTGATAGCACTATTTGAAAGTTTTAGGACTCCATTATACTTTCTCAACAAATTTTAGGACTTGATTGCACTTTTCATGACAAGTTTTAGGACTTGATTGCACTTTTTGAAAGTTTTAAGATTTAAGAGAATTTTCTTAACAAGTTTTAGGACTTCTAATGCATTTATCCCAAAGAATTAATTTGTTGAAGTTGTAATCTCACATTGTTTTTTCACTCTCACACCCAAAGTCTAGGTCTAATTGCAAATGCCAACACTAAAATGTTTAGATAAAAAGCATACACGTAAGTCTCCATTTTCATCTCATTTTAACTTCGCTTACCACAAGTTTGCTGATCAAAACACCCATCTCATTGCCAAGAAAAGCACGTTGAGAATTAGACAATCAATATTTTCCAATTCGGTGAAGCATCTACTAGTTAGAAAAGGACATAACAAAGGAATCCACTGTAGCTTACCTTCGGACACTTTGGCCCCTCAAGAGAACCCTTCAATGATGCTGATCTCTCTACGAAGTCCACAAAGTCATTTATGGCCTCAGAGAGGCTACTAGAATCACAAAGAAGAAACTTATGGAAGGACCGATCGACTGCAACATTAGCAAATGCCTTATTATTGACAGCCAGTGATCTCAAATCTGTCAATTCTCCAGGTTTCAACTTTGGATATGCAGAGTAGAGATATGATGTGATCAAGTAATCCAAGACGGCGTCTCCAAGAAACTCAAGTCGCTGGAATAAATTATAGAAGTATCAGATGTGCAAGCACAATACAATTCAATTCTCAAAGGCTGCTTGACAGGATGGAGTTTAAACAGAGGATAAATTTGTTTTTAAAAAAATATAGCACGATACCTGATAACAGCCACCACCATGTTTACTGTAAGAAGGATGTATAAATGCTTGAAGAAGAAGACCTCTATGATGAAATTTATATCCTAAATAATTTTCCAGTGAGTCAATGTCCACAGAGTCAGCCAGAGTCAGGTACCGAGTACTTGCAATGCAAGCACTGGTAACTTGCAATGCATCAAAATCAACTTTTAGGCCAATCCATCTAAGGAAGGCAGTTGCAGCTTTGAAACCACTTTCAACAAGGAATGCTCCAACAAGTGCTTCAATCACATCGGCAATAGTTTTCTTCTGCAACCAGTGGTGATTTTTACTGCACCTGACTTCACAAGCTTTTGACCGATGGGCTGCACCATCTTGATGATGAGAATGGATCATTCCTTCTGATTCGTTGCTGCAGATATTTGGACAAGGACGGCCCAGTGCAAAAAATTGGCTGGCTTCGAACGGTTGGTCGCGTATGTATACCTAAAATGTCACACCTATCAAATGAGATTGCAATTTAGGGGGAAACAGAAAACATGCACGCAAAGTTTATGTGCAGTATCAGTCTTGCAATACTGGATGAACAGGACACACTATTTTAGGATCCCATTTTGGGAACTGGTGGAGCAACAAGAGGTTGTGAACTGGCAGGAATGTAAAACTTAAGGACACGTTGATTTCACAAACAAGATATCACAAATGCATCAACGTTTGACTAGGCATTGAACACTGGAGAAAGACAATGAAACACAACTGATATCCTAGATGGATGCCAAATTTGCAACCCAGCTTAAAAATGGAAATGGGGATTAATTTTCAGTCAACATCTACTGCAAGCATGATATAAGATGTTTCAACAAACAGGAAGAAATTTGCTCCACGAAACAATCAACATTACAGTATCTAATATTACCTGTAAGTTCCTCTTGACAGCCAAACCAAACAAGTTAGAATTGTTTACAGCCTTCGAACGTTTCCTGGTGAGCCCACCTTCATCAAGTGCCTCATGGCGGAGAAAAAGATGTCGACCAACAGCAAATTTGAGGAAAGCATCTCCAAGTATTTCAAGCCTTTCAAGAGAAAAGCGCTCCTGGCACTTTTCTGTTGTGAGCGCTTCTAAAATCTAACAGAAGATGATTCCTCAGTAAATAGAGATGTTCTTCAATTTGCTAAGCAAACAATAAATCATTTGCAACATATCAAAACAACCTCGAGCAAGCATTGAAAACAAAATTATCAATGAAAAGGGCATACTCTATTAGCAGGAACTTTATCTCCCTCTGAGAAAGAAGCAGCCAACTGGTCCTTCAGTTGAATGGCCACAAGCAAGTTTTGCAGACGGTGCATGATTGATGGCAACAATGATAAAGAGCTCCCCAATTCTTTCGAGAAATTAAGTATTTTCAGCTGACAGAGCTCAGGAGGTACATCAATTAAGTATTCTTCAAGTTCTTGTGCTTCTGTTTAGATATTAGAGATGTGAGGGAGACAAGAGATTCAAATATGTGACCTTAATGCAGAATGATTAAACAAGCCTAACCCTAATACTGAAAAAACTAGCAAAAGATCCAAAATGCAAGGTTGTAAAATCAGGATCCTAACTTAGATTGAACAGGTTTGTCAGATCATGAGGTAAAAAGATTGGAAGGGGGATCATAAAATCCTGGAAATGCGCCAAAAGCAATCATATAAAACATTAAAAAAGAGGATCACGTGGAATTGGACAAATCTGTATTTTTAGATATTATATTTCGAGAAAATATAACTTTATCAATTGCCTACATCTTTATAACATTGGAATCATATTTAAAGTCCATACTTGTGCCATGCACAAACTTTAAGACTAAAATATGCATCATACTATACAACGAAATTGAATCACGAAATTGATCAACATGAACCATTCATTTTGCCAATTAGAATCCGAACCCCTTCCTCCACCAAAAGAAATGCGAAATCGAATTGTTTTTGTGAGTTCATTGGTATATCTATTAAGTTTAAGAAAAAACTAATTCCACCATATCTTCAGTTCGAACCTGTAGAAAGTAGACACCAAAAAAGTTGCCAATGTAGGTAAAATCCCTATTTACCAATTATTTTTCAAGAAAATATAAGGATGCAAACTTTTTTCCATTAGCTGTCAACAAGAAATTTTTTGTCAAGTACAGGAATGACAATACAGAGGAAATACTTATGGTAATTGATCCGATTGGATTATGTTGTAAAAACTCTTTCAACAGAAATAAAGAACTAAAAAGGAGAACATGGAAAGGGGACAAGAATAAAATAAGAGCCGCCATAAAAAGAAAGTCAAGAAAAAGTACCTGAGTCATCTTGTTTCCGGTTATGTAGCAGGTTGCGCACATTAAAAAGAGGTTTCGCATGCAGGAGAGGCTGTTCGGGATATTCAAGACGAATACCGTACCTGTTTCCACAATTCAAGTAAAAGAATTCATTAAACTGGAGAACTCCATAAAAACAAAATACATAAGATGCAAGTTTCTTTTAAGGAGATGATAACAAAATACTAGTGAAAGATGTTGACACAGCACCAACTACAGTTACATACGTTCTATTTATGTGTTCTGCATGGGTTAAAGGTTCTGAATCTTTATATGGGCTGCCTCCGTGCTTCTCAGAGATAATGTTAGTAATGAAGTAGAATAACTTCTTATATGGAGCATACACCAAACTATTTTTTAATTCACTTTTTCGTTTGGGACCATTCGCAAGTATCAAAAATTGACGCCGTGAAAAAAATCTGTCTTTGCCGTTGTATCAGTCGGATTCCTGAAGAGTGGAGATGATAAGCATCTTCTGATAGTATCCCAGTCTACAATAACACAACCATTGCCGCCCTGCAAAATGACTGGAAGCAACAGATAGTAGGTTGATGAGCCTGAATCGACATCATTATACTGTCCCAGGGGAACAAACTCTGGTTGTAAGTCTGATCGGTCAAGGATGACCTTGAGAAACATCTCTTGAAATTTCTGTGCTTCCACAATCTGTCAACAAGTAACATTAGTACTAGGAAGTTGGAAAAGCCAAAATTATAATGTGCAAAGGACCATTATCAACCTTATCTTTATCAAATGCAACAACTGCGGATGGCACAAGCTTTGTCTTTACAGACCTACCACGAGCCAGATGAAGATCGATTTCCATTGTCTCGGCCTCTGCTGGAAGACGTGCCTTCACAAAGAGACCAAACTCTTTATAGGTCCTATCGGCAGGATCAGGACAAAATTTTATATGGTAAGCATGGAGAGAAACATTCTCCAAGCCAGACCATGTTTCCCTGAGTGCAGCCGGAACTAACATCTCATGTAGCTCACCTCGTGAACTCTCATCTGCTCATCAGAAGAACCAAATGTAAACAACCCAAAGAAAAGGCCACCAATAAAATTAGAATATTTAACAGCTAGTTTAACCTTCGCAACTGTCTGAATCAGAAGAGATGACCATCTCCTCAAGTTTGTCATCATCGCGCTGTGGCAAGAGAAAATCATCCAGAGCACCTAGTTTATGCAATTCTTCAATTGCTTGTAGAGAAGCATCTTTTTTAGCAGCTTCCATCGATATCCTTGGTGTGCTTACAATCTGGTAAATTGGAGCATTTGGAGGTAGAATAATGTGGCAGACAGTACCACCTATATCATCAAAATAATAGAACTTCGGCTTGGGATCAAAGTACCTGAGAAAAGATTTCAAGGTGCCTTAATGAGTGCTATTACATGAATCTTAAATTTTTTTGATTAACAAAAATTCGGTGGTCAAAACTTCAATTTTGAGTAATTCCATCCAGCAACAAATGAAACAAGGGCATACTCATCATGTGGAAGTTTCGCACAGAATTGGTAGAGTAGTGAGATACTAGATCCAGAACTGATGGAAGCACCCGAAGAATCTACCCTATATATTCTTTCCTCCAAAGCACTAAAAGTTTCATCCGATGTCCTTGCAGTGATCTCCACGTTCATTCGATCTTCATCCTTTTTGAAATTATCTATCAGATCAATCTCTTTCTGATTGCCACTGCAATGTTAAGATTCTTTTTCAGAAAAATACGAGCATCAAAGCCACCGTGAATCAGAAAGAAAAGGCTATTGAAAAGCACCTGTCCACTAAGAATGCATATTCTGATTGAGGCATTCGTGCGCGACCTCTCGATTGAATAAAACTAGCGACAGTTTCAGGAGGATCAAATCGTATCACCAGGCAGCATGTCTGAATGTCAAGGCCTTCTTCACCCACTTTTGTAGCAACCAATAGATTCAACTGGCAATTAACAAGATCAGGAACTAGTAACCAGCTTGGGCCGATAGAACCATTGCCTAATGCAAAATGGGCAGTGTTTCCTCTATCATCATAAATAAAAGAGGGGAATCATTGATCATCAGCAAAGGATTGTCCTATGCAGACAATCAGAGCAAGACAATCCCATATAGCTACCATGTTTGAGCAATCAAGTCTAAAACACATTTAACAACTTGGAGGATTTGAGGATAAAGAGAAGAGACTTCTGGAAGAGACTTCTTGATAAGGGAACAAGAACTCTTGTCTGATATGGGCAACAAAAACGCATAGAATAATAGGAGTGACCTAAACATAAATGTCAATAAAAACCAACTATTACCTTTCCTGACTGGAAATTATCAAGAATGCCTTTCATGTTCTTCCTTGACATGCTTCTTTGTCCTGAGTGAACTCCCACAAGATAATCACATTTCCAAGATGCCAGCATTTTAAGATTTTGCAGCAAGTAAGTCAATGATCTTGCAATAACTATCCTGTTCACGAAAACTATACACTTTGCGTTTGGCTGAGACCTGGAAAGTGAGATGAGGAGTTTTATTAGAATATTTGACAGCTATGTATTGTCTGATGAACAAAACAATTTCAGAATGAACGGCCTAAAGTGTAATTACGAATTCCAATGATTATAGAACAAGTTCAAAGCATGACTACCATGGCAATACATGCAAATGAAGTTGGTTAACTAGTAAAACCTGGTAGCCATCTGTTCTTTAGCTTCCTAGAAGTTTTTGCACTCAATAATTGCTAATCTGTTGCCATGCTTAGCTACTTCACAAAACTTTGTTAACTCCTACATAATATTTTGACTTGCAAATATATTGACGAGGGGAAATTTTGAGAATTGTCACCCATCAGCAACAAACACATCATCAATCTAGAGCGAACAAAGTAAACTGAAGTGAATGAAAATTCCAAATGCCAGAAATTTGTACATATAGTAGACAATGAAACATTTAAAGCACTGACCTGAAAGAGGACAGTATGCGAACAAGGCATAAGAACTTGCTTGAGAAAAGGGGTTCTTGCAAAATCTCTAAAGATGGTATGTCATCTGTGAACATTCATGATAAAATTTGCATTAGAAGTCATGCAGAAAAGAAATGCTGGAGCACAAGAACTCAAAAGTGAAATTTCCATGCTATTTTCAAGCGTACGTGGGATAAGATAAAACAAACAGAACAAGTGATTCTGCAAGGCGTACAAGGAAAAACAAGCATAAGACTGCATACAGAGGAGGCTTGGTCAATTGTCCAGACGATAATACCTTTAGGGCAATCAGACGCAAAGATACTGGAAGCCTGAGTTAAATATTTATCACATAAAGGAACATCACTTGAATTTTCTGCTTCCTCAATCAATGCATTACGCTCGGAATAATCACCTCTAAGTAGGATCTGACAAGCCTTGGAATTTGAAAACAAGTAAAGGTTAATAAATTGGAAAAAAGCAGTGTCCTGCATGGAAGGGATTAAACCTCAACGAGGATGTACAGATTACATATACAGCTCTTTTGCTTTCTCTAACAAACATTCTGAGTAGCTACGTGGCATCTTGGAAATAAAAGTATCAAAACACATACAAACAGCACATAAAAGCAAGCACCTGAAAAGTGGAGGTTTAGTAAGGAAGGGCATAACTTTCACGAAAAGTTGAACAGAGGCATAAAAAAGTTCTGCCGATGTTCAGAACTCCAAATATAAATGAAAATACTTTAGGGCTGCTGAAAAAGCAAGTCTCACAATAGAACGGTTGTGACTTCATATAAGCATGCAAACATGTTCAACACTGCAAGCAAGAATAAGATCTGAGCAGTGAGAGTACACGTTTGTTGTTTCAGTTAAATAACTAAAATTCTGCCTGAAAGAGCAGTAAAACAAAACCAGCAAAAGAAGACAATGTCAACATCAAGTTCATTTTATAGACTAGGAGATGAAAAGTAATGGCAGATGATAAAAGCAAGATGACTAAATATCACAAAAGCGTACTTGGGTCGCTCCCCAAAGTCCAAGGCTCTCTGCACATATTATGATATTGTCATGCATTCTGTTGAGCATTCTTTTGGTGCTTCGAAGGATTTGAAGATCATCTTTCTTCCTGCTGAGTGTTGATAGGCACTGCCCTCACCACAGAAGTGGTAAACATAAGAATCCAGTTCCCCAAGATTAGGCTCATTGCAACCTGACAGAATAACACCATACATACCTGGCGTTTAACTTCCTCGAGTTGTCTTAAGCGAGTCACAAAGGAGCTAGATGTGCCACGCACAACAGGACCGTAATAATACACTTTCACAGTAGGTGATGCCACAAAACTATCCAATTCTTCCTTAGCTTCAACAGAGTAAACCTACAAACAAACGGAGAGGAGAGTAGAAATCAACTACACAGGAAAGGCACTGCAAGCAGGCAATTTCCCATGATGTCACAAACCACGGCAGATCCATGAAAGGATGTCCATCGTCAATCACTTTGGTCTATAAATATCAATATCAATGAAATTGGACATATCCGCAACATCCATCAATGAGGGTCAGAACAGGAAATCTTAAAAGGCTTGAAAAAACCAAAGAAATGACTGCCTGGTGAATTTTTAGCATCACTCATTAATTAAATGTATACTAGTGAACAAATGGATAAAATGAACTATCAACTACAGGGTACATTCCACTTATACTTCAAGTTAGATGCTAACCTTAGCATTTAGCAAATTTTCAAGACTATTGATGCTTCTTGGAAGATTTTCTTGCTCAGAAGCACCTGAATAACATAAACCAAGGTTAGGCCACAAAACAACAGTAATGTGTAAGTTTCACTCCAATTCTACCACGGCAGGATCCTAAATCAAGAGCTAAAAATAAAATATTGTTATTTGCAGGAGGACATTTACAGGAAGATCACACATATGACAGGTCAGCTCCCAGAAATAACAATTCTGAAAAAACATCCCCATTCTCAGATATCTCAGATATATAATTGCATATATCCAACATTTAAATGATGGAAACATCACAAACTGATGACCAAGGTGAAGATGAACCAAAATTCCACTTGATCTAATGAGAATTCTCTTTTAACCTCAGCAAAGAATACCTAAATATGCATCAAAACCATTTTACTCCCAATATCTATTTAAACAGATAGCTTTGTGTGAAGATATCAAAGAGTTGGCAGGTTTGGAGCCCATGGACTACATAAGTGATTTCATGCTTTCTACCTGGTGTATCTGAACAAGTGGACTAAAAAGAGTATTGAATTCTTAAGTAATGCAAGAATAAGGGACATACTGATGCCTCAAGAAGAGAATTCAGATAAAATCTCTAGATTCAGGGATTCTGTCACTTCAATTGAAAAATGTCATAAAGCAATATCACCTTCCAAAGAACTCAACAAATCAAATACCTTTCACAAAAACACCTAAATGACAAACCTTACTTAAAATTCACACATATTGATTGACTATTATTATATCTAAGGTGAAAAGTAAGTATTCTCACCTTTTCCAACAATTGGAGATGCCGTCATGCCAAATATCCGAGGCCGCTTCAAGAGATCAGCTTTATAAAATATCTAAAATAGAAAGAAGATGAGAGAAAAGAACACCACAAGTGCCACAACTTTCATAAGGTGCTCACTCAAGTACCATATCTTTTCAGTTGATCACTTAAGTTCAATAACTTTCATACGATGTTCATATAAGTGCCATCACTTTTCAACCAATCACTTCGGTGCCATGACTTTTAAATAACGTTCACCACAAGCGTTAGAAATCCGACATGACATGGCACTCGTGGTGAACCGATTTTAAAAGTTATTTCACTCAAGTAATCGATTAAAAAGTTATGGCACTCAAGTGAACGTTTTTATAAATGTTATTATTCTCAAGTGATCGATTGAAAAACTGGCCCTCAAGTGAGCACTATATGAAAGTTACAAAACCTGTGGTGTTTTTCCCCAAGAAGATGATATATGTAAATGACATGGTCATGAGGAAGGTGGAAAATTTTGTGCAATTTCAAGAACTGAACAAGTATCAACATTCAGTTGACCCTTTACCCTCATAATTTCAGCATAAGGATGACCACTTTTGACTTGAGCATGATGGCATTCATCAAATATCAGAAGAGCAATAGAGTCCATCTTGATGAAACAGTGTGATAAGCTACGGAGTAGTATTATAGGGGTCATAACAAGAACCTGCAAAAATTGTCAGCATTCTGTTCAGAGCATTCACAGGAGCTTCCCTTCATCTGTGTCCTAAATGAATCCTGCTTTTCTTTTAGGTTAAAGAAACAATTCATAACCACAGCAAGATTGCTTTTCAAAATTAAAGCAGCTTATCAAAGCTTGTCACCAGCTTCTCTAAATAATCTTCCACTGCGCATCTATGTTATCCTAGCAGATATTGATAGGGTTGTACAGAGCCACCAAACTATTATCAATCATTTTCAGCTATGCATTTTGAATCACCTCATATTTTTCTATTTCCTTCTCCCACTCTGCATGTGTCTTCAATCGCTTGGAGCCCCCGCAATAGCTGCCGACCTTGAAGTTAATTGAATTTCTATAACCCTGGCTTGCTGCAAAGTTAGATCCACAGCCAATCAAGAAGCATGGTAAGGTCATGATAAAGAAAAAGCATCAAATCTTGGAAATACAACAGGATATGCTGAAAGGGAAAAAAATGGTAGACCAGAGATATTCATTTGCATAACTTTGACCCCTGATTCAACTTTGAATGACTCACATGATTTAATTCCTGAAAGTAAATCATCCTGGAGTACACCAAAAGCTTTTCAAGTACCAAATTGCCAGTGGCTAGAATTGGCCCGAGTCTTAAAAGGCCGCGCATTGTTGTAAAGCAATATATTATATCTGCTAATTGTACATTTAGCATGCCAACATGGAAGTTCTAAATGGAAAATTAACCAAAAAGAAGCTCACCTGTTGAACCAAAGCAACAGTAGGCGCAAGAAATACGCAGATGTTCTTGTTGGGTTTCCGTATCAAGTGACCCATCTCGTACATTAGCAAAATGGCTATATGGGTCTTTCCACTACCAGTCCCCAAGTACACAATCACATTCTCCTCCACAGCTTTCTTGCAAAGCTCCAATTGATATCTTCAACAGAATTGCAAACCATAGGACACAGATGTAAGCCACATTTTGGGGGAACTCACACACATCAAACCCCATGAAAGGAAAAAAAAAATTCAGTCAACTTAAATAATTACGAGAATGGCTCAATGATCCCACACAGAACCAAAAAAGCAAGGACTACAAAGCTAAACATTCTTAAAAATCCATCCTTTTATCCTATGAGCGATGCGTCTCGCAAAATCAAAGCACATAAACCCCGAAGAAACCATCTTTCCCTGTCGTGCCACCTCCCCGAGAGATGGAAGGGCACACTTAAAAAACCCCAAAAGAAGAGACGACCCAACTGGAAGATTAAGCCGAAACATCGAAAAATCCACTTACTTCCTCGCAATCTTCCTCGGGTCCTTTTCTTCCTTTCCCGCCTCCGAGCTCACCCCCTCGTCATCTTCAGCAACACTCGAAACGCTAGAGGACGGACGACAGGGCGAGCGCGAAGCGAAGAAACCGTTCGGGGACCGAACGGTTTCCCCACCTTCGCCGTTGGGCATGACTGCTGCCTCCAGCTTCCAAACACGACCCAAGAAGACCAAGAAACCAAAAACCAAGACTTTGGGGAAATTCACGACGAGGATAAACAGCACGGAACCCGAACTGGAGGGAGAGTTCGTGAAGTCCTCAGGCGTCCTCCTTCGCCGTCGTCAGTCAGGAGTACGCAGCAATGCGTCCTGCACATGGCTTGATGACGAACTGCCGACCCTTTCTTCGATCGTCAGTTGACCCAGCAAAGAAACTCGTGCGTCCTCAAGAATATTGGCTCTTGCGAGAGAACATCGCCGTGTCCAACTCCTCGTAAAACCCGGACAGCAATCCTCGTAAATCAAACCTTTGGGGCGGTGGAATCCTCGTGATTTATGGGCAACTCGAATCCGAAACTGATGAAACTGTCCTTATAAGGAGAATTTATTTAAACAAGTTAGATAGGGCTGGAAATTTTTTTTTTTTTTTTTTTTGGAGGGGTTGGAATTCGAAAATTTCCCTCTTTCGACCTATAGATAATTCAGTTTTGTGCTTAATATGAGAGTGGGTAATAAATCCAAATTGCATAGTTCGATGTATAATTCATCAAATCAGTTAAAAATAGTATTTATAAGTCAATCGTTAACGGCTAGTTTAAGATATTTTGTATAATCGGTATAAGGTTCTACTCGTTAGATATAATAAAAGTTCGGTATTGATAACCCGTACTTTGAATAGATCCGGGTATAATTCATTAAATTCTCGATTTTGAAAATTTTGCGGCGTTTGTTATTATTAAAATTGCAATTTTGGGATAAATATTTTAATTGGGTTAATTTATTATACCCTTTTTTTTGGTAATAAAAATCCATTGAGAGCTTTAGTTTTCTACTTTAACAGCACTGACTAGGTACGCATAATCAGATAATGGTCAGCACTCCGGGAAGGGCGGTGGATCCCCTTGCTTCCCAAGGGTCCCTGAAGTATTTTTCTGAGGAAAATTTATATAAAATAGTGCCAAAAGAAAACATTTAAAAAGTTAAAAAATAAAAAATAAAAAAATAAAGAAAATTAAATTTCACTATAAAACGCAAATAGATTTACTGCGAGGTCGGCAACATGAGGAATTATTATTATATTATTATTATTATTTTCATTTGTATGGTATCCAGTCCGAGAAAATACAGGATTGGGGATGGGACCCACCCACGCAACAGGTACTTAGGGAGCAAGTCAGGATCGTGGGACTGGCTAACTAACAACATTAATTAAATAATAAATAAATAAAAAGGGATTACGAGTGTATTAAGAAGAGAAGATGGCAATACAAATTTTGCAATTCCTTCCTCTCTATGCTTTTTGATTCTTTGCTCGCCTTTACCGTTATTTGGATTTAGCGTAAAGGCGCCGCCTTTCGAAAATATCCCGATAAATTACTTTTTCCATTTACGGTCCGACCACCTTTTCTGTTTATGATGCGTAGTCGGTTTGCATGTGAGACAATCCAATAAACTCTTTTTTAAAATTCGACACATTATGGCATTAAATGAAAAAAGAAAAAAAGAGGATTAGTGTATTAAGCTTGTCGTAGAAGAGAAGATGACATTACAAATACTGCATCATCTTCTTCTTATTTCCTTCATTTACTTTTGATTCTTCCGATAAATTTCCTTTCCATTTACGATCCGATCACGTTTCTATTTACGATGTATGGTCGGCTCGCATGTGAGGCAATAAACCCTTCTTCTTTTTTGCAAGATTCGGCCTGTGAGGGCCTGTAGGCCCGATGGTTTTCTGCCTTTTTTACATTTATTTTTAATTTAGCTTATGACTTAAAATTTAATCTAATTACTATTTATGTTAAAAAATTAATTTAGACAAAAGTGACGTTGTTTTGGGTTATCTTTCTTATTTTAGTTGTGTCAGCATCGCATAAGAGAGAGAAAGTAATAAAAAAGCACCTCAACATTTTTCATGTTAGCCAAATTAAACAAAGTTAATAAAAGGATTCAATTGTACCAGTTTGATGAATTTTATAATTTAATTGCATTTTTCAAAAAATTTAAAACTTAATTGCATTTTCATATCAAGTTTTAGACTTTTAATCACATATCCCAAAATAAAAAAAAAAATGATTAAGTGTATAAAACTTGTCATTGATGAGAAGATGACAATACAAATAATGCATCATCATTTTTCTTCTTTTCTTATTTATGAAATAAGTGCACTTGAAATCTTCAAAATTTATAATTAAAGTATAATTTAGTTCTAAAAATTTTAAAAAATATAATTAAGTTATAAAACTTATCACAAAAGTGAAATCAAGTTCTAAAATTTTTAAAAAGTACAATCAATGAAAGGATTTGATGATTTGATCAATTTTTAGGATATGATTGCACATTTTGAAAATTTTAGGGCTTAATTGTATTTTGATGACAAGTTTTAATTATTAATTGAACATTTTTGAAAATTTTAGAATTAAATTACACTTTATTGACAAGTTTTAAGACTTTCAAAATACTTATCCTTTAAGTTTTTTTTTTTTATTCTTTGCTCACCTCTAATGCTATATGGCTTTGACGTAAATGCACCTCCTTTCGAATATGTTCCAATAAATTACCTTTCCATTTACGATTTGACCACTTTCTGTTTATGATGTGCGGTTGGCTTGCGGCAATCAAATAAACCCTTTTTTTTGTAAGATTCAACATGTTGCAACATTGACAATAAAAAGAAAGGGATTTAGTGTATTAAACTTGGCGCAGAAGAGAAGATGGCATTACAAATACCGCATTATCTTCTTCTTATCTCCTTTCTATGCTTTTGATTCTTTGCTTGCCTTTAGCGTTATATGGCTTTGGTGTAAAGACACCCTTCTCGAAAATGTTCTATAAATTACCTTTCCACTTTGGACCCAAGTAAATTATTAAATTATTTCATATGATTTTTGAAACGTAAAATTTGGGGTATTGCCAAGTTAAAGGGGAAGAAAAATATTGTCCTACCAATAAGAAATGCGAAGCGTGCGGACATCAACAAATTAAAATAAGGAACGCAACCTGACTGGGCGTTCTAGTTGGAGGGGCTAGAGCAAGCGACCCTCATAATTGGCAACACACCTAAAGGAGGATAGGCCGGTAGAGTGGCTTTTAACTACTCTTTACTATGTGCCATGACCTTCTAATGGGTCCCGAGTTTTGTAAGATTCAACAAGTTGGCCTATAAAGTCGTTTGAGGTACACTAGAAACTTGTTTCCAATATAAATAAGATAAAATAATATACTTTTCAAGCATTTTCAAATAAGTCAACCATACTTTTATGAGCAGCACCGTTGGTTGGGGCATTGGGGAATTTCCAACTTGCCACCCCTTGCCAATTTTTCTAACGTGAGTTAGGGGTGATTAGTTTCTAAATGGGTCGATTCCCACATCAGAACCTAAAACCAAACTGGATAAAATTGATTATCAATTTTGTTGGACTGAGAATCGACCCTATCTGCCTAGACCAATTGCTTGATAAAGGCTCATCTCATAATAAGAATAGCGTACAAAGCATGGTTAGGACATCCTATCTTTCAAGATAAAGAAGGGCACGGACTTTTTGTACATCATATGCCCTTTTTAAAAAAATATTTATGGTTGTTTTGGTAGATAGAGATGGAATTGTTCTAGCCAACATTCCTTTTCAAAGGGCAAAATCAAAGTATAATGTTGAACAAGTATGTGTAATTGTTGAGTTCTACCTCTAATAGAAAGGATTTCAAACTCAATGAAGTTAGTTATAGTGATCATACTATTAGGAGAAAAAATATGCTAGGATGTCTCTCTCTATCTTTTGTCTCGAAACCTAGAGATACAATTTATACATGCAATTGCCGGTTTTGATACCGGATGCATGAACATTGATGGAAACCTCAAAACCCAAATTCACCCTGTCTGACTTTCTCCCTCCACACTTGCTGAAAAATCCCACTGAAGTCTCTTGCCCTGCCCACGGTAATCCAAACTCCACACTTCTTTATTTTGATATGCACTCGTCGTACTAAAATTCCTAAAACTTGTAATAAAAGCATAATCAAATCTTAAAACTTACAAAATATACAACCGGATACTAAAAATTATCAAATTAATGCAATCTAGTTCTTCTGTTAACTTCTCCAATTAGACTAATAGAAAATGTTGACATGACTTTTTTATTATTTTATTTGCTTTTTTTCCTTTATTGTATTTTTTCTAAAAAAGATTGCCTTTTTCATCAAATTTAAAATTTTAATTAAAAAATCAGTATATAGTCCAATGCAATTTGGTTTTAGTCTTACATTTCATATTTTTAGTAAGATTAATGCCACTTAGAAGAGAAAAAATAATAATAAAAAATCATGTCTACATTTTTCATTAGTTTAATTGGACAGAGTTAATAGAAATATTCAATTACACAAATTTGACAAGTTTTAGATTCCATTACATTTATCCTTTTTAATCTCTTTCTTATTGGTACCACGACTCCCCATTCAATTCTTGCTACATATAAACTCTCCACAAGCAATTAACTCGGGCCGCCTTGCCTACATGGTAATCTAAGCAAGCTAACAGGATAACGTTTCTTATTTTAACGTGTTAATGCCATACGCCCAACCCTCCTATGCTCTTATTATATATTTATATTTCCCATGATGAGGGAATACCTTTTAAGTGCTTTTACATCCCAAAAGTCTCGAGGTCCAAATTAAATCAAGATGAAGTCTTTTAAGAATTTGTCTAGATCCATCCTTATGTTTTTCTTTCGGTGATACAACCATTTGGGTTCATTAACGAAAGGGGAGACAACGAGATAAACTATGGGAAGAACCTCTAGAAAGTAAAGCAGTCGAGCAGGACTGCGTTGGAGGTTGGCGAAGTTTGCAAGGCTCAAATTCCCCAAGCAGTGCTGAAGGAGCAATTTTACTTTTACCTTCTAGTAGAAACCAATCCAAAATACTAGCAGAAACTTCAAATTTTGTTTAAGAAACTTATCTAATGTGGAGACACTAAAGAAACATTATCTAAGATCTTTTTTGATTAGGGTTTTGCCTATGCCCCCAATGCAACTTTACTAGACGAGAGAAGAAAAAGTATACTTGAACCGATTCAATAGGTTCTAGTTCCATGTGTCAAATCAAGAAACGCTATGAAATGATCAATTCGATATGATTATCGAGTAGAATCGAATCGGTGCTCATCCCTAAGACATGTGTTGCCTACAAAGACAAAAGAAAAGTAAGTCACAATATGACCATGAAAATTTACTCCATTCATAATGAGAAGTTGATACCCACGATTTGTGGCTCAAATGTACAATTTGACACGATGCTAATTATGCTAACACAAAGCAAACGGTTTATGTCCAAATCCATATGACATGGCTTGTTAGATAATTACACAAATGTGATTTGAATTCATTTCGAAATGATTTCATTCCCACAACACGTCAGTCGCGATCCAAGCCTGACACACCATCACCTCTAAGGACATTCAACTAATTGGCTAATGATGATTCACTTTCCAATGGCCACGTCATCGTTGTCTGCCATGACTCCACTCTGCCGTGACCGCCGCCGCTCCTCCTCCCCCTCCCACCACCGTGGCCTTCACGACGCTGAAAAATGCGCAGAGACCATCACCTCCTCTCTCTCAAAACCATATGCCCAGCAAAACATGAAGAGCTATTATTATTATTATTATTATTCTATTAGCCAGTCTGAGAAATTACATGGATTGAGGGGGGGACCCACAAACAACATAGAAGCAAGCTTCTTTTTTTTTTTTTTTTTTCCGAAACAAAGAAGTAAGTTAAAAGGAGCAAGCTAGGAACATATTCTGGTGAACAAACAAAGAAAAAGAAGAAGAGACTACGTGAAGAGAAGGTCACATAACAAGTTGTGCATCACCTTCATCTTCTACGCTTTTTGATCCTTTGCTTGCCTTAGCATAAGTCTACTTCAATGTAAAGGTGCCTCCTGTTGGAAATGTCCTAATAGATTACCTCTTTGATTATGATCCGATCACCTTTTTATTTACAATGCGTGATTGGCTTGCATGTGAAGCAATCAAATAAACTTTTTCGTAAGATTCGACATGTTAATATATTAAGTCAAATAAGATAATATAATATACTTTTCAAACATTTTCATGATTGGCACAATTGGGCGGACGGTCGGGAAATTCCCAACTATTTTGGTCAAGCATCCCCTACAAAAACCATAAAAAAGAAAAAAAGAAAAGAAAAGAAAGGAAGATGCAACACAATCATGAGAATTTGCTCAATTGGCAATAAGATCATCAATACCCAATTTGCGATCCAACCCGACTTGAACAAACAAAAGGAAAATGCAATTGAAATATCCAAAAATGCATACAATGAATTTTTTTTTTTTTTTGGATCGTGCCATACGATGATTCAGGCCGTTAGATTTGCTACACATAACGTGATTTGAATTCACATCACGAAACGATCCGTTGACCCGAAAATGTCAGTCCGATCCGGGCCCGACCCGTGCCCGACCCGCCCATCACCACCCGCTAAAGATATGCAGCAAACGACTGGCCCGTGACGCACGCTCTTCCATGGCCACGTTATCGGCCTCCGTCATGACCTCCGCCGCGACCGCCGCCGCTCCTCCTCCCGCCACCGTGGCCTTCACGACGCCGCAGAACTACGCGCAGAGGCTGTCCCACCTCCTCGCCCTCAAAGGCCACTCCCCCTTGTGGTGCCCCACCCTCTCCGTCGGCCCGACCCTCAGACCATCTCCTCCCTCCGGTCTTACCTCCGGCCGCCGGTGCTCGAGCCCTTCTCCGCCATCGCCTTCACCTCCCGCGCCGGCATTGCCGCCTTCTCAGCCGCCCTCGCCGACGTCCCGGCCCCGCTCTTGGGTCCCCACGGCCGCGGCGCCTTCGTCGTCGCGGCCCTCGGCAAGGACTCCGAGCTCCTGGACGCCGACCTCCTGTCCAGGATCTGCG
This sequence comes from Corymbia calophylla, assembly GCA_014182845.1. Classification (NCBI taxonomy): domain Eukaryota; kingdom Viridiplantae; phylum Streptophyta; class Magnoliopsida; order Myrtales; family Myrtaceae; genus Corymbia; species Corymbia calophylla. Next base: position 2,184,925 of record CM024695.1, read on the forward strand.
CCGACCCGAGACGGATCGAGACCCTCGTCCCCCAAGTCGCGAGCCCCCGGGGGCTGGTGGAGTCGCTTGGGCGAGGCGACCGGAGGGGGATCCTCTGCCCGGTCCCCCTGGTGGTCGGGATCGAGGAGCCGCCGGTGGTGCCGGAGTTCATAGGCGACCTGGAGGCGAACGGCTGGGCGGCGGTCAGGGTCGGGGCGTACGAGACGCGGTGGCTGGGGGAGGATTGCGCGGCGGCGATCGTAGGCAGAGAGGAGGAGGGCGAGGGATTGGACGCGATTGTCTTTACCAGTAGCGGAGAAGTGGAGGGCCTTCTGAAGAGCCTGAAGGCTGGTTTCGGGTGGAAGTGGGAGGACGTGAGGAGGAGGTGGCCGGAACTGGTGGTGGCGGCGCACGGGCCAGGTGACGGCGGCGGGGGCGGAGAGGCTGGGGGTCGGGGTCGACGTGGTGGGCCACAAATTCGAGAGCTTCGGGGGCGTTGTGGAGGCGCTTAGCCTGAAACTCCAGAGCCCAAGAACAACCTTCGACTAAGCCGAACAACGTTGTCATTTTGTATAGATTCAAATCTGGCCCAAGAAATCATGAACATGTCGAGCAAAATCATTCCTTTTTCTCACTCTCTCGTTTTCCTTCCTCTCATCCACAATGAAATGGCCAGAAAGGAAAGTGCAGTGGACTGATGATAAAACAGACAAGAAACTGCATGATGATGAACATCCGAGTCCATGTTCAACCAACATAACGGCCCAAAACGGGAAAAAAGAAAAATGTCTCTCATGCTTTTTCTTGAAATTGAATCATGTCCTTGCTCTCCAGGCCAAGCATTTCCAGAAAGAGTGGCATTTGAATTCCCGTCGCCCTCAAAGATGGAAACTTTGGTGGAAACAGCATGAACCCGGTTTTTATTTACTGGCCTCTATTAAGTTGTTCATGCATATCTTCTTCCTTTTCAGCAAAGTTAGATCCTTTTAGCCTCCTACTCGGTTACACAGATTTGTTCCGGTTTCATGTCGTCTGTTTGAGCAAAACACCAAGTTCGGTAGCTATTTCATTTGCTTAATGCAGAGGACAGAAAGAAGTATGACACTCAGTACTATTCTATAGGAATACACAAGAATATAGTTTGGGGGCTCTTAGAACAGCAGGCACTTTTATGCTGAAAATAAGAAGCAATCAGGTATTCTATATCAGCTATTTGACAAAACACTCGAGACTTTTGTGGTGACTTGGTATTGCTCCTGTGCAGGCGTCACTTTCTCGGTGGCTTCAACCCCGACAGGAGCTTCAGTGCTTCGCCGATGGATGGTCGGACAGATGCCCTGCTTTGTATGCAGAGCAGAGCGACTTCAAGCACCGATTTTATCTCCTCTTGCAATGAGCAATCGGTACCAACCTCATTCTCCACGAAAATTTCCCTCACAAGAACATCCCTTGGCTTGCTCCGTATGCTTCCCACCATGTTTGCTGACCTTCCGTTCGTCAAAATTTCCAGAATGATCTCCCCAAAGTTGTAAACATCCATTTGGAGCTGCTCCCTTATGGCATTGTTATCTGTGTCATTAAACGAGGACGGAGAAAATAATCAATTTGATGCAGGGTCACGATAATGATAGGAAAATGATCCAAGATAACTCTGCAGATGGGATCCACCCACTGCTAGTTCGATTCAGCTGTCGATTATGTGTCTGATTGTGCACTGATTAATAGTCCATTTCTGATCACAAAAGAGTTGTTAGATAAACTAAAGGCTTTTGCTTCCACAAGTCATCATCAAATGATGCACCTATATGTACAGATATGACATTCTTTAAGATATGGTCAATTCAAAATTTCTGTCGATGGCTTATTTCGTTCAGTTAATGCCTGGAAATCAACTTTGTCAAATGTAAGTATTCTATAACATTAACATCCAATATATGAACCATGTGAGGATAATGTTTAGCTCATTTACCTGCTTCCAGGTTAGAAACTGTTCCTCCCGCTGAACCTTTGTTCATCCGGACCAGATAAGTGAGTCCAAACTCAGTCAATCGCGGTTCCATATTCTCATCAAACACCACATTACTCGACTTCAAGTCTCCATGGGGCATAGCAGGGTAACAATCATGGTGGAGGAAACAAAGGCCCCTTGCAACACCCATCACAATTTTGTACTTTGCACTCCAGTCCCTCTTGATTCTCATCTTTTCAGCCAAATTCCCGTTTGGCAGGTAATCATACAACAGATAAGCCATCTGTTTATTGTAACAGAAACCTAGCAACCTGATCAAATTCACATGCCTTGTATTGCCCATTCTTGTAATATATTCCATCATGGCCTTCATTCTTTTTGCATCCCATTCGATATTTTTCACTAATACGGTGATTCCTGTGGGCAAAACGGCTTTGCATACCAAGGTAGGTAAGGAAGTTGTTGATTCTATGGATTCTGCAGAGCTGAAGCTTTTCAGAATATCGTTAGCAGTAAATCTAGGAAGCCCACCAAAGGCAACCATTTTCCACCGGCCTTTATTTCCTTTCCGGAAATAAAATAACCCAAAAGCTAATGCCGCAATGAATACAACAATTCCTACACTTAGTAGCAGAACCAGCATAAGCTTGCTTGTGCCTTTGCTTCCCAGGATGGCCACTGAACCAGGACATTGCCTCAGAGGTTCTCCACATAGTCTTGCGTTTCCAACAAAGGCACTTCCATCCATTGACTTGAACACCTTCTCCGAGGGGATTGAACCGGTGAAATCATTGTAAGACATATTCAAGTATTGCAAACTGGAAAGATCACCGAGTTTTGCCGGAATTGGACCGGTGAAATTATTGTGTGACAGGTCGAGAACCCTTAAAGCAGGGAGACTTGCGAGCTCTTTAGGTAGAAGGCCTGTCAGGTGATTGTTGCTCAAGTCGATCCTTTCGAGAGCCTGGCATCTAGAAACACTTTTAGGGAGTGATTGGAATAAACTGTTACCATTCAGCTCAATGACCGAAACTGATTCACATGAATTGAATGAAGGAATGTTCCCTGAAATATTACAAGAGGAGGCCGAGAAATTCTGAAGAAATGGCAAAGACCATATCCCTTCTGGGATGAATCCTCCTAGCCTTGAATTGTAGGAAATGTTGAAGTACTGGAGTTTTGAAGCTCGGTATATATCTGCAGGCACTCCACCAGTAAAATTGTTCCTCGATAAATCGATGTACGTTATGTCAGGAAGAAGGCTGAATGTCAGAGAGATCTCCCCTGATAATGAATTATCTTCGAGCCGAAGACGAATGAGGGAAGAACAGTTCATGAGAGATGGAGGAAGACTGCCCGCAAATTTATTCGAAAACAAGATCAGTTTGACTAGAACACCTCCTGAGCAGATATCGGGTGGAACAGCACCTACCAAGCTGTTGGTGGAGACATCGATGTACTTAAGCTTCATGTTCTTCCCCAAACCGCTTGGAAGTGACCCGGTGAAGTTATTGTTCCATATGAGGAGGGTCTCAAGGGATGGAAGGTCAGCAATACCTTGAGGAACAGTACCATTCATCTCATTATACATCAGACTCAGCAACCTCAGATTCTTCAGCTCTGAAAAGCTCTCGGGGATTGGGCCCGAAATCAGGTTAACCGAAAGATCCAAGTCAGTGAGGGAGATCATTCTGCTGAACTCTCCTGGAATCAATCCAGCGAGCATGTTCTTGAAGAGGAAAAGGGACTGAAGCTTGGTGAGATTGGAGAGCTCACTTGGGATCATCCCGGATAGGTTCGCGTCCGCGATATCTAGATATTCAATTGAACTCATGTTACCCAATTGCCACGGGATGCTTCCCTCATAGGAATTGTACCCAATCTCCATATGAGTCACTGTCTGAAGCTTCCCCAGTTCTGGTGGGATTTTCCCACTCAGGGAATTCCCAGCGAGGTGTATGAACTCGAGGCTTTTGAACGAGCCGAAGTCAGATGGAATCGGTCCACTGAAGTAACTACCGGCTAAGTTAAGGACCTTGAGATGTTCGAGCTCGGAGAGCTCGACAGGCACTGGGCCTGAGAAGCTGTTGCTAAATGCATCAAACACTACAAGGTCTCTGAGACCAGAGACTCCGCTAGGGAAGTGACCAGAGAAGTTGTTTCTGCTGATATCTAGAGTTCTCAGCCCAGAAAGATTGAAAATTCCCACAGGAAGCTGCCCAGAGAAAGAATTGTAACTGAGGTTTAGACTAGTCACCTCTTTGAAGACACTGAATTGCTTCCCAGATAATTCACCACCAAGGCCTTTCCTGGATAGATCAAGACCCAAGATTGATGTGGAGTTTTTATTGCAAGAAACACCAGACCAAGAACATGCTGTTACTTTCTCTGGTGAGGTTTCCCCTCCAGGGCTCAAGATCCAGTCACTCAAGCTGTTCTGGTCATCAACAAGCTCTTTTTTCAGACTCAAAAGAGCTTCTGAGTATACATCTGCATCAGCAGACAAAGCTGGTTCAAAGAACATGAGGGTGACAAGAAGATGAAGGCAGAGAAAATGGAAAATCTCCATTGGTACTTGCAGTGAGCAAAATGGAGGGACGACACAAGAAAATCCCACTGAAAGTTCAGTGGAAGATGGGAAATTTTTTTAATATGTCAGGTGAAATCCACAAACTTTACTTTTTTCTTTTGTTTTGGTTTGGTTTCGGGTTAGTGGTGCATGGGGAATAGAGAAAAGTCGATACATAAAAGGAGGGAGTGACGTTGATGATTAGGTGAAATTGAGAATATTGAGTTTGCTTTTAGGAACAGAAGTGGACCTCCTGGTTCTTTGTTTATGTGGATTATGTTTGCCATTAGGGCATAAAGGTTTTATACGTGGAATGTCATCTCTTCTTTTCTTTTTCTGCTTTTCACTGAAGAGAATCCCATCATTCTGCTTCTGTGTCTAATTCAAACTGGCATTTTGAACACTTTTATGGCAATCAAGGTTGCATGAATTGGTCGATATCGATAACATAAAAAGTGATTGAGCCTCGTGTGGCGCTGCCCTTTTTCTCTCTTTTGCTGGCTGAGGCAGAATTTCCTTACTTTCAGTACAGACGAGTGAAATTTCTTTTATCTTTTAAAAAAATTCGCGCTCATGTCTACCTAGCAGGCGAAGCTTGATTCGTTGGACATCAGCCGAGACGCGCAAGATCCCTGGGTTCATTCTCTCAAATCTGTTGCTGCATAGAAGAGGAATTGCAACAATACATTTTGGCAACTTCCGATCTGAGGACACTTTATTATGAGAAGAATTCGATTGAACACAATTCAACTGTTTAGTTAAACTAGTTGATGCCTTTTTTTTCCTCCGTTTTAGACACGATGTAATCAACTCCCGCTTGACTATGCGTTCTCATATAATGGAACGAAAGTGATGGAATGGCCTGGCTAACACCAAAAAAGTCATATGAATAACAGATTAAGCTTCAAATAATTTTCTTAAATGGGCATTGTCAATGTATTTCTAGTCAGGCTGGTCCTTCTAAGGCCTAAATGAACCGACTTCTTGTCAAGACAGTAACGCTGAAGCATCAGAATGAAGCAAAATGGAGGTACATGGACTAAAGTTGAGACATGTGAAAGATGAACTGTATGCCTGTACTCTTGCATGACCCTCCCAAAGTGTCGTTGTGCATATAGACAAAGTGAGTATAGATCTTTGTTAGGATTCATCAGATAAAGTTTGAGATGACAATTGCAGGTGCAGAGAGACACACGACTGAGAAGGAAAAGACAATGGTCGTGTTTAAAGTAATGGCCTTTTCCTTCTGATTTATGACAAGTGAGGGCTTTTCCGTGCCTTTGAAGGACTCAAAAAGTTTCCTCCTCACTTCACACTGGTGACTCTTGGAACTAAAAACTGCATTGGTACAAAGAGAGTTAAAGGTAAAGAAAGGCTATTAATTTCACCCATTAAGATTGGTAAGTACAGTTTAAGTTGGTCAAGATCTCATTTTTTAGTCATCCAAAAGATGAACATGAAGGACAAAATCGTCTCTCAGCTTGTTTTGTACCATACAACCAGTCTCTCAACCCTAGGTTTGGTTTGGACTTGGGTGAAATAAATGCTAGGCTTACTTGTGTCAGCAGACACAGTGCCCAAAAGTACTAAAATACAATACTTAAATGAAGACAGGAAAATTATTGTCCTTTAGTTTTTAATTACTAGAAAAAGACCCAAATGAGGAAAATCAGGGATTTTTTTATTTGGTAAAAGGGATATGGTTACATATCTTTAACATTTAATTGCTCTTAGGCCAGTTTACTGCCGAAAGAAAAAGACAAAACTTCGGTGAAGAAAAGACTTGGGACCGTCATGAAAACTTTCACGAGAGACGCCTTCTCTTGCATTCAACACTACAGTGGGTCAAAGCAGCTGCATTCACGTGACAATGTCCTGGTTATGATTAAAGTAAATATTACGAAAAATTTTAAATTTATATATTTATAATAAATTTATATTAAATTAATTTTAAATTAATATATTTATGATAAATTTATCGCCCATTAATTTTTATCGTTAAATTTCTAGGTTGGATGACATATAATAATTAATGGGTATACCGGTATGAGATTTTACTCTCCGCTTATCATAAGTGTATTAATTTGTGGTTTTTTGTGATATCAATTTAATTTAAAGAAATTAATGTATGGTAAATTTGTTATAAATTTATTATTTTGAGATTTTAGGTAGTCAAAAAATTAGTTTAAGGTATATTTGTCACAAATATACTAATTTGGAGTTTTTGTGTTCAGAAAATTAATTTGAAGTAAATTTATTATAAGTGCTTCAATTTGACTTTTTTCATAATATTAACCGTTATAATCATGCTATATAGCAGGATATAAATCTTCTAGATTATGTAATGATCGATCATTGATCTGTTTGATTAGTACTCATTAAACAAAAGGTGTTTGATATGATGCGGAAGAGGGATCCGTTGAGGAAAGAAGGGAGACATTTCTCTAAAAGCAGCTCTATTTTATCGGGAGGCAGGTACAGAAAAGACCACACCGTCACCGAATGTCTGCGTCTTTTTAGGAGAAAAGAGGGGATTCAAGTGGATTGGATTCCCATAATTTTAGTCAAAAGATGTCTTAATCTGACCGTAACAAAAAGGCGAGACCCCCCTCTGAAAGAAATGAGAGCTGATCACTGTGATTGAGCACTCTCTTGTTTTTTATGGTGGGGATGCGAGCGACAATGACCAAAGCTAAATCCTGAATAATAGTTTTGACGAAAAAGAAATGTTGGGACAGGATATGAGATTAAATATCATGATAATAAAAAATCTCAAATTAGTATATATGTATCAAATTTATTTGAAATTAACTTTTATCTCATGACACCCTAAATCAGTATATTAGTGTTACATTTAGCCTAAATTAATTTTCGCATTATAGAAATCCCAAATTATTAGTAATCTTTTGTCTAATATTCCCATTAAATCTCTAATGTGGAAATTAGACAACAATTCAAATGATTGGAAGAAGACGTGGATTTGATGTGTGATTCAACAAAAATGAGTCTCTTAATCGACATCCTTTTGGGGAAGACAGTTTGAAGAAAATGGTCTAAGATCAAGAAATCTGCTAAAATCTGTTAATTTGGCCCAATGAACTCCCTTACATTTCGAAAATCTATCAAATTCCCTAATTTTGATTAAAGATTTTGATAGATTTACCATGGAATGTATCGATTTGGGATTTTTTATGCTACATAAATTAATTTAGGGGGTAATACATGTTATGATGCATGTGTGAGGGAGTTGTGTTAGAAAAATTTCACATTGGAGAATTGATGTGATATTAAATAGTTGATGTATTCTAATTGACATATAATTTATTGGTGTAGGCTTTTGAGTGAAGGTAAGTATTGATGGGCTTAGATATAGACTCCCTTTTGGCGATTTCCCTAAGTAAAGGTATTGGGCTTTTGCGCGCTCCTAATGATTGGTCTCAGAGCCGATTGTTATGGTTTCAGGGCAAATAGGCGTTGCGGTGTAACAACGCCGGCCCATAAGGTTGAAGTTGGGCTAGAATGATATTCGAATTAAGGTGGAGCAGGCCTAATACTAAGCAGGGGGGATTGTTAGCTCGTCATATATAAATGGAGATTGTTAGAATTCATGTTTGAATGAGTTGTGTTTGAGAAATCACATATCAAAAATTAATGTGGTGTTGAGTAATTGATATATTCTAGTTGATTTATAACTTATTGGCTTAAGCTTTTGAGTAAATATGGGTCTAATTGAATATATTAACGGACTCGGATTTAGACTCATTTTTTACAATTTCCTCATGTGAAGGTATAGGGCTTTTGTCATGTGCTCTCAACAACAATACATTAGTATATCTTGATTTTTTTGATGAAATTAATCCTAAATTGAAGAAGGGGATGCAGAACCTAATGAGGATAAAAGCGCAAACCTTTATTAAAAAGTGCGAGTTGTTCTCCCTTTTTATATCCCAAATCGTCTTTGTGAAAACTCATGTCTAAAGGTTACTGATTCTTTAAGTTTCAAACTTTGCACAATCTGCACTCGTTTCCTTCGAGATTAGACAATCTGGGTGAACATGAGGCTTCCCGCAAGCATTGCTCTTTTGCCATTTGAATTTTTGTTTTCCATGTGAAACCCATCTTCTAGATTTTGATTTCAACGTTCGTTTTTCCCCTTAGACAGAAATCAAGACGATTCTTGATCATTGTATCTGTATTTTGCTATGAATTCCCTGAAAGAACTTTTCTCTAAACACGAAAATAGTTTGAATAAACTTTTTAACAGCCAACATATATTACAAATATGTACTCGTCGTGTCACATTTACAATTGTTTTAGAAAATTGAGCCGCTTTTACTAGTAAGATTGATCCACATTCTTATGTTTCCAACTCTTACATCAAAGGAAATTTAGATATTATTTAATTTTCATGAAATAATGAAAAAAATTATATGTACCTCGGTGCCCAGAGGAAATTCCAAATAAAGGCCCAAAATGAGGATATTTTTTTAAAAGAAGAGTCGGAATGAATTATGTCTCAAATAATGTCCTGAAATAGCCAATTTGATTTCAAATAAAGACCCGACTTTTAGTTGGCCAAATATTCGCTGAGCGATAAACACGTGCATCTCACGTGAAATTTTTTTATGTTTGGGACTTGTTGGGATTGAGACGGCGATTTGAGGCCACGAGGTGGAGTCCTGACGTTTGCTTTGATTCATGGCGGCGATGGTCTAAATAGAGGCAAGTCAAGGATTGGGTTGGCTTTGTTTTGGCGTGTGAATGGTATAGTCGCCAGGTAGATTCTAGGGAATTAGTCACAGATGAAACATCAACCATCGGGAAACTCTTTGCGTCGTGAGTTCTGTATATTGCTGGGCATGTGCACAGAGAGAGAAATGGCTTTTGGGAGTATGGGGATGCGGCGGCGGAGGATGGTGGTCGGCCGGCTAGATTGTGCTTAATTAAATTTTCTTAAAGCCGATGGATCGGACTCTAGATTAATAAATGGGATAATATGGAAGTGATTTAACTTTGTTAGGGAAGAGGATTTGGCTTGAATGAACATTTGTTCACTATTGTCAGCTTCGCTGCCAATAAAAGGAAAGAAAAAAGAATGAAAAATAAAAGAGTCTTTTGGACGCAAATGCCCCTAAAGATGACTTAAAAAATGCAACTTGAGATATATGTGATCATCGATGATGCCAGAAAGCTAGGTCCTTATTTGAAATTGAATTGGTTATTTTATGCCTTTATTCGAGACGGGATCCACTTTGAGTCCTCTTTTGAGAAAACGTCCTCATGTTGGGCCCCTTCTTTGGAATTTTCCCTAGTGCCCGTAACAATTTGCATTCTTTTGTGAAAATTTCATTACTTCAGATTAAAGACAATGAAAAAGTTCAATCCGCATCGGCCACAAGATTTAATTTAAGCAAATGGTAACAAGTGAAAGCCAATCAAAACAAACCTAAGTTCAATATGGGACATAGAAAATGAAAAATTCAGGTGAAGAATGGTGACATATTAAAAGAAAATATTTTGAATGGAAAATGATTAAATTCGACCAAAGTATTTTACGAAAGGGGAAGGAAACAAAGAAAAAAAAAATTGTCGACCTTTTTCTCTCCTCTTTCATCAGAAAATCTGAAATTTTTGGATATTAAGTATTTTGACTCAATATGAAACATACGAAATAAAGAAAACAATTAGAAAACCCCAATTTAAGTTGTAAGGGGCCTTTCGATTCGCGAAAATTATTTTCATGTTCGTTTTCAATGTAAAGGAAACTGAAATTCTTTTCCATTTTTCCGATAGAAGTGCTCAACTCATCGAAGCATTATTTTCATCGACCGATTGTTTCTCTGCTGCAGTGGTTCAATGAACATACGAGATTCCGCTAAGTTGCATCGCTGAACGTCTTTTTAGAGTATAGACGCCTTGAGTCCTGAAGCTTGGTGATCTCCACAAGTTCATGCGAAATTCAACCCCATCGTTCCATTAGATCTTCGAAATTCGAAAGACGTGGACAATTTGCTGAGGCCTTGCAGTTAAAACTCTCATTTGTGCACATATCTGACTTTCTCTAGGCCCTGAACATCACGAAGCTTCGAACATTTCCAATGGCCAAATATCGCAGGCCATCAAAGCACGAGAGGTCTGGTAATGTTTCAATGGATGTGCAGCTACCCATATTCAGGAATTCCAATCTTTTCAACCTCTCAAGGCCTTTAATTTCAACTAGATTGTGGCAGTTTCAGCATGTAATCGCTTTATATTTGTTAATTGTGAAAGGTCTGGTCTTATAAGGTACTGACAACAGCGTATATCCAGCTCTTCCAAGTTTTTCAGCCTGTCAATGCCTTGAACTTGAATTAGATCATCATTCACTAAGGAAAAACTCATATCCAAGTATCTCAAGGACTCTGCATGTTCAAGGCCATCAAATCTTGGATAACTTCTGGCTTCCCAGAAACACTTAGATGTACTAAGGATTTTAATGCTTCTAGACCTTTGATTTCTGTCAGCTCACAGCAGTTTTGGATATCTAATTGTGACATACAATTTCGAACTTGACAAACTTGGCAACTCTTTCAACTCATCACAGCCATAGACAAAAAGCTTCAATATTGCTGAGGGAAGCTTTGCATGGATTCCAGCAATTTGCATTTGTAAACAGTGAGCTCTTTTAGATGGATTAGATGAGAAAGTTGAGGTAATTTGCGATGCTGACAGGTGACTTCTAGAATCGTTAAACGGCTAGGAAGCTCTGGTAGTGACTGAAGTTTGTAACAATCAATTAACCGAAGGTGTTGCAAAGAAGGCAGCTTACTCATGCTTTTGGCAGCGATTGAAGCATCTTGCAACCGCATAAGTCAAGTTTTTCTAGATGAGAAAGCTTATCGAATGTGCCGGAGAAGCCAGAAATGTCTGTCCAATTTAATACAAGGATCTTCAGTGAAGACAACCCATTTATAGGAATTTCCCCTCCCAGACTTGGGCAATGAGGCATGCAATTCTTCAAGGTTGCCCAACTTGCCTATAGTACTTGGTAAATTACTCAATTTATATGTAGCAATATCCAAAATTTTCAAGTTGTTCAAATCTCCAATGGATTCAGGTAATTCTTGAATGCCCGTGCATGTCCATGTATTTGGACCCAACTTTTTTATACGCCCGATTGGTGCATGTCGGCTGATGAATTCAATGACATTAATTGAAAAACATTCATGCCAAAAAGAATTATCCTTCCCTCCACCTAGTGACAGACACTGCAATTTCACAAGGGATCCAAAGCTTCTTGGAAGTTCACCCAAATTGACGCATGAATTCAAGTCAAGGGTTGACAAGTTTACGAGATCGCCAATTGAGTCAGGAAGTTTGACAATGATTTGCAACCATGGGCACTGAAGTATCTCCAGCTTCTTCAAAGAACCATATCCATGGAGGAATTTCCTCTATAGCAGTTTGTCTATGCTTAGTTCCTTCAGTTCTTCCAATTTGCCCATTTCTCTAGGTAGCACTCGGAGTTTCCCACATCCTGAAATGTCCAAAGAAACGAGGCTCTTCAAAGAGCCTATCCATGGAGGAATTTCCTCTATAGCAGTGTTGCTTATGTTTAGTTCCTTCAGTTTTTTCAATTTGCCCATTTCTTTGGGTAGCAATTTGCAAGGATTAATATCTTTAAATTTGAAAAAGTTGAATGGTGAATTTGCTTCAAGTTCAAACAAAATGCAAGGACTAATATCTCTAAATTGTGGAAGGTTGAGAGATCTTTAAGTTTTAAGAAATTAGAACTTTCAACTCCTTTGCCACCTGCAAAACAAAGTGACTGATATTTTTTCACTAAGAATAAGCTATTATAAACCAAAAGACGACAAAATATCTCTGCCTGACCTTGAGATGACTCCAACCTTCCCAAAGCTCTGAAATGCTGTTATATGATAAATCAAGTATGACTAATTTCTCTAGATGAAAACCAGGAGCCATGACTATACTAATGTCACCCTTAAGCCATCGCAACTTAGGAAGCAAGCTTTTGGAATCTCCCATCTGATTGTTAGCATATAGTTCAAGGAACCTTAAGTCTGGTAGTTTTTCAAATTGTTCAGCTGTGAATTCCGTGTTTGGGCTGCATCTGTCGTCAAGACGAAGGGCCTGAACGTGAAGTTTTTCAATTCCCTGCACAAATGTTGCACCAAATCAGCTAACAATGGACCGATATCACTTTGCCTTCGTTCTATAGTGGTGAAGTTGACGCTCAGGTCAGATCAGATTTTATCATGCACGTAGGTATTCTTTTTTTGTTAATGAATTTTTTCAAGTAATCTTCCCCTATGAAGTTACTGCGAAACATTTTATATATTCATCTTGATATCTTCCCGTCTTTGGTTTACGCTATTTCTCCCTTTTTCTTCTCTTGTCCGATTAGAGAATCAGTGCAATAGGTCATTTCAAGGGAAAAAGGCATGATGGCTCGGACAACGACTTAGAATGAATTGATACCAACACCGAGTGCATAAGTAACCACTGACAAGTAGGGAGTTCATGTCTAAACCCAAAAGTTTTCTTTCCTTAACTCGATAGGAAATGTCTACCATGAATAGACGCTAAGAACATTCATCCTAATCACATCAAGGAAATAATATAAGGACAATAATCTCGGCTGTGAGGTCTCAAATTGATTCCAGTTGAAAGAATTCGTGTAAAAAGAGAGTAGAACAACAATAGAGGTAACAATTACCTTATTTCTCTGAAGTACTTCCCAGGCTTCCTCATGGATCCACAACCTACTTTGATTCATAGGCGCATTGTAATCTTCTTGACGAACAATTTCCCTACCAAGGTCTCTCAATTGGTCATGCATTTTCAACTCATGATTATCTCCAATTTTTATTAGTGACATAAACCTCAATGTTTCAATCCCCATGCTTGGATAAAAATCACAGGCATCCCACATGTAGGATGCAATTCTTAAATCAGTTCCGATAAAGAAACAAGCAATATCCAAAAATATCTGTTGGTCCTCGTAGCTCAATGCATCATAGCTTATCCTTAGCTTCTTTTGCACGTCCTCATGCGGTACTTTCTTTAACTTTTTCAATGCGTCTTCCCAGAATGCTCTGTTTTTCCCACATAAAAATGAACCTATAACCTCGAGAGCTAAGGGAAGCCCTCCAGGTAGTGGATACGACATCATGAGATAGAGACTTAAATTCACATGGAAGAGAGTCCCTCCAAAAAGCATGTCTACTAAACAAGATCAAAGATTGATCCTTAGCCATTCCTTTGAGTTCGTACTGGTAGTTCGTCTCGTCAAGATCAAGAATATATTTTATTCTTGTGGTAATGATTATCTTACTTCCCCTCTCAAACCAGTCATGTTTCCCAATTAATGCTTTTAGTTGAGAATGGTTATCCACATCATCCAAAAGAATTAGGACTTTCGTACGTTTAAATCTAGATTCTAGGATCCTAATTGCAACATCGCCATTCGACACTTCATCCTTTTTTCCCTGTATATCCCATATTAATTGCTTCTGCAAACATAAAATACCATTGCGCTGCGAGGATTCTCGAATATCCGCAATGAAACTACGATGCCAAAATTGGTCGGAGAGCTTATTGTAGACCACCTTGGCTAAAGTTGTCTTACCAATACCCCCCATTCCATGGATACCAACAATTTGGGTAGTACTGGGGTTATTATCCAGCAAATTCAGAATATCCGCCACAGTATTATCAATTCCAACAAGATGTTCGGCAACAACCAGTTGAAAGGCCTCTTTTAACTTGCTCAAAACTGTTCTGACGACCATCTTCACCAATTCTCCTTCCTGGCTGTTTATAAAGCATTCGAGCATAAATGAGAGGAACAATCATATCCTGTTATATCTCATTATTACCACACTACAGCATATAAGAGTAAAGAATGCAAGCACAAGCTGTGAAGCACAAGACAGAATAGCCTACACAACAAGCAAGATCCTGTTGAAAGAAATTATATAAGGTTTCTAGAGGAATCGAAATACCCGTTAGCAATTTTCTCCGATGGCCATCCCTTTAAAGAAGACACTTCTTGGAGTGCTTGTTTCCATGGGGCAACATCTTCCTCAGAATACTTCCCACTTAAATTGGAGAAAGCCTTTCCAAAGCTCCCTCTCTGATATCGTACATCGGCCGGTTCAACCTGGTAAAATATGGGCAAGACAACCTGCCCAGCGCTATTCATGCACTCTCTCATTTGAACGAGTTCTTGAAGGCACCATTTGCTCGAAGCGTAGCTCTGAGAGAGAACCGGGATGGAGACCTTACTATTATTAATGGCCTGGAGAAGGTTGGTGCTGATGTTCTCTCCTTCGCGAAGCTCATTGTCGTCTCTGAACACGTAGATTCCAGCGTCGACAAGGCCGTTGTACAGGTGATCCACGAAGGTTTTGCGAGTATCCGTACCTCTGAAACTCAAAAACACGTCGTAGTTGTTATTTCCTTTCGGAGCGGCAGACGAGCTAGGCGCACTGGCATCATCTAGTTTTCGGCGTTTGATCTCTTTCTTGCTCTGGACAAAAGTGCATGCGAGCCAAGAGAAGAGACGTTTCATTTTTTGCTCCTCCAACAACTACTGAACCGAGTCTCTCTGTTTGTATGAAAGATTAAAAATGCCTAAATTCGGGCTCTGCTCAAGAAGATGACCATGTGGAGCTGAGTTTTCCACAATTTCTACTTCAAGATGCAAATGGATCAAGAGGGAAGGAAAGAAGAAGAAGACAAATTAATGAAGAATGACCGAGAGCGAGTCGTCGCGTGAAGAGGCTCGACTGGTGAAGGGGGCCTCCTTGTGCTTTTTGACAAATTTCATTTGCCGTGTGTTTCGAGCCACGATGCCCTTTCTTTGGGGTGATTGGATCCAGCTGTGGCTGGCGCCCACCACTTCGTCCGGAAATCGGAGTGGGAAAGACGGAGCGCCCTGTATCACCTCAGACTCCACCGACACTTGGCCCACCTTATCAAATTGCTCTGATTGAGAAATCTCAAGTCGTTCGTCGCTTATCATTAAGCTCATTAGATGAGAAGGGAAGCACAGTTCTGCTGAAGAAATGCCTTCTTCCTTATTCTTATCATCAAATCGGTATTCTCATTGTATAAGCACACGAATCTTTCATCGAACGGAATCATATGATCGTCATTTATAAAGTGTGCATGTTTATCATCTTATCTGATGCTTATTCTGCTTCAGTGCAGGTTGCAACTTCAGCCAAGGCTAAGGACTCCGTTTCCTACATCATCACAGGATGCTCTTCGGCTAGATTCATTTCCTCCCTTGTCACATTATGGCTTCCGAACACGCTCAACCTGACGAAGAGCATTCCCCGTTATGACACGAGTCACTCATTGAATGGGCTAGTGTAGTGTGTAAATGACGTTGCACATACAGTGTTTTCTCCTTCGTGTCACTTTAGGTTCCCGCTCCTCGGGGACAGTGCCCTCCAACAAGCCGTGTTGCAAACATTCATCACGGTGTTCGTGCTTGTTGCATTCATAAGGATCGATTGCTTCCCAAGACAACTCCTTCGTCCTCCCACGCCTACCGAAGCACCGTCTCTACCGCTCTCGGGCCACGAACCTCTTCTTTTTTAGCGTCAATGGGAAACGCGCTGGTGGCCTCTAGCTGTTCAAAAGATAAAACGCAGAAAAGCTTGAAGTACTGACGTTAAATAGAGAGGGAGTTGGCTCGTTCGTGAGTGAAACTATTGAGGGAGGGCCTATGATAACCTTACTTTTTCCGTGAACAAATTTTTTTCAAAATAATTTTCTTAATTTCTATTCCCAAAAACGAAAAAGTATATATTTATTTTATTTCTTTTTGTTTCCAAATCTACTCTTACTAAATAGATTTATGTTTTTTTCCTGTGTAAAAAAGAAAAGAAAAACAAGATGATTACCAAACAGACTCCAAAAAGTCTAGCGTTGGTTTGTATGAGCTAGTTTGCTTTAAGTACTTTGCTTGGGATGTGAGAAAATAAATTGTAATACCAAATTTGAGATCTTCATACTATTCACGAATAATGTGTAATAGTTGCATTGCTCAATATTCTATTTGTGTCAAATTCATACCGTGTTTTGATATGAACGTGTGTCTCGAGCTTATCTACGGCGATTTTCTAGTGTTAACCACCACTGCCACTGTGCTTTGCACGCAACGACTAACATTGATGAATGATATGTGATATCGTCTTTTGGAAGAGAAATTGATCTTTTATTCTTTAGTCGCATTAAGTATTATCCACATGAGAAATTATCACTTTGCTTCTTTTTCATAATTCTCTGCTAAAATTAAATAAATACCAGTAGTTTAATAACACTCAAAGTCTAATCAAGAATCATCAAACCATGCCAAGTACGTTCTAAAGAAAATATGCGATCTTAACATGTGCAACGCATGTGACTAGTCCATTGAAAAGTAAATCAGCCCTCCGGAAAGGCGGTGGAAGATGCTTGTTGCAGTTCATCTCAATTGAAGGAGGAGAGTGAAGATAACAAAGTCATGACAAATCAATTCGGCGATTATTTGAAGATGAAATCACGTTTCATTGGCTTGGCGCATTTAATTCTGATAAATGTGTTCATATCTCAATCAAATTGAGTTACTTTGAGATACGCCATTAGTTTACGGCTGGTAAATTGGCGCTCATAGCTTAATAAATAAATTAAATGAATCCATGTCTGGAACTGTATATACCAAAATAAAGGTGGAGCAAATTGAGCCAACATCAATGCTTATATTTCAAGCATTTTGTTAAGAAGGCCTGGGACTTACTTGATAAAATACTGAATAAGGTAGTCGGATTGACTGTCCCTAACGATATGTGCAATCAAAACTATGGAAATCGCATGTCTTCATTAAGTATGCTTAACAAATGCTTTAGGGGCACTTGTTAACAAGATCTGTATTATAAAGAATCAATGCACACATAAATCACACTTACATTGAATCTAACATGCCTATCCGAGAGATATGTGAATAGCATGCTATGTACTGTGCATATGGAACTATATTGCTGTTAACATCAAGCGAATTCATATACCAACCATTGTCTCGTAATTTAGTAACGGCAAAAAATCCTTTAACCCTATTATTCGGACATCTATTTAAAGATTCTCTCTACACAAAGAATGGAATATACTGGCCGAGCTTATAGATTCATTAGGGCGCAGAAGTAAAGTCATACTGGATGCACAGCTCCTGTCTACTGCAGTATACTGCTCAAGAAACCCCTACACACAGTTTAAGGTCTTGATAAATAGAACAGCTCATGATTAACGAATGGCAAGTCACACGTAGTGATTGATTCTTACCATATCCCGGATGTGTTCTTGACTTGATTTCTGCAAGTTATTTACATAACCATAAGATATGATCAATAAGTGAAGACGAGACTTAGAAGACAAAGGGAAGGAGAAGAATCAAGACTATACTAACCTCGGTTTCCCAATGAAGGCATCGTTGACTTCATCAATACTTGGTCTTCCATCGAATGTCGAGAGCAAGATATACTCCTCCTTCTTAGATGGTTGATCAACTCGTTTGTACAATTCGTAAGGGTAGGGGTAGGACATCCTGCAATGAAGAATTCACACGGCCTTCAACTTCATTGAAAACTGTGACAACTCCAATTTTGATTGACAGAGAGATGAAGCTCTTTGATGCTGAGAGATATTGATAAAACAGAAATATGAAGAAAAAGCATCAGCATTAGGCTCTTGACACATCACAGATATATGACACAAAGTTCATCCGATTCTTGCCTCAGCGAAACAAGAATCCACGGTTGTCACTTCCAACATACTATGAATTCATGCTCAGCTACCAGGCAAGCCAACAGACCTTCAAAGTTAGCCAATAATCTCCTTGAAAGAACAGACAAACAATTTCTGGAGAGTACTGATGTCTTGACATCTACACCTTTGAAGGATGAGATAATGTTTCGCACGCCATCGAGAATCATTTTTCATGCGTCCAGAAGAAAATGCATACTTCCACACACTACTTTCATTCTGAGGAAGCTTAGCAATTCTTCTGCGTTGTCCTTTTTCTTTGGCTAGGCAAGGGGATGGAGAAAGCAGAAAAGCAAGACCTCTGGTGGTAATTGCGGGCCACCCCAAAGGCCAAACCTCAATTGATTCTAGTTTTATTGCATGTAAATTCAATCATTCCTTGTGCTCAAACAGTACTTCTGCACAGCCATGGCTCTAGAATATGAGGTATGTGTCAAAGATCAGGGAAATTTACCTGAGAGCACCCATAATTGGGTATTGAGTCCCTGCATAGTAGAGAAGCCGGAAGAAATAGCAATTCTCAAATGATGCCGCATACTCCAGTCTCTTGTCCCGTCCCATGGTCTTCAAAACAAGTTTCAAGATAAAGAGAATCAGTTCAAATCTATATCCATTTTGTTTCCACATATTAACAGCATACTTACTTGCATGATACCACTGGAACCTGGTAAATCCTGGAGAAAAAGAGCCATGCTCATTAGAAAGAGGCAAAACATCAATTGCAGACTCTGCTAAAAAACTGGATGCTACAGACGAAATGTCAAGCGAATGATTAAGAATGGTAAAAACATGCAAGCATTAGTTTGAAGAAATTGCAGAGTTTCTCGGGGTCATTTTATACAAGATTTTGGCTGAATTTTGTTTGAAGAATAGCTTATCCCTGTGACTCTGTAAAACAAGAAAATATGACTGAGAGATGATTTCTATTAGTCTCTGTTTTAGTACCAACCAAATGATGACCAGTTGCAGGATATGGCTGCAGCCTCACTTGTAGGACATTATGGGACAGAAACGTGGATATTTGTCAACCATTCATCAGCTAAATACCTCGTTAAGTGCAATTAGAGTCATAACCCAAGCAATGAAAATGTTCAACTCAACAGAAATTTCAGGACAAACCTTAAGCCTAGGATTGATGAGGATGACCGGACGCATACCAGCAGATTCAGTCATGCCCCTGAGATCCTGCAATCTCAAAATGAAGTGTTGCTTAACCATATAGTTGCAGCACAAGTCATAAAATGGACATAATTGCAAAAGGATTAATGAAACACTTGCTATCAAGCTCCTTACATCGATGATACAGTTACCCACAGCATTTTGAGGAGCCACTAAGATGAAAATGTCGTCTTGCTCATCAACCTCTTTGGCACCTATTGCACTTTTAAGGCTTAGTAAAGTTACATGTTGTGAAATAACTGCCCAATGAAATTGTTCTGAAAAGTGATGTAAGCTAATAATAATAGAAATGCTACCATGTATCAGAGGTGGAATAGCAATTTAACATCCAATGCATAAAACGCAAAGTCCATCAAATCATACGAGATTGATATGTGAGCCCTCTTACTATCATAGACATTAAAATTATAAGCCCCCAAGAGTTAAAAAAGAAAGAAGAGAAAAACACAACGTCTAAAGTTGAAAGTATGCAAAAATCACATGATGGGCAAATTCTTGCATGGGGTTGGATGTCAGAGAGGAATTTGGAAGTCCCACACCACATATACTTGGATTCTTTAGTCTATATATTTGGATCCTGCGAGTATTATGACAACAACTACTTGGTCCGTCACTGACCAAGGAGAGAAGTAGTCAATGGTATGATCACGCTAATCTTTTAACTGGCATATGTCATTTAGATAAACTCAATTTCCCCAACCATATACCTATAGATCCAATCTTCACAAAGGTTCCTAATGCACCGTGATCTCCCCAATCCATGAACTCCAATATCTTGCGAGTACCAGCAAGCTGCAATGGCATTCCAGCAAGAGCACCTTCTCCCATGGACCCTTGAACACAAACCTGCAAGAGATGATTTTCCAACAAATATGAATATAGACAGATAACCAACACCCAATCTTAATTTAGGAGAGGCAAAAGAACATGTAAGATATACCTTAACACGTTTTCCATCGTCAGCAAAGGAAAGAGCAATAACTCTGACAAGTTCCATCAGAGTACCTATTCTATAAACATCCTGCCCAGATTGCATCACTAAAATATGGTTAAATTCCTATTATCTATTTGACCGATTATCTGTTTGACGAAGGACCAAATGTTCTCATACAATCATCTTACCATTTCTGGGTTTAGCTCTGGAATATTGATTTCTACCTGAAATGTTCACAAGAAGAGCAGCATGAGTTTGGCTTTGGGTAACATGCATATGTTGATGAGGAAAACTGTAACAAGATGAAAAAGGGAAAATCTGTTTGAGTAGGAGGATCCCCTTAATTTTCCAGCTTTGGATTCTTTTCTTTCAGTAAAAAGAGGATCAGAAAGTAGCAAAAGTGATGATTGTGGAAATGTAAGAACAGATAAACATATAGACTACTTAGGATATCTAAATCTCTTGTTAGTTAATTTCTTCAAGTAATGAAGGTCAATGAATCAAAGATAAATATCCTACCTTAAGTCTAGTTTTTCCATCATATATGGCTCTCTGTGTAGCTTGAAGCACATCATCATAGAAATATGTCCTGATTTCTCTAGAGTGAGGAATGTTATTCAACCTAGTAGGTATTCCCCGCCATTTACCCTGGAGAATGCTAAAGCAAAATAAGTCAAGAATATAGCACAGATATTAATCAAAACTCTGCAGATCCACTATGCAGCTTTCAAACTAGGTAAAAGGATAAATATGTAGTATGATGAAGTACCTCCTTTTTAGTTGCCCGATTTGATGGCAGTGAGATCCCATATACAGGGTTTTCTGAAAGAAACGTCACAGGCTTACAAGACATTGGGATTAAGAAACTCAACATTCATGAACATCAACCCTTTTCTTTTGATAGATACCTCACAAAAGAACTTGTCTCAGCATAGATAATAATTGTCCTACAATACATTCCTTACCAGTCTTTCCACGGTACTTCCTTCAGTTAAGCAAAACTAATCCTTTACATTGGGCTTCTAGAAGATTCTATGAAAAGTAACTCATCCTTCGAATCATTTAAAGTTGGCTATGCTTTCCTCAGTTGCTACTTAGTTGCTAATTCTACATCAACACATCCTTTCAGTCAATGAGTGGAAGTCACTATCCTTCATTTCTTTCTAAAAATTGGTGGCCTCCCACTTCAAGGAAAAGGAAAAAAAACTCATGATTGAAGTATCAAAGTAGAGTGATCCCCATTACACTTAGGATGATATTACTCATACCTAGTTTTGTTGTTTTTGCTTTATCATTTTGCACCCTTGACAGCAGTGAGTCTACTTCACTGAAAACCACATCTTTTGGGCGATTTCCATCAATCTGCACTCTCCAAAATGCAATCCATGACAGGTCATTACCTATTGCCATACAATTCTTAATGAGAAGTGGAAGAAAGAGTCAGCTGAGAGCAAGTGAGGACCTTATTCATTACGCTCAAGTAAGTTGATAATATAGCCTGTGCATTTTGCTTGTATATTTCCAAGCGTGACTTCACCTAATACAAAAATAAAAAGAGAAATTATACAAATGAAATATTAGTAGACTATCGCAAGTAGCTAGTCAGGCCTATGCACTACTTAGAAAGTGATGGTTTTCAGGAGGCATAAGCAGGCATATGTGTCATAGATTCCTAGTCACCAACAGATGTTAATGCTTAGTACATAAGAGAAAACTAAAATGGTAATGAGATTGCAGTTAAAATCTCATGTAGATGTATGAGAAGAATGATAAGATAGTTTCTTGTAATTATTAGAATGCAACTAACAAGCCACAATAATAGTTGTCCCCAAATAAGCTATCACCTTAAGCTCTGTAAGAAAATCTCCCACTCACTCAATCCTTCTCCTGTCCCTTGTCCAAGCACCATCAGCCCTTAAATTAATCAAAAGGGGCTCCATGGTAATTCTAGCAATTTCCTAGAAAATGTGACAACTAGGGGCATAAATGTTACTAGGCAATAAAATTGCTCAAGGGCCTCAAATTTCTCTTGTTTTAGAATACAATTACAATTACCAGGCAGACATAATATTGTGAGCTTCAACAATGTTGGAGTTGAATAATCTTCCAACTATCCCTGACAGTTTCACGCCTGTGCAAGATACTGAGTACGAAAAGACAACAATTTGCCAGAGTGATTGAATGCATCTCCTCTTCTTTCTGTTAGTACTTAAGGTCCCCTTTTTTTTATCATGCATGGTTTTATCTCATCTGCATTTTAACAGATGCCAATTTTAGCTAATTTGATGGAGATAAGATCGGTTGAATTGCAAGACATAGGCAACTAGATAACATACAATTGGCAAACCATGAACTTACAGCCAGAGAAGCAATGCGAATGAAGTGATCCTTACCTTTTCCTCTGTGTCATCAGGACGAGTAACAAGCCTTGCTTTAATCTCCTCTGTCTCCGGAGGAAAATTTTTAATATGGTAAATCTTCCCTGTCACTGGGTCTAGCCGTCTACCAACACATCTGTCGATTAGAATTTCATCAGGAACCTGAGTATTAAAAATATTTTTTTGCGTAAATGTTCAACTCAATGATACTCGTGCTCATTATGGCAAAGCAATCAAACAGAGAATTATTACAGATGAAGCAACTAGCCTTCAAGTTAAAATGGAAGATTTGAAACTTGACAGTAATAACCCATGCGCACAACAAAATCCTAATTATCTCTATCTGGTTGTGAGAGCACCCACACTACAAGTTATTGATTGATGTTCCGTGTCAGAAAAACAATGAGGATGTAGTACTTTGATTGTTCACTAATCGTGCTTGCGACATGCAATCAACATTCTAACAGGAACAACATTAATCCATTCGAAACACTGCAGCCAGAAATAAATTGTGACAAGTTCAGTATTTGTGAAAGGCCATTCCTCCCTGGGCACTAGACTTGGGTTCTAGCCTGCACTAGATTTTCAAGAACAGAACGCTTGTCAACTTCCATATTCATAAACTGTCTGCCCATTTGAAGGGAATGATGGAATTTGGATTCGTTCCTCTCTCAGAAAGTTCACTCAGGGAGATATAAAAAATTCATTCTTCTAACTAGTGACCTGATTCTTCGAATATGCAAGAAACAAATTATTTGCACAAAATGAGTATAGTATAAAACAGCTGCACTTCAAAAGCAAAGATTGTGTATGTGCAGGGGTCACATACATCTAACACAATGTAAATGTCTGGTCTAATCTTCCTTTCTTCCAGGCTTTGTGCTTGAGCATAACTTCGTGGATACCCATCAAGAAGCCACCCTTTTTCTTGAGCATCTGGAAGTGATAATCTTGCTGTGACCATCTGCAAAACAATAACATTGCCAATCTGCTTGAAGTTTCTAAACCAGTAAAATATATGATACGATGAAAGATGGTAAGGTTATCCATACAGCTGTCACAATCTCATCTGGTACAAGCTTTCCTGCATTCATGAACTCTTTGGCTTTGTTTCCGATGTCAGTCCCAGCAGATACCTCAGCTCTCAGAAGATCACCGGTGGATATGTGGACCAAGCCAAACTAAGAAGATTCGAGAGAAACTTTAAGAACACCCTATGACAATTATTGTAAAGGTAATCTATTTTTAGAAATCCCTTTTCATCCTCCAACTGTAAGGGAGAAAGGTGCTCAGAGTGGCTTGCTAATAAAAAGGAGAAAAGCATTGAACTAACATCATCAACTCTAGTAAACACTACTAAAGAAATTGGTGTCTCCAGTTATACATTTCAGCTGATCATAAGCACACAAATCAAAGTTACTATCGAAATGAAATCATCCTTGTTGTCGAAGGATCAACAAAACCAAGTTGGCACCACGGCCTTACAGTGCTAAAATGCTACAAGTAACCATATGGTACACTTTTATAAAAATTAAAATAAAAAATCAACAATTCTGCCTCTTTTTTTTGGGTCAATTCTGCAATGAAAAATATAAAAAAGATACCTTCTTGACGATCAATTCACACTGGGTCCCCTTCCCAGATGCTGGTGCACCGGATATCATCACCTTCAATGGTTCACCAGCCGAGCAATTCACCTTCAGTCCCTGCCACACAAGAATCGATAAATGGCATCACAAATACACACCTGCGGTCGCCAAAAAACAGAAAAAAAGAAGTAAAAGAACAATTGCCAATCAGCAAGCAAGACGCTACAGACCACAGATTTCGACTTCGCTCTCAAATGGGTTTTGGCGGACACGGAGAAGGAGAGGACATGGCGAGACCGAAGACAAGTTGGTCGAACACAAGATGGGGAAGAAGGGTAGAGAGAAGGAGTGGAGAGACGAGGCAGGGAGGGAGATGGAGAGGCGCTGTTGCGGTGGACAGACGACAGTGGAGCGTATAACATTGTCGCAGAAGTAGGAGAGAGAGAAAGAGAGAGAGAAAGAGAGAGAGAACAGAGAAGCGAATGGAGAGATGGAGGGCGTGTGAAGAGATCCAGGTAGAGATGGAGATGGCGTCTCCTGATTTTTGGCGGGTGAGGGTGGTGGTGGTGGCAAGTTGCCACTGGCACCCATCCACGTGTCACGGCAGAACTGGAAAACGGTAAGAGTAGACCCGGGTGTCTGGTTGGGCTTGGGCTGGGCCCGTATAAGCCCGACTTCTGGAGGCCTTGAAGGACCCAAGCTTGCCGGGCCTGATTAAATGCCCAAATCCGCCGACCGGAAAAAGCAAGGACGACAAAAACAAAAATGAAACTCAGTGAAAATTTTGTTTTTTTAACTTAAATGTTTGTTTGTTTAAATGAAATCCTATGGAAGTGCATTTGAGTCTTAGGACTTTTAAAAAGTAAAATTGAATTATAAGACTTATCGCGAAAATGTAATTGAATTATGAAACTTTTAAAAAGTACAAATAAGTTATAAAACTTGTCAAATTGATTCAATCAAATCATTTTATTTATTGCACTTTTTGAAAATTTTTAAGATTTGATTTGATTTTATTGATAAATTTTAGAGTTTGATTGCTCTTTTTAAAAAATTTAGGAATTAATTGTACTTTTATGATAAATTTTAGGATTTCCAGTATACTTATCCTTAATGGTATTTCTTGTCAAATATTTTTTGAAATTTCTAGGAATATGCTTATCCAGGTCTCAATATTAAATGTAATGAAATTTTTATGTATATTAGACTAAAAAAAAGTCAAGATACATATAAGAGTGATCAGATTCAATGTGGGTTCAAGAATCGGATCAAACCGAACAAGGTTGGCCTAATGTATGGAACTGAGAAATGACCCTATCCACCCTGGAACCGGACTAGATGGTCCCAGTCCTCAAGAACTAACAGTGTTATTTAGTATATTTGTTTTCTTTCTCAAAAGTTCCTAAGTATATTGAAAGTTATTTTAGTGTATGATGAAATTATTAATCACATGAAAGCTACTTGTAAAATAAGGGATTACAATCACAAATAATCCACACATTTTGCCCATGTTAAATACATTGAGTAGCTTTGATAATAATCACGTAGTTTACTTGTTGATATTTACGCGATACATTACTTCCAGCTTCTTGGATATAATCAATTGTTATTACCAAAATAATTTAACAAGGATGTAGATTCTACAGACATAAAATCTCACTTCTTCCAAGTCAATACCATTTCTCTAGACTTGTTTATGCAAGGGTCTCTTAGTCAATCAAACTCCTTTCTCAATGTGAATATTACTTGAAACATAAACACTTCTTGCATTTATTAAATCAAATATAAATTTTGGATAGTTTTGTCAACTCTAAAATATATAGAAGGTCTTCTCAATAGATTTTATCATTGTTCCAAAAGAAAAAAAATGGATTTTTTCTGCCATTGTGATAAATTCCTGAAACTATTATAAAAAAATACTTATTACCTGATCCTCCAAAAGCTTATAGGCCATTATTTTAGAAATTCGTAACTCTTTTTGAGAGCATACACATTATCAAATTTTATTTATCTTTGACTAATTTCATAAATTTTTTGGTGAATTACCAACAATCAGTAAATATGTTTAAAAAAAAAAAACATATGATGACGAAAAAATATGTTTAAGAGCCTCCCTACTACCGCGGATGGAAGACATAACTGTAACATATAAGGATAAAACTTTGCATTTTTGTATGAATAAGAGTTATTTGTATGAGTTTGGACAGTAGAAAACTAATATCCCTATCAAAGTTAACATCGAGGTTGCATGATTGTCTTTATCCTTAGCTAGCTTTATGCTTTCCATTGTCATAACCTTGATGGAAATCTTTCGGTGGTCCAAAAACTGAATAATATTTGGCTCTTTATCCAATGCTTCATGAACTAAATTAAATTTAGGTAAATTTTTTACACAAGGATAGAATGTAAATCATAAGCGAATCACTTAAAAAAGCAAAAGCAAATTCTGGACACGATTAAATTATGAGGATTAAGGTCGAAGTAAGATATTCTGAATATATAGTAAGAGAAAGATCAACGAGAACACGACAAGAATAATGAAAACTTCAGTGTAAAGAGACAAGACACGTGAAGGACTGAAACATGTTTGCGAATTTTCTTCCGTACGAAAAATAAAAGAAGATAGAGATTCGAGATCGCGTTACAGTATATGATCTTGCATCGTAATAATCAAAACTGTGGTCAATAATCTAATCTGGTTTCGCACTTGATGAGTCTCTGGTCATGCTGACACATCACGTCTTTTGTCTTCGCTGACCACCTCGATCTCATGGGGGACGCAACCCAATCAGAAGATGGTTCTCTCTTAGACACACCATAGAATGAAGATCCACGAATTTTCATCAAGATAACCCGATGTGGTTATTATCATCATGGTTTTTTTTTAAAACAATCTTTTTTCACCTCAAATCCTCATTAACTTATAGATGTTCGAGTTCCATACATGTGCGAAGAAACACGGTGTTGGCTCTTTTTTTCTGATATGCCACGACGTGTCATAAATTTTAATATCAGAAGCTATTAAAATTTTGTATGTTTCATCAAGTAACTCTTCACTAATCTACAAGACCAGAAAACATTAGAGTTGGAACTTTTATGAACTAGTAAATTTGAGAGGATGTTGTGGGTTAAAAGGTTAGAACTTCCGTCTTTTTGGCACATGCGACGATTTGAAAGAGTTGTTGGTCATAGTTAGGTTGCTCATAGTTAGGTTGCTCATTAGGCCTTAGGGTTTGATGTATTTGGTCAATTCCAAGGGGGAGTATGAAATCATGTATATACTTTACTTGCAGGTATTACTATCAAGATGGATTGCATATAATTAGGTCAGCCAATGATCATTTCCTTAGCCGGGAAGAACATTCCTCTTCCAAGAAGATGGAACCAAGTCTCTGCATAGACATTAGACATATAGGAGGTTGACATGCGTACGTGACTAAAGTTAAAGAAATGATTTTATAGAATTTTTCAGCATTTTGATTGATTAGACAAACGGTAATTTCGAAATGATCCTCAATATTTTTCGACATTTTGATTAATTAGATGCATGTTAATTTCTCCTGATAATACAAACAAAAATCTTTAATATAATCAGCAAACAAAAGAAATGACGTCCAAACAGTTCTCTCTTTACCTTTAACTTTTGCAGTAATCCGTCAGATATATATATGCAAAAAATATTCCAAATGATACTTTGCCTCCGGACAAATATGATTCCTGGGATCATTTCAGACTCTTCCAAGATGCTGCTTAGTATTGCATCCGAGGAAGGTACCATCACGCATGAATGCCATAAAGTATTCAAGCTTGAAGGCCAAAATGTAAGTTTTGGAACCTAACTTGAACCATTTAAACTTCCGTTCTATCTAAACCCGCAGTGCTCAATCTATATTCTACGTGATTGTTGGTGTTCCTTCGCAAATGGGGAATTCTCTTCGACTGTTCATCTACAAGAGAAAAATGACCTTCCATAATGTCATGGAGATCGTGAAGGACAAGACGCGCAGATTTCAGGGAAAGCCGAGAGCGAGCGAAGAGAGGGCCGCCAGGGATCTCCGTGGAAATCAGCCGACTGATGACGAGCCCTATTTCAGCAAGCAGTGGTCGATCTTTCGGGTTCCGGAGCACATTCGCGAGGTGGACGAGAAGGCATACAACCCTCTGGTTGTCGCGATTGGTCCATTCCATTGGGACCAGCCAGAGTTGAAGGCGATGGAAGCTCAGAAGATGAGGCTGTACGGGCAACTCATAAAGCAGATTGGTGGCGAGGAACGCGAGGTGGGTCTCAGGACTGCGATCAAGAAGTTGGAAGGCAGGGCGAGGAGATGTTATTCGGAGGAGTTCGCCAATATCAGCAGCGAGGAATTCGTCCAGATGATGGTTCTCGACGGTTGCTTCATTGTCGAGCTCATGCGGTTGTATCATAAAAGCAATCAGGTACCTCCTAATTCCCATCCTGAATACCATCTAACGCAAATTTTTCCTCGCTTGGATTCGAATCGATTGCTAATGCTTTCTTGTGTCTGTCTATTTGTCTGTTTGGAAATCAGCACGGTGAACATTTGCGAGAACCGATATTTGCAACAAGATGGATGCTTCCCAGCATCACTAGAGATCTGCTAATGCTCGAGAACCAATTGCCCTTTTTTGTGTTGCAAGAAATCTACAAGCTCACCAGCCTCAGTGAGAAAGAAACCCCACTGAACAAGCTCGCACTCCTATTCTTTGAGCCTCTACGACCCCAAAAGGGCGAATACACGGAGATAAAGTTGCAAGACCAAGGGAAGCATCATCATCTCCTCGCTCTATTTCACTCTAGTTTCCTCCCGGGTGATTACCGGCGTCCTTCTCGAAGGCGAGGCATGAGATGGGACAGACAGGAAAGTCTTCCGGGGAAGTTTTGGCTGGAAGAAGTAAGAATACTTCAGAGATCCGGCGTTAAGTTCAGGAGCAACCCCGGTAACCTCCTCAACATAGAATTCGAGAACAGGGAGCTCCGAATCCCGACCCTATTCATCGACGACTCCACGGGACCTTTGTTTCGGAACTTGCTGGCTTACGAACAGTGTGATGCCTTTGCCGCGCCGTATTTCACCTGCTACGCAATCTTCCTCAACAGCATCATCACCGTGCCAGAAGACATCGAGATCCTTCAAGACACGGGGATCATAATACAGTCCAAATCCGAGGATGAAGAAGTGGTGAACCTTGTTAATAGCCTCACCAAGGAGCTCGTGTTCGATTTGCACGACATGCACGACTGCTACATAGCACAGCAAATCGAAGACATCAACACCTTCTGCAGATCTTGGATGAGTAAATGCATCTATCAGCTCTCGAAGATTGATTTCATCAGTATGGCAATATCATTCATATTCCCTTCATTCAAATAATTGCATACGTGCCCCATTTTCCTAGCCCTCCATGTAACACGAATTATAGACATGATTATAACCTTCCATGCATCCCTTTATATTTGTTCTGAAAGACTCGTTCTATGTACTAATCCAATACTCTTGCGGTAATTGGTAAGTGCATGTCGTCTAAGCACATCATCTTTGAGAGATTATTCAAACTTTGCTGCAAATGGAAAAGCTTGTGATCTGTGATCTGCATGAATCTCTCAAGTTTCTGCTCTTTTCCCATCGAGTCGCACCGGGCTTTATTTGCAAGGAAGTAAAGTAATGCACAGCCTCCAAGTCTCGTACTCAATCATTTCGAGACATTGTTTTTGTTGACTAAACCGTGCTAATTACCAACTTTTTATACGGTGGATGGTACTATTCAAGAGTAAAACATGAGAGACCCGGACACCTTATAAACTTAGGGGAGAGTCTACACAAACTGATAAGTTCTTTTGCAACTAAGTATTTAGTTAATTAATTACTTGTTGAGGCTTCTCACACCAGTTAGTGCTGCACTGTAGCACTATCTAGGGGACCTAGAATTGATAATAGTATTTTTCTATTAATTTGCATTGAGCATAGTCACGATGTTTAAAACTAGTAACAGTAAATAATGGATTATAAGTTGAAATCAGCTTAATTATTCTTTTGACACAATAAAATGACCAAGTTTTCAAGTATCGACTCGGTTGATGGATGCAGAGAAAGTAGCGATGAAGGTGAAGAATCGCTAACTGTTAAAGTGCTATTAGTCGACAATCTGGTTAGTTGACAATAGAGCCAGTTTAGCTGACTGAAGATACAGGTGAAAATAGCCGAGTGTTGGAGCAAAACGTCGACAATTGAAGATTGACTTAATCAACAAAAGAGCCACGATTGACGTAACTGTCGGCGAAGTTGAAATGATATCAACCGTCAAGAAGTGAAGGCGAGATGTCAAGAAGCAACTGATAGTGGCAATTGTGGAGGAGTGGAGGAGACACAACCTCGAAGCAATGGAGTTTTTTTTATTTCTGGGTAAACACTCATATGTAGGAATTGCTGATTTGTAGGTGTCACATAAGATATGTTTAATTTCTTGTGATTGCTGTCGTTAATCGTTGATAGTAGGTATAACTGCTTGAATTCCATTTGTAGAAGGGATCTCCAATCAATCAAAGAACACCTATTGTTCCATTTTACTTCTATGACTGGCAACAATTGTTTCCAATCTTAGTATCTTTATTTGTCTTGTCGTTTATGTTTCATGTCCAAGGATCAACAAATAACCCTTTCAAGACTTTGGTTGGTTCACGTCGATCCATATTTTGAAAGGCATTTGGTGGAAACTTTTTGGTAAAATATTTTTTGCCATGGCCAATGAAACTCTTGTTTATTGATTTGAATAAGCTCTCGTTACAAGAACCAAAAATCATCCAAAGGGAAATAATGTTGCTGGCAACAATAATCCAATATCACAAACTGAAAATGATGTTGTTGCCCATTTTGAGTCTTTGGCCGCAAAAAGAATTACAGAAAAAGGTTGACATTGTTGAGAAAATATTCCTTTAAGAGGTTTTGAAGATTGACAAAATTTATCCATTGAAATTAGATCAATTTCTAATGATAAAATGTGTTTTAGGTAAAAAGTGTGATGGAGAGATATTGGATCTTATCTATAAGAACCTTGGTCAAAGTAGAATCATTTCCTTATGTTTCTTTTACAACTAACGGCTAGGAAGGAATGTATTATCCCATACAACGGCTAGTGAATATCGACTGGATTTCATACCTTAAAAAGACGTTTTAAAAGGAAAGTTTTTCATGAAAATCTTTTAAGATATTTTGAGGAAGTTTCCAAATCAATGTACTCGACTTATAGAAACCTGAACTATTGTATAGGTGACGGTATTAAAGAGAAGCTTTATTTTTGGCAACTCGGAAGCAATAAGATCTTCTTGAAGATCCAGGTCAACGGGAAAATTGACTGGATAATCCTCCGGAGATTATGTCCAATAGTTAATTTGGATAGGGGAGGAGTATATAAGAAGGTCTCGATGCGGAAGAGGATATGCAAACATGGAAGCAAACGCAATAAGAACAAAAGCTTACAATTCTAAAGTTTTAAAGAGTACTCTCGATTAAATACATTCATCTCAATGTGCTATAGTGTGTAATTACTTAGAAGTTGAGAATGCATGAGGAGTTGATCTCACAAACTCAAGTTTTGTTCTTTAAAACTTGTAACCTCTGATTGATTCAAATAGTGGAATCCAACCAATAGGCTGTTATTGTGGGAGAGTAGACGTAGGCTTATCTAAGTTGAATCACTATAAACATTTGTGTGTAATTTTCTATCCTTACTCTCTTTATTTTATTAGATAGAAACACTTGCGCGTCAGTAAGATCTACATACTTTTGACTATGTTATTAGAAGTTGTTCCATTGCAATATTGGTTTTCAATTTCTTTATATTCCAGAATATCACTTATTCAACCCCCTCTAAGGGATCGTTCTAGCCATAATAGACATGAAGGAAATGATCTTCTGATGAATTTTACTGAAGTGTAATTAAGGAAATGACGTCGAATTCTACTATGATGTTGAACTTAAGGTGGCTATTTGAAGAACAGCACAGCAAGTTAGCTAATTATATGGTGAGTCATATGTTGGTGTAATCAAAGTCGATGTTTTTTAATGCCATGAGCAATGCTCTGTCCAAGCCAGGATCTTTTAACCAACTACTGCAAGGAAATTCCGGTTTACCAAGTTATCTCCCTTTTCCTCCATTATATAACAAAGCGGGTCAATCTAGTTAACCCCCTATAAGAATTCTGCAAAAGTCTAAGTCTTCAATTAAAGGTCAAAACAATAGAAATGATGTTGGTCAAAATAATCAAATTGGTATCAACAATTTGGCTAACCAGACTGGTCAAATGCAAAAATTCAAAACATTAGGACAACAATAGTTTTGGCACCACCAAATGCAAACATCCATGCTAGACCCAAATTACCAATTAACATCGATATAGAAAATCTGGCCAGACTAGTCTTGCCACCTACTGGGTATGATGTCAAACCAAATGTTCAAATAGACATTGTATTGCTAAAGAAGAGGTCATTCAGAGATGGGGGTTAGAAAGAGGAGTTATGAGACCTATATATAAAAAAAACTTATCTTGAATGGTCAATAACCAGCCGTTTTGTAGAGGCCTTAAGATCTTTGATATCGCTTTTCTAATGGTGTAGATGACCAATTGGCCATTGAACATGTTGGATTTACGGCCCAATGTGGTGAAGCTGGTTTGATTGAGTCTTTAAGACTAAGATTGTCTCCTTTACGTTTAGCAAAACTCATTTATCTGATACACTAATTTACCATCAAATTCTCACTTTTATAAAGCTATACTCTAGATGTTGACCACGGACTTGGCTAGTATTTATCAATATAATAATGAGTTAGTGGAACATTTTCTTACTCGATTTAAAAAGACTAAGACAATTAGTGGAACATTTTCTTAAGACAATTAGTGGAACATTTTCTTACTCGATTTAAAAAGACTAAAACAATATGCCTAACTTCGCTCTTGGAAAAAGAATTTTTGGATTTGGCCTTTAATGGGTTGAAATTCAACATTGGAGGTAACTTCGAAGATCACCGGTAGATATGTGGACCAAGCCAATCTTAAGAAGGATCGAAAGGAACTTTGACAATGCCCTGCGACGATAATGGTAAAAGTGACCTATTTTAAGAGGTCTTTTCATCCACTCCACTGACTGCATCATGCAGGGGAGAAAGGTCCTCAGAGTGGTTCGCCGAGAAAAGGAGAAGAAAAGCATTGAACTGGCATCATGAACTCTAATACTCTATGCGTTCATTTGGTTCAGCTTTAGGAAAATGACTTTAAAAAAATATAAATATTTTTGGGTTAATGAGGTTTTCTAAAATATTATCGTGTTTGGCAAACTATAACTCTAAAGTGCATTAAAAAATTATCTTGACTTAAATGCCGTTTGGTAAAACTACATTTAGAAAATGACTTTTATTATTATTTTTTTAAATAAAAAAAATCAATTTAGTGAGCTCCACCATGGACCAACTGCCAATGGCCAAATTTGGTCACCAGCAGCCTCGCTTAAGGTCGGGTAACCTTAGGCGAGGTGCCCTGAGGTTGCGCCACCTCAGGCGAGGTGGCTTGAGGTCGTGCGCCCTAAGCGCGGCAGCTAGATTTGGTCGCCAAGCAGCCTTACCTAGGTTGCACGATCCAGGCGTCGCCCTAGGTTGAGCGACCCAGGGGCGGTGGCTAGATCTGATTGTGCACTTGGGTCGCGTGATAGCCAGATCTAATCATGCAACCTAGGCACAACAACCAGTTGGTTGTGGAGCAACCTTGCCTAGGTCATGCAACCCAGGTGACACTCAAGGTTGCATGACCTCCAACGGCGATGCCCTAGGTCATGCAACCTCGGGCGCGTGATCGTTGGCCGCCGATGGCTCTTTGGTGAATATGGAGAAGATAATGAACAATAATAAGTGAATAGTAAAACTTGCATCCTTTAAATGCTGAAAGCCCAAAGCAGCTCAAGACTTGCATTGGGCTTTCAGCATTTCCAATGTTGACATTTGGCCAAGGGAGTCCAAAAAACCTTACCAAACGTTTTATATTTTTCCGAAGGAGCTTTGAGAGCTCAAAATGCCTTGGGAATGCCCAACCAAATGGGGCCTACAATGACTAAAGAGATTGGAGTCTACAGGTTATGGCACTTCAGCTGGATTCAGAGACCCACAAACTAAAGAAAATATCGAGACGATCAGGGAATTCAAGTTGATGCAATGACCTTGTAGTGTTGAAGTCCTACTAAGTAATCATATGATCACTCCTTCATCAGCAACTCAACAGTTTTCCATCTTTGTTTGGTCCATTCTACAATTAAACATATATAAAGATACCTTCTTGACGATCAATTCACACCGAGTCCCGTTCCCAGATGCTGGTTTACCAGGTAGCATTGCCTTCAACAGTTAGCTGAGCAGTTCACCTTCAGTCCCTGCTGCCCAAGGGTCAATAAGTAGTAGTACAAATGCACAATCCCAAAGAAGCAAAAGAAGAAAAAAACGGAAAATTGCAAATCAGACTTGCGAGACCGAGGAGAAGTTGGCTGAGCACAAGATGGAGAAGATGGGGAAGAAAGGTGGAGAGGAGGAACGGATGGACAGAGACGGATGGAGATGAGTAGACCTCAGTATCTGGTTGGGCTCGTGCTCGGGCTCGGGCTCGGGACTAGCCCATCTGAGCCCGACTTCTGGAGTTCTTGCTAGGCCCAAACTTGCCAGCCGGAATAAAGTGCTAAAATCTACCTAAGCCGAAAACAAGACTGAATGTTAGTGAAACTTTGATATTAACAGGGTGTGTTAGTTTACATGAATGATTTGTATGAAATGATTTTCCAGATTTGAATGTGTTTAACTCGCTGAAAGTGGACCATCAAGTGTAAAAAAATTTATGGTCAAGAAGAACGACCGTAGTTAAAATTGAGAATTGTGATTTCTCTATCCTGGAAAGAGGAAATCATTTTCCCAAACTCTTTTCCACAAGTAGCTCACACAGAATGGAGAACCCTTTCCAGACAAAGTTTTTATGAGCATTGAGATTAAGCTCGTTACTTATTTATATTTTCAATCTTTTTTATGCTGCTTTATTCTAATATTAAAAAGAGATAAATTTATACTTTTACATATTGGTAATATACATGAGATAAAATGTAATATTTTAATCTTTGAAAGTAACATCGGAAAATGTTTTTGGTCTCACTTTCAATTACATTACCAAACAATCAAAAACTAGTTAGTTTCCTTGAAAATGATTTTCACGAGAAAGATTTTCTTTCATTACGAAGTCTTTCGCGAAATAAACAAGCCATAAATGCTTTGTATGTATTTCAGATGAATAAAAAGTTAAAGTACATGTGTGGCAAGATTTGACTTAAGCATAAAAAATAAAAATCACTATGTCAACGTGAAAAATGTTTCGGTTTACAAATTTCGAGGATGGGCCAGGAAAAAGACTACAATGTGCCGGACCTGGCCCAAGGATTAGAAAAAGCATAAGATATGACATTTGAAACCTAACTTTGATTAGGACTTCGAACGTGGACTTGGTCAGGGAATATTCAATCCCCAGCTAGGCACGCCTCAAATAATTAATGAAAAGAATTAGGACTTATGTGCTGGCTTTTGCTAATAGCGACAAAGGATCATCCCACCGAGATTATTAAATAATCAAAATTTTGATTTTTTTTTCTCGATGATTTGGGTCGATTTATGAACTTTTTGAAGTGATGCCATCGATAATTTAATCTCGTTTCACACTAAGGAAAAGATAAGATGTAATCTGATGGTTGTGCCCTACCTCGTTGTACGCAAGAGTCGTACGAGAAAATTTGGTATACAGATTTGATTTGCATTGAGCGTGGTTAGGATGTTTGAACCTAAGTAAAGTAAAAATAAAAAATAAAAAATAGTGTCGTAAGTTGAAATCAACTTGATTATGCATATGATCAAGCCTTCCATAACATAGAGATATTTGATAGTTATCGATTTTCTTCAAATTCCTATCACTTTTGACCATAAAATGATAATGTTATGCGTGGTCACATCGGGATTGCATGGAGAGCTCGCGTGGAATCAGCTTCCATGACCTCTTCTTGAATCTTCGGTTTAGCACTTAAGGTCGAAAACTTTGTGACGTTTACATTGTTGTCGTTGATGATGACGATGATGATGATCTTTACCTCTTCTATGGTTCACTGATTCAATAACAATTCTTCAATCTTACCAAATAATGCAAACAATTTCATGTTTGCAAACCCACCAGGCGACTTGCATCTCAACCGGCCCGAAACTCAGGCTGCCTCCCCTAGCTTTCTCGTTTGCCAGGATAAAGAAACCCTAATTGACTCATCTCTCAATTGTATTTAGTAAACTATTAGAGACAAGCCAATATGATTCCTTGAACATGTCACTTTAACCAAAGTGGCTTTGGATTGCATCCGGAGGAATATCTATCTAGGAATCTTGCATGAACCTGAAAATTATAATTTTAAAAAACAACCAAATTGAAAAGAAAAATTAAAAAAGACTCGACGACAGAGTCCGATATCCTAAACCCTAATCCTTTGATTTTCCCTTTTTCTGACCAGATATTCCAAACGTAATTGAACTGTTCAAACTTGTCCGGTCTGGCCTCCAGAAACCTTCACGCCGCCACGTGAGTGCTGCTTGTTTGCCTGTATAGAAAGGAGAGATCATGCACTGGGAATCTTGAACTAAAAAAAGAGTACAACCTATTTAAGAGTCTTGAAGACTGAAGAGCTGAGTCTCCTGGATGGGCAAGAAGCGCAAATCTCCAAGAAAGCTAGAAGAGGAAGGCAGAGACATGACGGTGGTCGCCGAAGATCTCCCCGGTGACATGGCCGCCGATCATGAGCCCCGCCGTTTCATTTCCCAGTGGTCGATCTTCAGGGTTCCGGCACATATTCGCCGGATTGATGAGAAGGCGTACAACCCTAGGGTCGTCTCGATCGGCCCGTTCCATTGGGACCAGCCTGCCTTGAGCGCCATGGAAGCCCAGAAGGCGAGGTTCTACGAGCGACTCATGACGCGGATGGCCTATGAAGATCGCGACGTGGGCATCAAGACGGCGATGAGGAAATTGGAGCCCGACGCGAGGAGGTGTTACTCGGAGGAGTTTGAGGAAATCAGCACCGACGAGTTTGTCGATATGATGGTTCTTGACGGTTGCTTCATTGTGGAACTCTTGAGGCTTTCCTATGAGAGCAATCAGGTATATGATTAACTACCCATATCAATTCCGAGATCTAGCATTGATACACAAGTCCTGTGATCGGTTTGATTTCCTTTCCCTGAGAATTTGTGTGCTTTTGTTGAGATTAGGACGAAGAGGGACAATTTGTGGATGAGCCAATCTTTGCAACAAGATGGATGCTCCCCAACATCACCAGAGATCTTCTCATGCTAGAGAACCAATTGCCGATGTTCGTGCTGCAAGAGATCTACAAACTCACGACGTTCGACAAGGATGCGGCGTCTCTGAACAAGCTTGCCCTCCTATTCATGGAGCCTCTGAGTCCGCAGAAGGGACAATATGCCGACACGAAGCTGGACGACAAGGGCGAGCATCACCATCTCCTCGCCCTATTCCACTCGAGCTTCATTCCTTCCGAGATTCACGCTTTGCCTTCGCGAATGGAACGAGGCGCTCGCTGGAACAGGCTAGATAACTTCCCGGGGAAGTTGTGGGTCCACGAGGCGAAGAGGCTGCGGAGCGCCGGCATCCAGTTCAAGTACAACCCCGGCAACCTCCTCAACATAGAGTTTACGAACCGGGAGCTCAAGATCCCCACCCTCTTCATCGACGAGTGGACGGGGCCGCTCCTGAGGAACCTGCTGGCTTACGAGCAGTGCAACTCGTTCGCCCTGCCGTACATCACGTGCTACGCGATCTTCCTCAACAGCATCATCGAAGACCTGAAGGACATGGAGATCTTGCAGAACGCAGGGATTATATACCAGTCGGTGGACGAAGACGAAGAGGTGGTGGACCTCATCAACAGCCTCACCAAGGAGCTTGTGTTCGATATACACGACATGAGCGACTGCTTCATAGCCCAGCAAATTGAGGACATCAACAATTTCTGCAAATCCTGGCATAGCAAGTGCATTTTCCAGTTCTCGCGTTGTGCAAATATCCTGTCATCATTCTTACCATTCAGATAGTTGTAATTTCTTTCTTTAAATTCTTCGATTCACATTCTAACCATACTCTGTAACACACTCGATCATTCTTTTTACACTAATTCGATATCCCTGTACTGGTCCTGTAATTGCATCCGGTGTTGTGAACCATTGGGCCGATTCTGCTTAGTTTTCCGGTTAATTTTGGTGAATTATCAATCCTCCAAAGTGATTGACTTTGTCGATCGAAAGGTCATCGAGCGCTTTCCTTAGCAACTTCTGCAATTTGACTAGACGCTCCCGATCTCGCCTTGCAGGTAATTGCGGAGACCAGTGAACAGAAGGGCGGCAGCTGCTTTATTGATTTATTATTGTGGACCATTCTACTGCCCTTCCAAAAAATTCTAAACAACTTTTCTATAAGGTTGAATTTCTGAAAGAGTTGGTAAGTGCCAAAAAAATAGGAGATTTCCGATAAATTATTGGTGACTTACCAGCACTTTTGTGAAATTACTAACCCCTTTTTTACAGTTTAAAATTGGAAAAATGATATAAAAATTCTGAAACTTTTATACGGCTACTAATTTAATCTTAAATTTTCAAATTGGTTAATTTATTTATAAACCTTTACACAAAATTTTAATGTAGTTTATTCAATCAATTTAGGCTGAAAATTACTGACATGCTGATCTAGTCAACGATGGTCATCCTACGGGGCATAATCGGTTATCTGACATGTCTGACACCATTCAAATCGAAGTTATTTTTCTAAGAAATTTTATAATTTTATAATTTTTTTTCATTTTTTCATTTCTTTTTTGTTTTGTTTTCCCCACTATGCATCTTCCCCGAGAGGACCGGTAGGTGTCATCAGGGCCTGCAAGCCGCCATGGCCTCGCTGGCCAAGCGATGGCCTTGAACCCCCGCCCAGATCTGGTCCTGCGTAGTGTCGCTGGTGTGCCTGCAAGTCTTCGTCGGTTTCGTTTCTTGTTCTGATCTTCATCTCCCATTCAACCTTGTCTCTGTTTCGTCATTCTCGTTTGTCCCACAACAATGACATACGCAGAACCAGCACAAGCACCAGGAGAAGCTTAAAAAAGAAAGAAAAAGAACCAGGGACAAAAAGGAAGAAAAAATATTAAGGCACAACGAAAATGTAAGTGCTCGGTTGCCTCGCAAGTGGAGACCACGAGACCACGACACGAGCTCGAAGACAGGACTGATTTTGACGGCCTAATCATTTGAAGCCAAACAGACGATCGGTAAGTTCGACAATTCACTTCGACGGTACCGATTTCCTCGCCTAGGCCAGCTAGGATGTGGCCGGCAGGGGTTGCAAACCCCGCCAGTCGCCAACGAAGGTGTGGTTGGCAAGGTTAGGGTGGGCGGAGAAGATAAACAGTGGAAAAGTGTTAGAATAATTAAATATTAAATTATATTTTCATCTAATAATTTATATTATAAAATCTCACAAGATATCAGAAAAAAATGTCCCAAATTTAAAGTTTTCAAACCCTTATTTGCCTCTGTGATTGCATATTTCTAAGCTTTAAATTAGAGCTAAAGTTTAATCAAGTTATATCTTCACTTAACAGTTTAAAGTTTTAGAGCAATTGGGGCTACTTGAACCATCATGTTAGCATTTCCTACCTAAATAGGCCTAATGGATTACATTAAGACTACATTAGCCAATTTGAAAAGATTATGACTAAGTTGGTGGCTTCAGTACTTTTGGGCAATTTTCCCTTTTAAAAATTATCAAGTTTTTCTATCTTTACTAATTTTTATCTATCCTTCTTTCCAACTACTTAGATTCACTGAGTCTTATATGAGTTTTTGATTCTTTAATTGAGTGACTTACCAACTTTTCTCTGATTTAATTGCCAAATAATTTGGATTACAACTCTAATTCATATAATTATTGATATTTCTTTCCAATATATCAACTTTGGTTATCATTTACTAAATTTTATTTAGTGCTCTTATAAAATCCTCCAATTTATCAACACTTATATAAATTTATCAACTTTTATTTTTGTGAACCGGTTTTTATCTCATTATGTTGCTAAGTAGTTTTTGTTTATCAAGTCTTGTTTGAGTTATTTGCTATCTTCATTTTTTCTTAAATTTTCCAAATTTTTTGTTGACTTAGTGACTTTTAATTGCCTTACTTGCCATTTCGTTAAATTTACTAGTTCTTTTCATAACTTGTCCACATTAATTGAGTGAATATCAGCCCTTCTCCAACTAAGTTATAAACTAATTTTACATTGCATGTACTCATTGGCCATCGTTGAGGCCCTGGCAACCCTCGCCGGCTCTTAAGGAAAATAAAAAAATAAAAAAGAAAGAAAAGAAAGCAAGAAAAGAAAAAAAATGTAAATTTCTCAAAAGAAAAAAAAATACCGTTTTGAGTGGTGTTGAACACATCATATCACCGATGGTGCAATGTTGGATAGTTAGTATTGATTGAGCTCTGTGTTAGTGATTTCTGACTTAAATTGACTAGATGTATTACATTAGACTTTTATGCAAAGATTTAAGATTAAATGGGCCAAATTAAAAATTTTAAGATTGAATTAACGATCGTATAATAAATTTAGGATTTTTTAAACAAATTTTTTCATTTGCCCCTTAATTGATCTAACTGGTGATCTAACACTCGAAATGATTGGGGTCTCACTTTTTTTTATATTTTTTATGTATGATTAAGGAATTGAGCCGTATTTGGCCCTCCATCCGATATTTCATGAAGCCAAATTTAATTTAGGTGACGTTTTTTTATAGACGGCAGATGATGTATACTAAATTATGAGGACAAATATTGAAGTAGACATCCTAAGAATTGAAGTACGAGAAAGAGTTACAGGAATAAAGGCACGTTGGCTGCGTGGATGAGACGTGACCACGACAAAAACGATGAAAATTTCCAGTGGAAATCGTGCTGGCAACGTGCTGGAGACAAGACAAGCGAACGACTGAAATGTGTTTGCTTTCTTCCGTAAAATAAAATATTACAAAATCGAAAGCCAATCAAGGTTCAAGGTGGTGCTTTACTATAATCATACACCGTAGAAATCAAAACATTAAACGATAATCTAATCTGGTTTCACACCTGGTGTGTCTGGTCCTGGTTGGCACATCTTGTGTTCTGTGTTTGTTGACCAACTTCATCTCATGGGGGACGCAACGCAAGTTAGAAAATGACTTCCCTGTGGACACCGCCGTAGATGAAGTTCCAAGATATTTCAGTGACATATCTGATGTGGTCATTTTCCCTTTTAAAATACTATACCCGGAATAATAGATAGCTTAATTAACGCATTAATAAACTTTAAATGTGTGATCACGATTCATATATTTTTTTTTTATAACCCAACCTTCTTTTCATTGGAAATCCTCGTCAGCTTAAGAGCGAAGGAAAACAGTCTCCTGACCATCTTTCTCTCAGATGCTGCAACGTGTCGCAAGTTGTAGGATTAGAAGCTACTAAAATTTCATAAACTTCGCCAAATAACTCTTCACCAGTGTCAGGGACCAGCAAGCAATAGATTATGGACTTTAATGGAGCATAATTTAATTCAAAAGGAAATTGTGGAATAGAAGTTAGAACTTCCTTCCTCTAGGTTTTGTTTATTTTGTGAAAAATGAATAATTTAAAAAATATATTTTTTAAATAATCGCACGCATCACTTAAAATAATTAGTTAATCAAAAATATTTTCATTGTCTATAAAAATATTTAGATATAAACTGTTATAGATAGCGAAAACATTGTCTATCAACTAATTATTTTAAGCTAAACAAGCAATCATTTATCTTTCGCAAAACAAATAAAATGAGACACAATTGATATTTCGAAAGAAGTTTTGATTGAAGTTCAAAGGGTTACTCACAATGTGTCGAGGTTTTATCGGATGAATTTGGTCAATTTTGAGGGGCATTATGAAGTCGTAACCATAACTTACTTTACTTTACTTGAAGGTGCCACTATGAAAATGAATTTGGTCGGGCAATTATCATCTCCTTAGCCAGAAAGCATGTTTCTCTCGCAAGAAGTTGAAGGGAGGTTTTTACATACGACTTTTAGGAGGTTGTGAATTAGACATAAATTGTTATTAATAGTGAAAATATTATTTATCGACTAATTATATCTAGCAATACAAGTAATCATTATTTGAAAAAATATTTTTTAAATCATTCAATTTTTTGTAAAATAAATGTAGCTTGGGACAACTGATATTTTGAAAAAAGTCTTGCTCAAAGTTCAAACACATATCAAGGTTTTATTTGATGAATTTGGTCACTTCCAAAGGGGATTATGAAGTCATAACCATACCTTACTTTACTTACTTGCAGGTATCACTATCAAAAAGAGCTTGGTCAGGCAATGATCATTTCCTTAGCTGGAAAGCATGTTTCCCTTGCAAGAAAATGGAGGGAGGCTTTTGCCTGCAAAGTTCAGGAGCTTGCCCATGCCACGTGTCGTGAATGGTAGAATTAGAAGCTTCTAAAATTTCAAAAAATTTGCCAAATAACTCTTCACTAATCTCGAAGACCATCAAGCAGTAGATTTCGGGCTTTTACGAAGCATAATTTATTTGAAGAAGAAGTTGTGGATTATTAATAGTGAAAATATTATTTATCGACAATTATTTCAAATAACATAAGTGGTCATTATTTAAAAAAATAATTTTTAAATTATTTATTTTTTACGAAATAAATAGGACTTGGCACTGTTGATATTTTGAAAGAAGGCTTTGGTCAAAGTTCAAAAAGTTTGCTTATCATGTGTCAGGATTTTATTTGATGAATTGGGTCACTTCCGAGG
This sequence comes from Corymbia calophylla, assembly GCA_014182845.1. NCBI lineage: Eukaryota > Viridiplantae > Streptophyta > Magnoliopsida > Myrtales > Myrtaceae > Corymbia > Corymbia calophylla. The sequence continues at coordinate 2,228,303 of CM024695.1, forward strand.
GGGATTATGAAGTCATAACCATACCTCACTTTCTTTGCAGGTATCACTGTCAAAATAAGCTTCGTCAGGCAATGATCATTTCCTTAGCCAGAAAGCATGTTTCTCTTGCAAGAAGAAGGGGGGAGGTTTTTGCATACGAAATTTAGGAGGTTGACCATGCAACTTTTCATGAATTGTAGAATTTGAAGCTCCTAAAATTTCATAAATTTTACCTAATAACTCCTCACTAATCTTAGAGACCATTAAGCAATAGATTACGAACTTTTATGTAGCATAATCTATTTTAAGACTCCTTCTGTTTCGCAAAAAATTAAGAAATTTGAAAATTATTTTTCTAAAAATGATCGTTTATATCATTTGAAATAATTAGCCAATGAAAAACGTTATCATTATCGATAACAATTTATATCTAAATATTTTCGTGGAAAATAAAAAAAAATATGTTCATTTATTTTTATAAGAGATATAAGCAATCAGTTTTAAGATTTTTTTTTTCAAATAATTCATTTTTCCATAAAACAAACGAAGCTTTAGAGGAAATTGTGGATTGGATATAAATTGCTATTGATAGTAAAAACATTGTCCATTGACAAATTATTTCAAGCAATAGAAGTAATTATTCTTCAAAAACGTTTTCTAAATTATTCATTTTCCTCGAAATAAATAAAGTTTGACACAAATGATATTTTCAAAGAAGTTTTGGTCAAAATTCAAAAGGGTTGCTTATCATGTGTCAAGGGTTTTTTGTGTGTGTGATGTATTTGGTCAATTCTGAGGGTGATTATGAAGTCATAACCATACTTTACTTTACTTTGCCTGCTGGTATAATGAGTTTGGTCAGAAAATGATCATTTCTTTAGCCAGAAAGCATATTTCTCTTGCAAGAAGAAGCAAGGAGGTTCTTGCATACGACTTTTAGGTAGTCGACCCTGCGCATGTGACTAAAGTTAACGAAATGATTATTGATTTTTTGGCCATTTTGATTGGTTACGCAAATGCTTATATTTTTTTTCCGGGATTTCGATTAGTTAGGCAAATTTAATGTCATGATTGTTTTTACACTATCGACGGACTACAAGCTATGATGTCAAAATATTTCTCTCTTTACCTTTTGCTATGTTTCTATGTAGTTTCACAGGGAAATTGTCCAAAAAAATAATAAAAGTATAATTCAGTCATGGATCTTTTAAATTTGCCAATTAAGTCTTAAATATTTTCACATTTTGTCAATTGAATCTATCTAGTCAATTTTGGTTAAAAATCGCTAACGTAGATATCAGCCATTTTACATGGTACGGTCGGTATTGATATGGATAAAATTTAATAATATTTTAATTTTTTTTGAAAATTTTCTTTTATTTTCCTTTTCTTTGTTTTTGTATTATGGCCGTGAAGAGTTGTCAAATTCTCGCCAGCCACTAGGCCAGGGCCGCGAAGCCCTTGCTGGCCTCCGACAAGGTCTGGGACGCCGTCCTATGGCCTTGCACAAATCTAGGCGAGGCCATTGCAACCTCGCCCACAACCACGAAGCCCTTGTCGGCCGTGGGCGAGGGTTGCAACCATCGCCCAATAGCTGTTTGGGTGAGGGCCTTGCCCACTCCCAGCAAGGGCTTCGCGACCCTCACCTAATGGCCAGCAAGCTTTTGGCGACCCTCACCAACCCTTGTAAAAAGTTAACAAAGAAAAGGGAATAAAAGGAAAAAGAAAAGAGAAATAAAAATTTTAAGAAAATATTATTAAAATTTGTCTATGTCAATGTTAGCCATACTGCATGAAACAACCAGTGTTCACTTCTGCCATTTCCAATTAAAACTGACCGGATAGATTCAATTGGCAAAATGTGATAAAGTTTATGACTCAATTGATAAAATTAAAAGATTTATAATTGAATTGGTAAAAAATGCAACAAATTTGTCTTTTTGGACAATTTTCCCCAATTTCACTTTAAGATACACTTATAATTAGTTATGGATTAATATTAATCCCGTAAGATAAGTGCAATAATATTCTACAACATAATATGCCACCAGGCCAATATGATATCTCGTTCCATGTCAGACTTATCCGGGGTGATGCTGCTGCCTAGTTTTGCATCTGAGGTGGTTCCCATCACGCATGATCGCATAAAGTTAATGAATCTTGAAGGCCTTAATCTATATTTCAGACCCTAACCTTTTGAACTATTCAAACTCTTGTTCTGTCTCAACCCGTAATGTTTAATCTTTACACCTCGTGTCTGTTTGTGTTCCAGGGCATGCTGGAACTGTTCTTTCACTGTTGATCGACCAAAGAGAGAGATGGCTTTTCACGGTGTCTTGGAGACCGTGAAGAACAGGAAGCGCAAATCTCCGGGAAAGCCGAGAGCAAGCGAAGAGATGACGGCCGCCGGCGATCTCCGTGGAACTCATGCGACGGGCCACAGGCGTCGTTTCGGCGAGCAGTGGACGATCTTTCGGGTTCCGGGGCACATTCGCGAGGTCGACAAGAAGGCGTACAACCCTCGGGTCGTGTCGATCGGTCCTTTCCACCGGAACCAGCCGGAGTTGAGGGCGATGGAAGCTCATAAGCTGCGGATGTACGAGCGACTCATGAAGCAGATCGGTGATGAGGGCCGCGACGTGGGTCTCGAGACTGCGGTCAAGCAGTTGGAAGGCAGGGCGAGGAGAAGTTACTCGGAGGAGTTCCACCGTATCAGCAGCGAGGAATTCATCCAGATGATGGTTCTCGATGGTTGCTTCATCGTCGAGCTCATGCGGTTGTATCATGAGAGCAATCAGGTACCTAATATCTATAACAATTGCTCCGATTCATTGATTGCTAATGCTTTCTTGTGTCTGTCCATTTGTCTGTTCGGAAATTAGCAGGGTCGACATGTGGAAGAACCGATATTCGCGACCAGATGGATGCTTCCCAACATCACCAGAGATCTGCTAATGCTTGAGAACCAATTGCCCTTTTTCGTGTTGCAAGAAATCTACAAACTCACCACCTTCGACGAGGAAGCAATCCCGCTAAACAAGCTCGCCCTCCTGTTCCTCGAGCCTCTACGACCCCAGAAGGGCGGATACACTGAGATACAGTGGCACGACCAAGGGAAGCATCATCATCTCCTCGCTCTATATCACTCTAGTTTCGTCCCGAGTGATTACCATCCTTCTCAAAGGTTCCGAGACGTGAGATGGAACAGACACGATAACTTTCCAGGGAAGTTTTGGCTGGAAGAAGTAAGGATTCTTCGGAGATCTGGCATTAAGTTCAAGAACAATCCCGGTAATCTTCTCAACATAGAATTCGAGGACAGGGAGCTCCGAATTCCGACCCTATTCGTTGATGACTCCACGGGGCCTTTGCTTCGGAACTTGCTGGTTTACGAACAGTGCAATGCCTTGGCCGCACCGTATTTCACCTGCTACGCGATCTTCCTCAACAGCATCATCGATGTGCCAGAAGACATCGAGATCCTCCAAGAGGCAGGGATCATAGTACAGTCCGAGGCCGTGGACGAAGAAGTGGTGAACCTTGTCAATAGTCTCACCAAGGAGCTCGTGTTCGATTTGGACGACAGGAACGACTGCTACATAGCACGCCAAATCGAAGACATCAACGCCTTCTGCAGATCTTGGAGGAGCAAATGCATCTATCAGCTGTCGTGCATCGATTTTCTCAAATTAGGGTTGTCATTACTATTCCCTTGGCTCAAGTAATCGCATGCGCGCCATTTTCTTAATCCTCCTTCTCGCAACTCAAACCACCTTCATATTTGTTCTCAGAGACTGATTCTTTCTAATTCTTTCTACTAATTCGATACTCGTGCACTAATTGGTAAGGGGGTATTGCTTAAGCACATCATGTTTGAGAGATTACTCAAATTTGGCTGCAAATGGAAGAGCTTTTGATCTGCGATCTGCACGAATCTCTCAAGTTTCTGCTCTTTTTTCATAGATGGTGCTTTTCCAGAGTAAAAAAAATTGTGAACCGAACACTTTACTATACTTGGGGGTCACGGTCTAGACAAACTGATAAGTTCTTTTTATTAATTAAGCAATCAAGTAATTAGTTATAATTAATTGTAGATGCTTCTAACACCAGTTAGAGCCTCCCTGTGGTGGTAGCTAGGGGACTTGGAATTGATCTTTTTCTATTACGAGCAAATGAGACGGCCTCATGATCATGACTGCGACGGTGAGTGCCTAAACACTTTAAGCATTCTTCAAGAATTGTTGCATGGAAATCGTGCGTCGACCTAAAGTTTACATAACTCTTATGAAAGAGTTTTGTAGGAAAATTTGATAAGTAGATTTAATTTGCCGTGAGCGTTGTTACGATGTTTAAACCTAATAACAGTAAATAAAAAAATATTGGATTATATGTTGAAATCAGCTTAACCGTGTAAATATTCACACCTTTGATAACATGTAGCTACTTTGCAGTTAACGATTTTCTTAAAATTCCCATCACTTTTAATTAGTGTTAGGCGTTGTCATGTTTGAATTTGATGAAATAATGCCGGAGAGAGTGTAGATAAGTAGGAAGTAATGCAAATGAGAAACTTTTTAATAGGTTGCTCAATACCCGTAGGTAATTTTAAGGGATAAGACCGATACTCGCCACCCTATACATAATCAACCTAAGGGATAAGAGTAAAACAAGAAAACTTCTTGTTATCAATTCAAATGCTTGAATAATTTATGAATCAATCAAATCTTGTCTTTTTTATTCACAATAACATGCTAATATTATTTAGCATGGAACAAGACTCAAATATAAGTAATTATCAAAGACTCACTTGGAAAAACAAAAAGACTTGTAGGAAAGACAAAACTGGACTTACTATATAACAAATGCAATTTAGTAGTTTTTTAAATACGGCAAATATTGTACACTAAATTATGACAACAAATATTGTTTTAAATATCCTAAGAATTATTGTACGAAGAAGAGTTATTGGTGTCATAGCACGTTGACTGCAGGGATGAGACAAGACCCCGGCAATAGCAATGAAAAATTCAAGTGGAAACTGTGCTGGCAATGTGCTAGAGACAAGACAAGCGAAGGACTGTAACATGTTTGCTTTCTCCCATGTAAAAAAAAAAAAACTATAATTCAAAAGCCACTCAAGATTCCAGAACGTGATTTATTATGATCTTGGATCGTGATAATCAAAACTAAATCAATAAACTAATCTGGTTTCACACTTGATGAGTCTGGTCATGTTCGGCACATCACGTGCCTGTATTTGTTGACCAACTTTATCTCATGGGCGACGAAGCACAATTGGAAAATATTGTCTCTTTAGACACCACCATAGATAGATGAAGATCCAAAAATTTTCATCAACATGATTGATGTGGTTATCTTCCCTTTTAAAATACTATACCCAGAAGAATATATAGCTTGATCAACACATTACAACCCAACATTTTGTCACTGAAAATCCTCTTTAGCTTAAAGCGAAGGAAAACAGCAACGACCGTCTTTTTCTCATGGGCTGTGATGTGGCGCAAATTGTAGAATTGGAAGCTACTAAAATTTTCACCAATTAACTCTTCACTAATCTCAGAGACCATAAAACAGTAGATTATGAACTTTTATGGACCATAATTAAATTTAAGAGGAAGTTGTGGACTAGGAGTTAGAACTTCCTTCTTTTTGGCACATCCAATGTTTTGAAAGATAACTTGGTCAAAGTTTTGTTTGATGAGTTTGGTCAATTCCGAAGTGGATTAAGAAATCATATCCGTACTTTACTTTATTTGCAGGTATCGCATCACTATCAAAATGAGTTTGGTCAGACAATGCTCATTTCCTTAGCCAGAGAGCATATATCTCTGGCAAGGAGATGGAAGGAGGTTTTTGCATACGACACTTAGGAGGTCGGCATGCGTATATGGCTAAAGTTAACAAAATGATTCTTGATTTTTTTGGCTTTTTTATTGGTTTGACAAATGTTTATTTTGAAATGATTATTTATTTTTTGGGGGATTTCGAAACGATCTATTCTTGAATTCTCCATTTATCACTCAAGGCCCAATACTTTGTGACGTTTGTTTGATGATGATGATGAAGATTTCTACTTCTTACTATGGCTTAGTGATTCAAGAATAATTTTTTAAAATTACCAAATAATGCAAACAATTACAAATATCTGGGCACCTCGTCCGGTTTTCTTTTTGTGAGTACCAAATTAAAAAATAATAATATTAAACAAACGCAATCTCCACTGACTATCATGTTGAACGTAATCCACGCTAATCTCTCAATCATATCCAGTGGACCATACAACACAAGCCAATATGATTCCTTGAACATGTGACTTCCACCAAAGTGTTTTTCGTTTGTATCTGGCAGAGATCTTGTCTAGTATGAACCTAAAAATAAAAATTTTAAAACAACCAAATTGAAGGGAGACTTGATGGTAGAGTAAAATAATATAAACCCTGATTCTTTGATCTTCTCTTTATGACCAAAATATTCCAAACCCAAGTGAACTGTTGAAAGTTGTTCTATCTGGCTTTAAAAAATGTTCACGCGACAATGTGAACGCCACTTGTTTTACTTTCTAGCATGTGGAGATCTTTTAGTGTGAATCATGACCTAAATAGCCCACAGCCCATTCAAAAGTCTTGACGAATGAAGAGCAAGTCTCCGAGATGGCGAGGAAGCGCAAGTCTCGAAGAAAGCAAGAAAAGGAAGACACGACGGTGGTAGCCGTGGAGTTTTCCGGTAACACGGTTGACCAAGAGCCCTGCGGTTTCAGCCTTCAGTGGTCGATCTTCAGGGTTCCGGCGCATATTCGTCAGGTCGATGAGAAGGCGTACAACCCTAGGGTCGTCTCGATTGGCCCGTTCCATCGGAACCAGCCTGGCTTGAGAGCCATGGAAACTCAGAAGGCAAAGTTCCATGAGCGCCTCATGACGCGGATGGGTTATGAAGATCAAGACGGGGGCATTAAGACAGCGATGAGGAAATTGGAGCCTGACGCGAGGAGGTGTTACTCAGGAGGAGTTTGATGATATTAGTTCCAACGAGTTTGTCGAGATGATGGTTCTTGATGGTTGTTTCATTGTGGAACTCATGAGGTTGTACCATAAGAGCAATCAGGTACAAAATCAACTATTCAAATCAATTACAAAGTCTAGGATTTATAGATGAGTTTGTGTGATCGATTTTATTTCCTTTCACTACAGTTAGTGATCTTGCACATGCTTTTCATATAAGTATATCCTTTTGTATGTGTTCTGGTTGAGATTAGGACGAAGAGGGAGAATTTGTGGAAGATCCAATATTTGCAACAAGATGGATGCTACCCAACATCACTAGAGATCTTCTCATGCTCGAGAACCAATTGCCGATGTTCGTGTTGCAAGAGATCTACAACCTCACGACATTCGACAGGGACGCGACGCCTCTAAACAAGCTTGCCCTCCTATTCATGGAGCCTCTGAGGCTGCAGAAGGGACGATACACTGATACAAAGTTGAACGACAGGGGCGAGCATCACCATCTCCTCGCCCTATTCCATTCCAGCTTCATTCCTTCCGGCTATCACCCTTCGCGAAGTCAACGAGGTGCCCGATGGAACAGGCAAGAGAATTTCCCGGGGAAGCTGTGGATCCATGCGGCGAAGAGGCTGTGGAGATCCGGCGTTCGGTTCAAGGACAACCCCAGCAACCTCCTCAACATAGAGTTCGCGAATCGGGAGCTCAAGATCCCCACCCTATTCATGGACGAGTGCACGGGGCCGCTCCTGAGGAACTTGCTGGCTTACGAGCAGTGCGACGCGTTTGCTGCGCCGTATTTCACCTGTTATGCGATCTTCCTCAACAGCATCATCGACACCCTGGAGGACATCGAGATCTTGCAAATGCCGGGATAATCATTCAATCGGTGTACGAAGACGAAGAGGTGGTGGCCCTCATCAATAGCCTCACCAGGGAGCTTGTGTTTGATATGCACGACATGAGCGATTGCTTCATAGCCCAGCAAATCGAGGACATCAACAATTTTTGCCAATCTTGGCTGAGCAAGTGCATTTTTCAGCTCTCACGTTTTGATAATATCTTGTCATCCATTTTACCATTCGAATAATTGCAAAAAAATATCCAATTTTTTTTTCTACCAACTGTTTTATATATATACACCATTTACCAGTAATACTAAACATTCCGTATTTTTAGGCATGAAATAATAGAACTTTGCTTTATTTAGACTCCACTATAATTGCTGTTTTCCCCACTAATGGATAGCTCAAATACATGAGCATAGCCATATTGCGCCAAACTATGCTGGACAATGGTTGATCTACTACTCAAAACACATAACTCATCCGTCTCCTTGATTTCTTTCTTATTATTATGGGTGAAGAACCATTTCTTCCACCAGCACTTTCTGTGTGCGGCGTAGGTGTTTCGTACAAAAAGGACTTCCTTGCACGGGAATTTCAGATTTATGACTATGTCCAAGAAAAGAAAAAGTCGCATGTTCAACTGGTGGTCCGATTGGCCCCTTAAGAAAGAAAGAAAAAAAAAAACCTGCTTTGAAACATTCGTGGTCTTTTCACTTGATTATTGAGCAACAAGTCATATGCTTGTTTGTTGCAATAGTTTATTACCATGAAAGTGATGTCTCTGCGCGACTTTTATTTAAAAGAAAACATAACTCTTGATTATAAAAATATGTTACTTTTAATTTAAAAAAGAGATTATTAGTGATTATGAAAAAGAAGTTATTCTTGACATAAAGAATGGTGATAATTTTGAATAAAATACCTATTTTCAAGAGATGTTTAATTGGTCTCTGATTTTGTCATGATGTTGATCTAATGTGCATGATCAAACAGTATTTGGCTCTCCATCCGATGCTTTAGGAGACTAAATTTAATTTGGGTAAAATTTTTTAATAAGACTATATCGTGAACAATAATTACTAGTCGAAGCAACAGTCAATATTGTCCAACTAATCATAAGGATAATATTTTCTAAGGATTATAGTACGAGGAAGAACCACGGGCCCGATGAACGTTTGGGTCGGAGATGTGATCCCGACAATAATAATGGAAGATTCAGTGGAGATGTGCTGGCAATGTGCTAGAGACAAGAAGCGAAAGACTGAAACATGTTCGCTTTCTTCCGTAAAACAAAATATAAAATAAAATGCCTATCTAGGTTCAAGGCCGTGTCTTACTTTGATCTTGCACCGTAATGGTCAAAGCTTTTTCAATAATCTAATCTGGTTTCACACTCGATAAGTCTGATCATGGACAGCAGATCATGTCTTGGGGTCCCCCCTCCTCCCCAATTTTTTTTTTTAACTTGAAATGTAAGTATCATTAATAAAATAATATATAGGAGCTTAAGGGGACACAATACGATTAGAAAAATATTCTCTTTTGATACCACAGATGAAGATTCAAAATTTAACAGTAATTCTCATCCATGGTTCGACCTTTTTTCATTGTAAATCCTTGTTAACTTAAGGATGTTCAAGATTCATATATTTTGGAAACAATTCGAATGATTGTTCCTTATGTCTCAGGGTTTTCTTAGGTGAACTTGGTCAATTCCTAGGGTGATTATGGAATCATATCCATGCTTTACTTGGAGGTATCACTATCAAAATGAATTGCATGTTATTTAGTCAATCGATGATCACTTCCTTAGTCAGAAAGCAAATTTCTCTTGCAACAACATGGAAGGAGGCTCTGGCATACAACATTTCGGATGTTGGCATGCATTCATGATTAAAGTTAACGAAATGATTATTAATTTTTTCGGGATTTTAATAAGTTAAACACATGTTAATTTCTCGTAACAATATATCATATATTATTTTTACGAAGCGATTATTGATTTATTCAGGATTTTGATTAGTTGGACACATGTTAATTTATTCGGTGTATCTAAACCCGTAACGTTTAATCCTTTTTCCACGCGTCTGCTTGTGTTTGAGTGCATGTGGGAAATATTCCTACGCTGTTAATCTACCAGAAAGAGACGACTTTTCAAAGTGTATTGGAGATCAAGAAGAACAAGAAGCGCACAACTTGGGGAAAGCTGAGAGCGAGCGAAGACATGACGGCCACCAGAGATCTCCATGAAAATCATGCAACTGATCGCAAGCGCTGTTCCAGCAAGCAGTGGTCGATCTTTCGGGTTCCGGAGCACATTCGCGAGGTCGATGAGAAGGCGTACAACCCTCGAGTCGTCTCGATCGGTCCTTTCCACCGGAACCGGCTGGGGTTAAGGGCGACAGAACCTCAGAAGCTGAGGCTGTACAAGCGACTTATGGGACAGATCGGCAATGAGGAGCACGAGGTGGGTCTCCGGACGGCGATCAAGAAGTTGGAAGGGAGGGCGAGGGCTTGTTACTCAGAGGAGTTTAACTATATCAGCAGCGAGGAATTCGTCCAAATGATGATTCTCGACGGTTGCTTCATCGTCGAGCTCATGCTGTTATATCACAAGAGCAATCAGGTATCTTTCGATTTCCATCCCAGGTAACCCCTAACACAAATTCTCGCTCGCTCGGATTCATCGATTTCTCATGATTTCTCATGTCTGCCCATATGTATGCCTGGAAATTAGCATGGCGAACATGTGGAAGAACCAATATTAGCAACCAGATGGATGCTTCCCAACATCACCAGAGATATGCTAATGCTTGAGAACCAGTTGCCCTTGTTCGTGTTGCAAGAAATATACAAGCTGACCAGATTCGGTGAGGAAGAAATCCCACTAAACAAGCTTGCGCTCCTATTCTTTGAACCTCTGGGACCCCAAAAGGGCGAATACACCGACATAAAGTTGCAAGACCAAGGGACGCATCATCATCTCCTCTCTCTATTTCACTCAAGTTTCGTCCCGAGTGATTACCGTCCTCGAAGGTCCCGAGGGCTGAGATGGAACAGACGCGAAAATTTGCCCGGGAAGTTTTGGCTGCAAGAAGTAAGAATTCTTCGGAGATCTGGCATTAAGTTCAGGAGAAATCCGGGTAACCTCCTCAACATAGAATTTGAGAACAGGGAGCTCCGAATCCCAACCCTATTCATCGACGACTGCACGGGGCCTTTGTTTCGGAACTTGCTGGCTTATGAACAATGCAATGCCTTAGCCGCACCGTATTTCACCTGCTATGCAATCTTCCTCAACAGCATCATCGACGTGCCAGAAGATATTGAGATCCTTCAAGATGCGGGGATCATAGTACAGTCTGAGGCCATGGACGAACAAGTGGTGAATCTTGTTAATAGTCTCACCAAAGAGCTCATGTTCGATTTGCACGACTGGGATGACTGCTACATAGCAGAGCAAATTAAAGACATCAACGCCTTCTGCAGATCTTGGAAGAGTAAATGCATCTATCAGCTCTCACGCATTGATTTCGTCAGTTTAGGATTGTCATTCCTCCCTTCGTTCAAGTAATCGCACAGGCGCTATTTTCTCAGTCCTCCTTCGAGCAACTCAAATCACCTTCATATCTGTTCGAGAGACTGATTCATTGTACTAATTCAGTAGTCATGCACTAAATTTGGTGAGCAGATATTGTTTAGGCACATCATGTTCGAGAGATTGCTCAGATTTGGCTGCAAATGGGAAAGCTAGTGATCTCTGATCTGCATGAGTCTCTCAATTTTCTGCTCTTTTTTCATTGAGCCGCACCAGGCTTTATTTGCAAGGAAGTAAAGACTTCTTAGTCTCATACTCAAATAATACATTATTTGTTAAAAAGCTTTTCGAGTTTGAGCCCATTCAGCAATACTCAATTAAAATAAATTGGACTGGCTGACCCCGTGATTATGTGGGTCTTCTTCTTCACTCCAGATGCACATGGTTGCATTTATGTTCAGCCACGATTGTAAGAAGAAGAAAATTGTGCGTGGATTTCTTTTTGCATTTATATCTCTGCATGCATAGAAGACTAAGAAAGCTGCAAAGAGAAGATGTGTGTTTTATTATCTTTGACTGTCTCTCCACGGCACCATTCGGAATTGTAATAGGAGTTATGTTAGGATTAAATACTCAAACACAACTAAATAAAGGGTAAAAGTGCAAAAAGAGAAATCAAGACATAAGATTTATTCTGATTCACACTATAATTAGCACATTACATATCTCTATTACGACCAGTGATTATAAAAAAAAAAGGAGAGATTATAAATAAGCAACAATAGCTATTCATGAACCTAAGCTTAAGTCCTAACTACTAATAAAATACAAGCTCATATTGCTAATATAGTAGAACCTCTGTGCCTTTTTGTCAATAGGGAGTATATCACACCCCAAAATTCTTCCACTTGATGAACACTCCAAATCTCCTCTAGACCCCACACAATTGTACACCATTCAAACTTATCCACACTCACTATCTTGATAAAATAATATGCACTGTTTACCCATGTGTCAATTTTCTCCACCAATACAACCTTCTGTTCCACTTTCACTTGGATGAAATTATATTGTATGTTTATGTGCTTTCATAAAATTTAGGATTCTTAGCCAAGAATATGGCACCCTAACTATTACACCCAATCTTCACTCATCCTTGTGTTAAAACCAAGCTTTTTACACAATTTGTGCAGCCATATCACTTCCTTAGTAACTTGAGTAAGAGCTATGTACCCTGCCTTAGTAGTAGATAAAGTAGCTTTGCTCTACATCTTGCTCATCCAACTCATAGCTCCATCAAATAAGAAAGCAATATATCCGCCGGTTGACCTTTGCTATCAATGTCATTTCCCAATCAGCATCCACAAAATACTTTAATTCTAATGCTTGCTCTCCCTTTGAGCTTTTGTTGCTTTCATTACATAGCTCAAAGTCAAATGTACCGTGAAGATAACGAAGTACTTGCTTTGCTATCATCCAAATGCTCTTTGCCCATATTAACACATACCTACTCAATACTCTCATTGCTTGGGCAATATCTGGACAAGTATACACTATGTTATACATCAAGCTTCTAATTGCATTTGCATATGGGACTCTTGCCAAATCTTCAACTTCCTCTTCAGTCCAAGGAAATTGGAGCACTAATAACTTAGAACTTGTTGGCATGGGGTCTTTGTTGGTTTATAGTTTGCCATATTGAATTTTTTTCTACTCGCTTTCAACATATTTCTTTTGACTTGGCCACAACTTCTCATTCTCACGCTCCCTTTTTATGTGCATGCCCAAGATGAAGTTTGTTACACCTAGATCTTTCATCCCAAACTGTTGTGCCAATAGCCCTTTCACGATGCTGATTATTCTCAAAGTATTCCCAACTAACAACATATCATCAATATATAAGGTTAAGATAACAAAATCATCCTCAAACCTTTTCACATAGACACAATAATCAACATCACAATGAATAAAGCCAACCTTCAAGACATGTAAGTCAAGCTTCTAGTACTACATTCTTGGAGATTGTTTTAAATCATAAATGGAATTGTTTAGTTTGCAAACAAAATCTTTTTTTCCTCTGACCACAAACCCTTCAAATTGCTTTATGTAAATGTCCTCCTCTAAGTCACCATGAAGGAATGTTGTCTTCACATTGAGTTGTTCTACCTCTAGATTGTATTTAGCTACTACAAATAAGATAAGTCATATAAAATTCAATATAATAACAATAGAAAAAAAAATCCCCCCATGATCAACTCTCTATGAGTATCCCTTCGCGATCAAACGACTTTTTCATTGTTCTATTTCTCTATCAATAGACATCTTCTTGAACACTCATTTGCAATCAATTGCCCTTCGATTAAGAGGTAGTTTAGCAAACTTCACATTTCCTTTTTATCCAGTGAGTCCATCTCATCTTTCATGGCTTTCTCCCACTGTTTGGTATCCTCCACACTTCTTGCTTCCTTAATACTACTTTGATCATCACCCATAACAATCAAAGCCCAATTCTCATTAATAGCAAATGGGGTATGCTTCTTAGGTGGTCTTCTCAACCGTGTGGACCTTCTTAAGACCGGTTCACGTGGTGCTTCAACTTAAAACTCAATTTTAGCATCTACTATGTCATTGGCCTCATCAGGCTCATCAATTTCAAAATCAGAATTTTCTATGCTAGCTTATATATTCTCTAACTCTTTCTTCAAACCAATATCCGACTCAAATGTCTATGACTTTTAGGAGCTTGTGGAACAATTTGATACATCATAGATTTTCGAAACACCACATTCCAATTGAATGATACATTTAGTATCAAGCTTATACACTTTGACACCATCTCGTACCCAATGAAGATACGCTTTTCTAACTTAATCTGAAGCTTGTTCTTGTTTTCTTTTAGTACTTGCACATACGCTTCACAACCAAATACTCTAACATGAGATATGTATGGCTTCTTCTCAAACAGTGCCTCAAACAGTGTCTAATCTTTCAAAGCTAATGTGAGAGATAAGTTCTCCATATAGTACGCGGTAGCTACTATTTCCGCCCAAGATGTTGCTAAGTCTACTTCACTTAGCATACTATTTGCCTTCTCCACGAGAGGCCGATTAAGTCTCTTTGCTACGCTATTTTACTGAGGTGACTACAGTATTGTCTTTGGTCTTACAATGTCACTGGTCACATAGAGTTGATCAAATTTCATTGAACAGAATTTTCCTTCAATGTCAGCCTACAAAACTTTAATTTTCCTATTAACTGAACTTTCCACAAAAGCTTTGAACTTGCAAAATTTTTCAAAGGCATCATATTTCCTCTATAGAAAATATATCCACATATATTTGGAAAGATCATCAATAAAAGAAACATAAGACCCTGGTTTTCCAAGACGCAACAGTCGTAGGATCAATGACGACACTATGAATTAGATCCAGAATCCCTTTCACTCTCCCTTATATGGATTTAGAAGATGCTCAATTCTATTTCTCATGTAGACAATGTTCGCAAAATTTGAAATCAATAGAGCAGCTTGGGATTCTATCCACCAACTACTCTAAGGTAAGGATCATCAACCATTTCTCACCAATATGACTCACTCTCCAATGTCATAACATTGTGAGATCTTCTTCCTACTATAAGATATAACTCTCACCATTAATCATCATGCTTCCCAATAACTTCCAGAGTTTTCCATACCATTTGCCTCTAGTGATTACCATAGATCCTCAGTTAGTTTGCATGAATACATGTTGCTGGTGAAAGTAATGCCAGCATATACCATATTTCCCATAGAAATAAGATTTCTAGTAAGAATTGGAATATGGATCACATCCAAAAAATTCTTGGTTGTTCCATATTTCATCTTCAACTTCACCTTTCCACGATCAACAATATCAAGTATCATGTCATCTTCTATTTTTACTACACCTCCCTCATGTGGATATTTTCTCAAGTAATCATTATGTAAATAAGGAAATCAATGTCCATTCTAAGCATTGAAAAATCAAAAAAATATTTTAAACTCACTAAAATTATTAGTGAAAGATATTGAATGTTTGGAAAATCTCAATTTAGTAAATTCAAAGCTTGAATATCATCTCAATTCGGAGCATATCAATCCCTTTCTACAGTTAATATGGTACTAAATCAATTACCCCCAATCTACATCATCAACATACATGTTAATATGTATTAATTTAATCTCAACACGTTAACTACAAATGGTGACGGTCACGGAAAATCATTCAAAAATATTGTTGTCAAAAATTGAAAATCCTAGATGTCACATCTTATCTTCCTCATTTAGATTATCATCAATTGATACATGTTGTCCACAAATAATATTAAACTCATTTAAGAGTGTAGAAAATGAATCACGTTCACTCATTCAAAGGTTGTATAGTCGCTTATGTAGAAATAGTTTATTCACAAGCGACTTTCTTTGATAAAGGCTTACCAGCTTTGTCTAGAGATCCTTCGCTGTCTTCTCAGAGATCATGTTCATTTGGACATTATCAGCAAGGCATAGCCAGATCAGGTTTCACGCATTCTGACTGTTGCCAGTCCATGCCTTCAATTCAATGGACATGGACTTTTTTGTCTTTTCCTTGGGACTCTACTCAATTTTATCCTCTTCAATCACATACCACATATCTTTGTCCACGAGCAAGGCCTCCATCTCCAATTTCCATAACTTGAAACCCTTTCCTCCAAACTTCTCTACTTCAATATGTGGTTGATTGGCTGACGACATCTTTCCAAGGTTCGATTTTTTGGATCTCTCTTCACCAAAAGCCCTAACGTCAAACCTTATTTTGATACTAGATGTTAGGATAAGGAGCTCAAACACAATGAAATAAAGAGGAAAAGTGAGAAAGACAAATCAAGACACAAGCTTTATTATAGTTCACTCACAAACCAAGGTTACATTCAGTAGAGGATTCTACTATAATTAGTACCTTGCACTTCTCTGTTACGACTCTCATTTATAAGAAAACGATATTATATGTAAGTAATAATAGTTATTCATGGGTCTAAGCTCAAACTCTCAATAAAATACGAATTCAAACTATAAAAATAATCTGGTAGCTCAGAGGGTGGCCCCCACGACTCCCACTAGCTCATTGGGAAGCTGGACCTTTGTACCTTCCTATCAATAGAGAGTATGGGCCACACTCAACAAATCAAATAAGAGATTTGTTTTCTAACCTTCAAATATGGAATTTCATCACTTGCACATTAATTGGAAGGGTCCACGACCTGATGATGGAGGGGCCACAAAGTATACAGTGATGGAGACTCTCCTTTGCAATGTACAAGGAAGTGAACTCCTTGGTCGTTGCCATTGTCTAATCATTTAATGCCAAATTTCGTGGGTTTCCTTCATTAAATACCACAGCCTTTTGGCGAAAGAGGGAAGAAGTACAATGATGAGATGGACTAGTATAAATGAAGCTCTTGGAAGCGAGAAACGTAGAGCTTTCATGAAGCAAAACGTAAAAGAGCTCGGCAGAGGAAAATTTTGCTTGTTATAATTACACCTATAGTGATTTAGCCCAATAATTTCTTGTGATTAGAATTCGTATAATTCCTTGAGCGAGATTTACTAAGAACTATGAGACTAAATACTAAGTAAATTATTGAATGTAATTGCGGGTTGGGAAACATCAGGATAGTGTTTAAGTACTCGAGAGATTCTTGTTTTTATAGTAAAGTCCAATATTGCTCTCCTCATGAGCGTAGATATTGACATTCAGACTGAGTCAAGTAAATCCGGTGTTTGATTTGTTTCCATCCTTCTGTCCATTATCCGATTTGCTTGTCCCACATTTTGTTCTCTCAACATTGTTTATGAAGACTAGAGACCGCTGTTCATCTAACTTTCTGTTTGGTGGATGGCACTTTTCCAGAGAAAAAAAAAAGTGATCCGGACGCTGTGATGTACTAGGGGAGCACAGTCTAGACAAACTGATGAATTAAGTTCTTTTTCTAATTAAGTAATCAAACAGGCTTCTAACCCCAGTTAGAGCCTCACCGTGGTGGTAGCTAGGGGACGCGGAGTTGATCTTTTTCTATTATACGAGCAAATGAGATGGCCTCGTGATCATGACTGTGACGGTGAGTCCTACGCACCTTAAGTATTCTTCAAGAATTGTTGTACAGCAATCGTACGTCGACCTAAAGATTACATAACTCTTATGAAAGAGTTCTACAGAAAATTTTGATATGTAGATTTAGTTTGCCATGAGCATTGTTTTGACATTTAAGCCTAAGAACAGTAAATAATCATTTAACCCTAAAATGATCATGTTAGGCATTGTCACGTCCGAATTTCATGAAATCAGCTTCCACGACCTCTTCTTGAACATTCCATTTAGCACTTAAAGTTTCAATACTGTATGACGTCTACTTTGATGATGACGGTGATGATCTCTACTACTCAAGGACAAATTTTCCAATATGATCTCTACCATTCAAGAACAATTTTTCCAATATCACCAAATAAAGCAAAGAATCGCACTTTTGCACACCCGCCGGGCGACTCGCATCTTACCTAGTCCAAAAATCTGGCTACCTCCTCTAGGTTTCTTGTTTGTCAGGACTAAATTGGCCGACCATATGACATATTGTGCAGAAGCTTTGGGCCAATCTCTCGATTATATTCAGTAAACCATATGACACAAGCCAATGTGATTCCTTGAACATGTCGCTTTATCCAAAACGTTTCGTTTGTATCTGGGGGAGATTCTGTCTAGCGTGAACCTAAAAAATGGAAGTTTTAAAATCACCGAATTAAAAAGGAGACTTGATGCAAAGCCCAATATGATAAGCCCTGTTTATTTTACCTTCTTTTTTGACCAAATATTCCAAACGTAAGCGAACTGTTCAAACTTGTTCTAGATCTTCATCCCATCATGTGGATGCCGCGTTTTCCAGTCTGGAAAGTAGAGATCTTCATTGTGAATCTTCTTCAGCTAGGAGAACTATAACCTGTTTCAGATTCTTGAAGAACAAAGAGCAGGCCTCCGAGATGGGCAAGAAGCGCAAATCTCCAAGAAAGCTAGAAGAGGAAAACAGAGACATGGCGGCGGCGGCCATAGATTTCCCCAGTAACACAGTCGACCATGATGCCGGCCGTTTCGTCCCTCAGTGGTCGATCTTTAGGGTTCCAGCGCATATTCGTCAGGTCGATGAGAAGGCGTACAACCCGAGGGTCATCTCGATCGGGCCGTTCCATCGGAACCGGCCCGCCTTGAGAGCCATGGAAGATCAGAAGGTGAGGTTCTACGAGCGCCTCATCTCGCAGATGGGTTACAAGGATGCCGATGAGCGCATCAAGACAGCGATGAGGAAATTGGAGCCCCATGCGAGGAGCTGTTACTCGGAGGAGTTCGATGATATTAGCTCCAACGAGTTTGTCGAAATGATGGCTCTGGATGGTTGCTTCATCGTGGAACTCTTGAGGCTTTACCACGAGAGCAATCAGGTATGTGATCAACCACTCATATTAATTCCAAGATCCAGAATTTAGAGAAGAGTCCTGTGTTTCGATTTGATATCCTTTCACTGCAATTAGTGATCTTGCACATGCTTCATTTATATGTTCTTCTGTATGTGTTTGGTTGAGATTAGGATGAAGAGGGAGAATTTGCGGAAGAACCAATGTTTGCAACAAGATGGATGCTACCCAACATCACTAGAGATCTTCTCATGCTCGAGAACCAATTGCCGATGTTCGTGTTGCAAGAGATCTACAACCTCACAACATTCGACAAGAACGCGACGCCTCTAAACAAGCTTGCCCTCCTATTCATGGAGCCTTTGAGGCTGCAGAAGGGACAGTACTCTGATATAAAGTTGAACGACAAGAGCGAGCATCACCATCTCCTCGCGCTATTCCACTTCAGCTTCATTCCCTCTGACTATCACCCTTCGCGAATAGAACGGGGCGCTCGATGGAACAGGCTCGAGAATTCCCCAGGGAAGTTGTGGGTGCACGAGGCGAAGAGGCTGTGGAGAGCTGGCATCCGGTTCAAGTACAACCCCAGTAACCTCCTAAACATTGAGTTCGCGAATCGGGAGCTCAAGATCCCCACCCTATTCATCGACGAGTCCACAGGGCCGCTCCTGAGGAACCTGCTGGCTTACGAGCAGTGCAACGCTTTGGCCGCACCGTATTTCACCTGTTACGCAATCTTCCTCAGCAGCATCATCGAAACCCTGGAGGACATGGAGATCTTGCAAGATGCCGGCATCATAATTCAATCGGTGGACGAAGATGAAGAGGTGGTGGACCTAATCAACAGCCTCACCAAGGAGCTTGTGTTTGATATACACGACATGAGCGATTGCTTCATAGCCCAGCAAATTGACGACATCAATAAATTTTGCCAGTCTTGGCAGAGCAAGTGCATATTTCAGCTCTCGCGTTTTGAGAATATCTTGTCATTCATTTTACCATTCAAATAGCTGTGAAAAATAGCCATCTGTCTTTCTTTTTTTACACCAACAGTTCTTGTTCTTTTAATTGTATATTTGCCAGTATTGATTAACATTCGGTATTTTTAGGCACCAATTGATAGAACTTTGCTGTATTTAGATTCGTTCCATTAAATCAAGTCAATGTCAGGTAAAAGATAAACCTGACACATTTGTCTGACTCCACTGTATTGACCGCGAGCTTAGCGATAGAGCACCAGGTTATGCAGGACGATGGTTCGTCGATTAGCCAAAACCCATAACTTGATCAGTCTCATTGAATTTTGTTTCTTATCATCATGGGCGCAGCACCATTTCTTCCGCCGGCAGCACGTCCTGTGCGGGTCATCAAGAAAAGCACTATTACCTGGCGTAGCAATTTAGGTGGTTTCCATCAAGAAAAGGACTATACCTTGCGTGGCAATTTAGACCTATGATGATGTCCAAGAAAAGGAATAGCTGCCGGTCCAGCTGGTGGGCCGAGACTTGGAATCATTCTCGGTCTTTCCTCATGATTATTAAGGAAGAAGCCGTATGATTGTCTTGATGCGTAGCCAGCTCTGTGTTTCTACATTGTCATAAACTTGATCTAATCTGCAGACATGTAAGTCTATCGTCCGGTCAAGAAACCAAGCAATATCTGGCTCCATCCAATATCTCATGAAACTAAATCAAACTTAGGTGAAGTTTCTACATAATTACATAAAGCGGCTGATAAGTGAACCTATTAATAAAGCAGGCGAGATGTTCTGAGAATATTCGTGCGAGATAGAATCATGGGTCTCATAGCACGTTGACTGCGTGGAGGGAGGTGTGAACACGACAATAACAATGAAAAATTCCAGTGGAAATTGTCCTGGCATTGCGCCAGAGACGAGACGAGACAATCGAAGGACGGAAACAAGTTTGTGTTCTCCCTTAAAAACAAGATAATATGGAAAAAGCCGATCTAGATGTCACGGTCGTGATTAAAATATGATCTTGCATCGTAATGACCGAAACTGAATCAATAATCTAATCTGGTTTCACACCTGATGAGAGCCTGGTAGTGCTCGCCACGGCATGTCTCCCTCTCTTTTGCTCGCCAACTCGATCGCGTGGGGGACAGCAGCACAACCAGAAAGATAATTCTGTTTGAGACTCCCCAGATGAAGATCCAAAATCTCTCAGCAACCCTTTTGACAGCAAATCCTGTTCATGGTTTGACCGTTCTTTCATTGTAAATCCTCACTTACTTAAAGGATGTTCAAGATTCATCTATCTTGGTCAAAGTTTGAACAAGTCTTTCGTTTTTTCTCATGGTTTTCCTTGCTGAACTTGGTCAAATTCGAGGGGCCTTATGGAATCTTGTACAGACTTTACTCGCAGGCATCACTGTCGAGATGAGCTGCACATTATTTGGTCAGCCAATGATCATTTCCTTAGCCAGAAAGCAAATTTCTCTCGCAACAACAGGGAAGGCGGCCCTCGAACACGACCTACAGGAGGTCGACATCTGTAATGTGACTTAATTTAACGAAATGGTTGTTGATTTTTTTGGGATTTTGATTGGTTAGGCACATTTTAATTTCTCCAAACACTGCATACAATAATTGTGGAGCCCTATCGATGGACAAAAAAGGGTGATGTGGAAAAGTGACCCTCTTTCCACTTTAGCTTCTGCATCTGCGCTGCATCTTCCTTTTTCTCTCCTTTAGCTTCGTTTCTTTGCAGTTTCACTTCAACATCTCTATGCACGCACTCATAATTAAAAAAAAAATCAAGATTAATCCATTTAGATATAAGTGCAAAAATTATTAATCTACGAAACAATATGCCACCAGCCAATTATGATATCTTGTACCATGTCAGACTTTCCCAGGATGCTGCTTTGTTCTGGATCTGAGGAAGGTATTATCAAGCATGAATGCAAAATAAAGTATTGAAACTTGAAGGCCAATATATATATATTGTAGAAAAACTTGAACTATTCAAGCTTTCGTCCTATGTAAACCCGTAAAGTATAATTTTTTTCCTTCTTTCCACGTGACTGCTTGTGTTCCAGTTGCATATTGGAACTATTCTTCCATTGTGTCAATCTACCAGAGAGAGACGATTTCTTAAAGGGTCTTGGAGATCATGAAGAACAAGAAGCGCAAAGCTCAGGGAAAGCCAAGTGCGAGCGACGACATGACGGCCGCCAAAGATGTCCATGGAAATCATTCAACTGATCATGAGCGCCGCTTTGGCAAGCAGTGGTTGATCTTTCGGGTTCCTGAGCACATGCGCAAGGTTGATGAGAAGGCATACAACCCTCGGGTCGTCTCGATCGGTCCTTTCCACCGGAACCAGTCGGAGCTGAGGGCGATGGAACCTCAGAAGCTGAGGCTGTACAAGCGGCTCATGAAACAGATTGGCGATGAGAGCCGCGAGGCAGGTCTCCAGAGCGCAATCAAGGAGTTGGAAGGCAGGGCGAGGAGTTGTTACTCGGAGGAGTTCAACCGTATCAGCAGTGACGAATTCATCCAGATGATGGTTCTCGACGGCTGCTTCATCGTCGAGCTCATGCGGCTGTATCACAAGAGCAATCAGGTACCTATTAATCTCCATCCCAGTTGGCCCTCTTAGCACAAATTTCCGCTCCCTCGGATTCATCGATTGCTCATGCTTTCTCGTGTCTGCCATTTGTCTGCTCGGAAATCAGCGCGGTGAATACGTGGAAGAACCGATATTCGCGACGAGATGGATGCTTCCCAACATCACCAGAGATCTGCTGATGCTCGAGAACCAGTTGCCCTTTTTCGTGCTGCAAGAAATCTACAAGCTGACCACCTTCGGTGAGGAAGAAAACTCGCTGAACAAGCTCGCGCTCCTGTTCTTCGAGCCTCTAGGACCCCAGAAGGGCGAATACTCCGAGATAAAGCTGCAAGACCAAGGGCAGCATCATCATCTCCTCTGTCTATTTCACTCTAGTTTCGTCCCGAGCGATTACCATCCTCAAAGGTCCCGGAGGGCGAGATGGAACAGACACGATAACTATCCGGGAAAGTTTTGGCTGCAAGAAGTAAGGATACTCCGGAGATCCGGCGTCAAGTTCAAGAGAAATCCCGGTAGCCTCCTCAACATAGAATTCGAGAACAGGGAGCTCCGAATCCCAACCCTATTCGTCGACGACTGCACAGGGCCTTTGCTTCGGAACTTGGTAGCTTACGAACAGTGCAATGTCTTCGCCGCACCATACTTCACCTGCTATGCCATCTTCCTCAACAGCATCATTGACGTGCCGGAAGACATTGAGATCCTTCAGGAAGCAGGGATCATAGTGCAGTCTGAGGCCGTGGACGAAGAAGTGGTGAACCTCGTCAATAGCCTCACCAAGGAGCTTGTGTTCGATCTGCACGACATGAACGACTGCTACATAGCAAAGCAGATCGAAGACATCAATGGCTTCTGCAGATCTTGGACGAGCAAATGCATCTATCAGCTCTCGCGCATCGATTTCGTCAGTTTAGGATTGTCATTCCTCCCTTCGTTCAAGTAAATTGCATGTGCGCTATTTTCTTAGACCTTCGCGCGAGGCAAATCACCTTCTTTTCTGTTTGATGGACTAATTCTTTGTACTAATTCATTAGTCATGCACTAATTGGTGAGTGGAGACATTGTTTAAAGCACGTCACGTTTGAGAGATTACTCAAATTTGGCTGCAAATGAAAAGCTTGTGATCTGTGATCTGCATTGAATCTCTCAAGTTTCCAGGCTTCATTTGCAAGGAAGTAAAGCAACATGTAACTTCGAGGTCTCATAATCGTCATTAATCATTTCCTAGTCACCTTTCTGTATGGTGCATGGTGCTTTTCAATAGAAAAAAAGTGTAGCCCGGACGCTTTAATAAACTAGGGGAGGACAATCTAGACATCCTGATAAGTTGTTTCTGTAACTGAGTAATTGATTAACTAATTTATTATAATTACTTGTTGAGTTTCTAACACCAGTTAGAGCCGCACCGTGGTGGCATTGATCAGTCTCTTTCTATATTTAAAATATAAGAGCGAATGAGATGGCCTTTAAGGTCATGACCATGATGGGTGAGTGCAGCCTCAACACCTCAAAGTAATCGTACGTCGACCTAACACTTACCTAACTCTCATTGTGTCATGCCGACCGACCGACCAAACGAACGAAAAGGAAAGAGAAGTGATGCAAAGTACTGTGAATTTGCAGAACAATCTGTCAGGCATCCAGAGCTCTGGCCAAGCAATTTTAGTTCTAGAGATATAGCGACGGCGGAACCTGTCTTTTTTATTTTTATTTTTATTTTTTGTGTCTAGATATATAGACGAAGAGAACTATCATGCTAGTAAGTGATTCTTGTGTGGTTTGTGAGGTAAAATACCTAAATTCTCAAGCTCTTTCGGTCCTGACCAGACTACAAGAAACAGTCTCTGGTCAAAAGACTCTGGGCACACCACATTTCATTTCTACGGCAGTGACCATTTCTTAATCAGCTCAAAGCCCACCGATATTGGTCAAAAGCCAGAAGGGCCAGACCCATTGAACGTATGAAAAGAAAATCAGGATGCCAGAAATCTGAGAATCGCAATACCATAAGCAAAGAGTCTTAGAATCACAAATCATTACCGAAAGAATACATGGCATTCCACCCGCTCATTGTATCAAAGAAGAATCTGTATTAAGATGCATCTTCTACCAAGAACCGACTGTCATTGCCAAATCAATTCGACA
The DNA here is from genome assembly GCA_014182845.1 of Corymbia calophylla. Classification (NCBI taxonomy): domain Eukaryota; kingdom Viridiplantae; phylum Streptophyta; class Magnoliopsida; order Myrtales; family Myrtaceae; genus Corymbia; species Corymbia calophylla. The sequence continues at coordinate 2,252,884 of CM024695.1, forward strand.
ATTGAACCAAATGCACTAACACTGTCATAAACCGATCTCCGCGAAGGTAAAAAAATGTATTAGAAAGACCAAATGAATTATTCAGATTACATTGACTATATCCCTAGCAAAAGTAAAAAACTCAAGGAAAGCAAGTAATACAAGATAGAACAGTTTGCAGGGTCTTCTCTCTAACCACATACCCCACCTGCCGCTGCTGCCTCTCAAAACCATTTTATCGGTTTAGTCGAGCTTCACTGAAGAGAATAGGTAATGCACAAACCAGAATGAGGAGAGGAACCCAACCGTGCCAGTCGTGAGCATGATTGCGGTGACCATGAAGAGGGAATAACCCAGGTAAAGAGTGGCGGAGACAGGTCCGCTCAGGCTCTTAAGGTCGAACACGAGGTAGTTTACGGAGTACAAAAAGATGTATATCGCAACAGAACCAGAGGCAAAGAAGGATTTCCACCACCATTTCCAGTCCTCCACACAGAGATGCATATAAGTCAAAACTAGAGATACTTCGGCACAAACCACGACTAAAAGGATCAAAACGATGAAGAGGAAACCGAAAACATAGTAGACACGGCCCATCCACAGACTAGACATGATGAAGAATAGCTCGATGAAAAGGGTGCCAAATGGGAGAGTGCCAGCACCAAGGACTAACAACCAAGATGGGTATTTCTGAGGCGGGATTTCCCTAGGAATTTGGTTAGTCCTCACAGGATATTCAATCTGAGGAGCTTTCGCTCCGAGGTATCCACCAAAAAGAGTAAGTGGAACTGATATGCAGAACCAGAGCAACAGCAGGATAACGAAAAGAGAAAATGGGATGGCTCCAGTGCTGTGACTACCCCATAAGAGAAAATTCAGAACGGTCAGGATCAAAAAGGCTATACCGGGGAAGAAGCACGCGGCTTTCCATGCGACTGACACCCATCCCTTGTGATCACCAGAGCTGATGGTCCTCCAAAGTCGGACAGCAACATAACCAGCAAGTACACCGAGAATCATGTAGAAGAACAGCATACCTGTGATAAGCGTCCCACGTGAAGCAGGGGACATGAACCCGAGGGCAGCAAATAATATGGTCACCACTGCCATTCCAAGAATCTGGACACCGTCTCCGACCATTATGCATAAAAGTGCAGGGTTTGACGGAGTGCGGAACACATCCCCAACCACGAGCTTCCACCCAGATAATTCCTCATTCATCTGAGCCTGTGCCTCCTTGTCAAGCTCCTCGTATCGTGTCAAGTCACGACGGACAGTCCTCAAAAAGATCACAAGGACGATACCAGCAAGGAAGGTGATCACCATAAGAGAATTGAGGATGGAGAACCAGTGGACTTTGGATCCTTCCATCTTCAAATAAGCATCCCAACGAGATGGCCACTTGATATCGCTCTCCTCGAAGGTGACCTCATAAGTGAACACGACGGGCTGCCCTTCCTTAATGGGCATTGCCACAGTGGTCGGATCACATTTAATCGAAGAAGGATATTTCTCATGCATCTTCAAGTTCTTCACTGAATCAGCATTATGCAAGATACTACAAGGCACAACCTCAAAACCCACAACCATATAGCCCTGTGCATCTGAACCACCATTTCCAATAGTTGGAATCATCTCGGCGGCATCCCCTGTCCCCATAACACGTGCGACATTGGTCTCCTCATACTTATGAACCAGAACAGTGAACTTTAAATGGTTAAACACATAATACATGTCCTGAACCTTGATTCCCACAGGGTACCCCGTCCACCGGAGAAAATACTCATCCTTCTTCGTGTACCTTATAGCAGGCAAATTATCGAGGAGTAGATTGACCTGATACATTTCATCGATCCTCTCCTTCAGGAGCTTGAAACTATCCGCCGTGAGCGGATCGGTGCGGCACAAGAAGATCTCGGACTCATTGGTGTACATCTTAAACTGATACGGCGAATTCTCAATGCGATCCCCCATGAGGAGCTCGCCGAGGTTCTCGGCGCTATCCTTCACACCCTCCAGAGGCTGACAAAAGGGCAAGCTATAGTAGCTGAAGGGGATCTCAGTGTCGATGGAAGTGAGCGAATTCACCTTCACCGACAATTGATCACCGACAGCATACTTATGCGGGTAACTCCCGGGAAGGTAAAATCCACATCCACAGTTCAAGACAAGCGAAATGGCCAAAACCCAGATCTTAAACCGATCAAAGAAGTCCATTTTCACGACGATATCTCTCGATCCGCGTCAGATCTGGACGAACCCAGTTGCAAAAGCAAGTCAATCAGGTAATGCGAGAGCAAAACCCCATATGGGTAGGACGATTTCACTCAAGATTGGCATCAACAAGCAGAAAAACGACTAAAAAACGCACACAAAAGATCCCGACTCGTACTAGTAGCTACTCGAACTAGAACAAAATCAAGAAACAACACAGAACGAGTGCTGGCAAGCGAACGCGAAACGTAACGAGAGAAGCATTGCAGATCTGACTGACCTTTTGGAGAGAAACGCGCATAGAGAGAGAGGCAGAGAGGGAGGGCGGAGAGACTCGCAGCAACCACAACGCCAGAGGCGAAATCTCTCGCCTTTATTTACTCCTGAGGAAGGAAGGAAATCGAGAAGATGCGAAAGGAGAGATAATATATATGTGCCAATTAATGACGGTTGGCCCCTTTGCGTGAGGAGTATGCTGATATGGGAATTCGCATCGGTGTTCAGGCCCAATTACCACTTTGCCCCCTGCCGATCCATTTGACCCCTCGTTAGTTGCCGCTGTTCAATCAAAAATATTTTTTTATGGTGAATCATGTGTGATTGCGTATTTTGTAATTAAAATAGGATTAAATCACGAAAAATATTAAACCGATACATCTATAACAAATTTACTTCGAATTAATTTTTTAACTACTATTGATATACTTATGACAAATTTACCCCTCCGTTAGTTGCCATTACATTTTATTGTTAAATTACTAAGTTGGATGATACGTGATAATTGAAGGATATACCAATTCGATATTTTACCTTCCGTTTATTACAGATTTATCGATTTTGTGATTTTTCATGGTATATATCCAATTTAATGAAAACTAAAGGAGAGTAAAATTGTCGTAAATATATCAGTTTATGATTTGGTAATCGCAAAATTAGTTTAGGTTAATTTGTCACGAATATATTGATTTGGGCATTTTGATGTTCAAATTAATTTTAAATAAATATATCACAAGTATGTTAGCTTGAGGTTTTCGTGGCATTGGCATTAACCAATTTACAGATTATGGGAAGGGGAAAGAAGTAACATGCTTCAATATGAGAAAATTTTGTCGCCTCATACAAGTCTTCATGCTTGATTTGATTTTTCCAAGATAAGCAGCATTGGAAACACCGCATTGGTAAGTTTTTCAGGTACATTCTAGGTGAAGATTAAATGCTTTGAGGAGGAGGGCAAGATGTTTTGACATCACCTGTTTAACAATCGCTGGGTAAATTTATGGCGATTGAAAGTAATAATAATAATAATAATAATAATGTACTCAAGAATATCCTAGAGGGAGTGCACTTGAATAGTCCGCTTAGAAATTTGACTCTCTCGCTAAGACGTAGGGATAAATTATAAATGGCATCAAAGCTAGATCCTCTCGCAAGAACATGCATTGTATCTTGATTGTGACATTACGTGAGATCATTGCTAATTATTTTAAAATTTTAAATTATTAGATAAAAATATAATTTAATATTTAAAAATATTCTTATATTGATCTTCTAGAGTTGTGCCTCAAAAGACTATACCGACTATTTGTTTTGTGGTGGCAAGGTGTTGGCTTGTGCACTACAGATACATGACAATAATATAGCGAGTTTGTGACGTTGCAATTCCGACATAAAAATAGGAGGTGTTATGTATGATTCATAATTAGAGCCTTACCCTTAACAATTGCCATCCATACACCTTTTTCTTTTCCAGGACTTCACTCACATGATTAGTTTATTGGGTCATTATATGTCTCATATGGACACGAATATATTGATCTCGAATATCTAATTTGGATTTAAGTTAGGGTTGAGCATTATTCCAAGGTAAATCCTAAGATCAGATCAGCTATGTGACTATGATTGATCTAGTTGCAGTTTCTAAAAATTGAAAACTGATCTGGACAACCTATCCTAGAATCGCTTAGCCTAACTTGCACACCTTTTGCACTCGTCAAGCAGAAGTTTTTACACTTCTGAGATGATGCTTATTTGTCCTCCAATAACGAAAGTCACAATCACTTCCCGAGCTAAATGGTGTGCTTTGTAACTTCTAGCAACATCCAATTTGTCACTAATTTGGTGCATGTCAACACATCATGCAAACTTCTGGGGACATATATTATTTGATCTCCAACTCCTTCAAAGAGTCCAATTCTTTCCGGTTGTCAATAGCTAGCTAAAGATGCCATATTCTTTTTTCACCTTTTATGGATTGTTGCTTTTGACGAATGGAAATTTTTGTTGTTGCTTTAATTTTCATTTTGCTTAACTAAGTAATTACTTGGACACTTCTCATTTTCTTTACTTTTCTATTGTTTTATACTATATTTATCGCGGTTTTGTTGCTTAATTATTTTGTTGTAACTGCTACTTGTCTCTATAAAAAATTAATGATGTTTTACTAAAATTTGTCCTTCAGGGAATATTAAAAAATGAAACAAAAAAATTGAATTGGTCAATTCCCGAATAGATCTTGAAACCAAACCAAACTGACGGGATCAGTCCTAGGGTCTATAGGGTAGGCTTCGATTTTCAAAAATCAAAATCGCTTCTAACACTTTGTAATCGCTCACCCATAATTTAAGTGGGCTCCACAAACTCGAGAAATCGCTACCCTATTTAACTAGTTTAAATCATTCACATCCAAAGAGAATGGTGAGATTGTGTTTAGTTCCATATTAGAAGATAAAATTTCTCGTATTTTTCGGAATTGCAACGCTGTTTGAATCTGCATCGATGCGGTCAATATGACTCCCGAATCGAGAGAAAGTGAAGGACAAACAACCTAGCCAGTTTCAACCCAATTAGAAGAGAAAGGGGCAGAAAAGGAAAAAGGTCGACGCTTTGGCTCTAAGCACATAAAGCACGAAGCAAAGAGCGGTCCAAATTAAGAAAGAAAGGAGACGAACGTGGGTACCACTTTTGATGCATCGAGGTTTCCATGGTTTTAAATGTTACAATTCCTTGATAGCTGCTAAGTCAAATTTCTCGTAGCGTAGATCTAATTCCAGCCCAAGAAATCCTCAAAAGTGATGCCAATTTCTCAGATCTAAAGCAAACCCGGGATCACCGACCCGCATACTTCTTACTTATACCATAATTCGTCGTCGTGAGTTCTGTCCAATTCAAAAAAACTAGCAAAATTCCAGTAAGTGGTGGATGGGATCGAGAAAACATCATAGAAAACGACATGACTTTGTTCATAAGAGAAGACATCAGAGTTCTAATCGACTTCCAAATGATTATTAGCTGGACGGTAGGTTCCCTCGATGGAGGAAGCTTACCAAGAATTAATAATTGAGCGATTTATTTGATAATTATGGGAGAGGATTCAACGCCGTGTGAAGAAAGTTAGACTTAGTTCTTTGAAGTAATTGCGTTTTGCACTTTCTAGGCGAAATCAAAATTCTTTTCCAAGTGGGTCTTCTTTAGCCTCCTAATGACCAATGATGTTAGTTTAAAAGCGGCAAATTAATTTGACGTATGTTAAAAACAGTAGTCATCGTTTTCCCATTTTGACAAAATTTTCAAGGTTCAAATTCAATTGGAGTCGGATTTCAAATCTACAGAAAAAGTTCAAAAACAAAGGTTAAAAGAACAATCTACCAGGAGAGTATCCTGTCCACACTATAAGGTAATTTACAAATTAATCAGGGGAGTGCACTCAAATTCTTAAAATTTGTCATGAAAGTATAATTGAATCTTAAAACTTTCAAAAAAAATACAATCAAATCATAAAACTCATCATGAAAGTATAAATGAGTTTTAAGACTTTCAAAAAATATAATCAAATTCTAAAAATTATCACAAAAGTGCAATTTGATTCTAAATTTTTCAAAGAGTACAACCAATGGAAGGACTTCAATATATCAATTTGATAAGTTTTATGATTTAATGTACTTTTTGAAAGTTTTAATATTCAATTGTACTTTTATGATAAGTCTTAGGATTTCCAATGTAATTATTCCAATTAATTATTAGAAGAAATATTAGAGTAACTGTTTCACCATAATTTCTCTCACAACAAAAGAGCTTTTATCGAAAATCGTTCTTTGGTTTTATTAGAGGAAAATGAGTTATGTACCAACTCTTGATTGGAAATATCCAGGCAAATAAGAAAATCAATAGCTTTACTTCAAACCAAACTATACAAATGCTAGTCATACCAGAATTTAATCAACGACAATATTTGGAAAGTACCGCTATTATAAGCAAATTGAATTTAAACAAACTTTACCAGAATCAATCGACTACAAAGCCTGAGTACACTGAGAGAAAGATACATATTGAAATATAATCGACCAGTGGGTCTAGAAAATAAAAGTACACTGTAGGAGTAAAGATACTTAAAGATAGGAAATTTGTTTGATTTATGTGGGGGTCCTTTAATAGATGGATGACAATTTAGTAGCCAACCATAACTGCCTCCGAGCAGTTTCTAGTGGTTGCGTCCATGTTCATTTACTTCCAAAAGTTTCATGTCCATGTTCTCACGACACCATGATATAGTGTTTGTGCAGTTATACCTTAAAAAATGCATATCAATTGCTTCTCAATTACTTGACTTTGCAGTAACTTTGAATTGGTAACGTGTCTCGTCGATCCTTGTGTATTCAACATGCTAACATTTCGGTCACTCATCAATCCTTATTTATTGATACTCTCATCAATTATCTTTTAACCAAATGTCATCATAAATCGACAACCAACCGGTGACAATTGTTAATGTGTGCAAACACATCCTTACCCATTCTAGTCATCAACAATGGGTCATGTGTACCTTAATTTTCATGTTTTGATCATGCGTCTACCCATGTCGATGGTTAGGCCACTTTTAGACTTAAACAGTAGCCAAAAAAAAAAAACCACATAAATACGAACATGAGAGAGCTATATCTTACGAGTAAGAGGTTTATCTCTTTCTTTTTTTCAAGTGAAAATCAAAATGAATCTTAGTTTCTTGCTTTTAACTATCGTGATTCGCCAAAACCCATATTTTAAATCTAGCTAGGGCTTAAGCTTAGAGTTCTATAATGTATATGGGCCTTTCTTGGACCTTTCTTCCATTCTTACAAGCATTCTCGCTTGGGCCTCAACCATAGAACTTTATCGTATCACGGATTTTATGGTTGATGCATAACATGTGTGGCGAAGAAATGGAACCGTTGGATGAAAAAGGAAAGTGAGATGACAAATGAGATTGAAAGATGATGGAAAGAGAATTTGAGGGAATTATAGCTTTTTCTAATAATTTGAATGAGCATTTCGATTCCTATATTAGGTTGCACCGGGAGAATGCATCGGAAGAGGGCATGTTCGAACTCATGGGAAGATCATGGAAAGAGGATTCGAGGGAATTATAGCTTTTTCTAATTTCAAATGTCGATTCATTAATCCTTCCCAAAATGTCCACCGAGTAAGATGAATGGAGGTTGGAATAACGGCTCCCTTATAGCCTTGCGACTCGAATTATATCAAAATTCAGTCTGAAAGTACAAATGAAATCGAGTTACATAACTTATAGAGCTGTAAACGGTTCGGTTCGGTTCGGTTTTCTGGAAAAACCGAACCGAACCGATCCGATAAGAGACCGTCCCGAACCGAACCGAGACCGTCCCGAACCAAATACGAACCGAACCGAAAATGCGGTTCGGTTCAGTTCGGTTCGGGTCGGTTTTTCGGTTTTCCTATTTTAACTTTGTTTATTGGAATTTAAGTAAAGAAGAGATGATAAAGAAGAGAGATTATTCAATTTTTATTAAGAATTCCAATTCGGTTCGGTTAACCGAACCGAACCGAAATGGTTAACGGTTATTTTTCGGTTAACCGAACCGAAACCGAACCGAACCGAAAACATACGAAATTTCGGTTCGGTTAGGTTTTCGGTTCGGTTTTTGACACCCCTAATAACTTAGACATAAATCCTTTCAATTTTATGAATTTTACTAATGAAATGGATGGTTAAGAGACAAAATTGCTCCAATGGCTATCAAAAATTAGATCCTTTTCTATTGGGAATCATGATGCCAAATTAATTAATCTATTATAATTCACTAATTCGCCTAAAAGGATTCCTCCTCAATTATCAGCACGTGCAGCAGTTGGGGACGGCAGGGTTATTATTCCTTGGCCGGTCACTTGCCGTAGGATGCGGCGCACGTGGCAAGAGGACCCCATGCCACATGGTGGGCCACTTGACATGTTGGTCTTGCCAAAGACAATCCACCACAAGACTTCCAAGAAAATAGGGTCTTTCTTTTTGGTTGTTTGTAATTGAATCTAACCCGCTCCAATCTTTCTCCGATCCACTCCAAGTCATACAGATTTTGCTTTCACCGCTATCAATCTTTGCGAGATTATAATCAATTGATGTGTTAAGAAATTCAACCCAAAATGGCAAATTTATTAGTGGAAGGAGATTATATGTATATAAAAAGCATACAAATGCCATTGTCCAGCAACATGATAAATTGAATTAGGAATAGCGCATGGAATTTGATTAACAGGGGTGGACACACATGCCAAAAGGATAGAACCCAACTCGATATCATGATGAAAAATTTTAACTTGAAAATTTAAATTTATAGGTGTAGTAAGACCGTATGTATATAAAGCACACTTAAATTCTATCATCAAGTGATATATAATATTTCAGCATAACATATGAAGAATTTTCTTTAAAATGTGGCTATGAAATGGCGAAAGAAATAGATACATTAGGCGATTTTGCCAATGAATCTTGGCCACAAGATAGCTAAGACGGTGGGCATTAATTGAAATTAAATAGTCGCCAATGGAGTTCGGTAGGGTTTTATGGTGAGATTGAGGCCTGCCCAACAAAGATCATGGCTTTGCTGATTTATGAATGGTTGAGAGACACCCATGATGGGCACGGACCGTGCAGTATCTATTCTTTTCATCATGCCAACTTTAAAACCGAAAATTTCGATATCATTAAAAAGGGGAATGCTACAAATCACGTGACCGTTTACTTAAAAAATATCGTTAAATTTCATTGGTATATTTTCTTGTGAGAATGAGATAAGAAAATTTATGATACCCGAATTCAGCTGATGATCGTGAGGTGCTTTGAAGTCACCTAAAGATTTTCAAGAAAAGATGGGTGCTATTGTGAGCCGTTGTGTACTTTTGGGTCCTTCTAAGCCTTGAATAATTTTCCAAAACTTGATATAAATAATTGCATACTTAAATAGAATGACTATAAGAAGCTAAACTAGCTAAGGGAATGTGTTGGGAGATTCATCATTGAGGAAATAATTAAGGATATGATGTTGCCTGTCAGTAATTTTTTTCTTTTTTTCTTCTTTTGATAGAGGGAATCAGATTTGAAGATATCATGAATGGATAAAGTCCAAAATAAATTATGTTTCCAACATGTTATGTTGATGTATGTAGCGTTGATCTTGACAGAATAAATCAAATATGAAATTTTACCAATTTGAATGACACGAATTGATTATGATCTACAACTTTAATTCGAAACGGGACCTCATCTTGTGTTTAAAAATTGATTAGCATCTCAATCACTTATCAATAAGGGTGATAGCAATTTGCATCATATAATTTTAAAAATGATTTTATACCACGAAAAATCTCAAATTGATATATCTGTGACAAATTTATCATTATTTAATTTTACCACCAGGACTGAGTTGAACAATATGTGAAAGTTGATAGGTATATCACTTTGGGATTTTACCATTCCATTTTCACATATGTACAATCATGGTATTAATCCAATTTAACGGAGAGTAAATTTGTCATAAATATATAAAATTAAGATTTTTATGATTAAAAAATTAGTTTTTGAATAAATTTATCACATACACACATATTTTTTGTTGTCAATTCTATTGTATTTCTATTCTAATACTCAAGCTTTTACTTTGTTTCCTTTAGCGGGCGTGAGAATCAAATCTATACCTAAAATTATCCTCGTACCAATCTCCTAAGAAAGTGAGATTCGAATCTTCACTTCTCCCTTCTTATAAAAAGAGTGTGGCATATGTATATCGATTTGAAATTTCATGATTAAAAATTAATTTAAGATAAATTTATTATAAACGCATCAAACTTAAAAGTTAACAAAATTCCGAAGAGGCACCCCGCTATCTTTTCGTGACGCGCAAAGCCCCTCCGGGAGTACGCATCATACACGGCTCACACGGGCCTTTCGCCGCCTATACAGCTCTTGCCGACAGCTAATTCGTCCTCCACCGGACCCTACTCGTCCCTCTCCCTTATTTATACTCCCACCCTTCTCCATTCTCCATTGAATTCTTCAACCCAATTCCCCGTTTTCCACCCCCCACAGCACATCTGCAGCAGCGGCCGAGAAAGATCCGACCACCGCTCGCGGCGGCGCTGGTGGTGCGAGCTTTTTTTCGTCCCTCCGAAAAGCTCCGTGCGTGAAGAGACGCCATGGCCACCGGCGCTGCAGAATGCATCCTCCGCTGCGTCTACGAGGGCTGCATCTCCGGGTGCGACTCCGGGATCGAGAGGAGGCCGTACCACCGGAACTGCGGGTGCGCGCTCCACAAGAAGTCCCGGAGCAACAACTGCCCTCATCCGATGGGGAAGAAGAAGAGCGTGTCGTATCCGATCAGGAGGGCGTGGAGCGAGGGGTCCCTGGTCTTGATGGCTTCCGCGAATTCGTCGCCGTCGTCGTCCCCGGTCGTGGGGAGGTCGCAGTTGGTGGGTTCTTGCGATGGAGACAGAGAGATGGAGGATGGGTTTTGTCTGAAGATGTGAAAGTTTTGATCTTTTTTATGGGTTTTTTTCTTCGTTTGTTTTTTGGTAGCTGAGATGGGGGTTGTTAGTGATGATCTCGATGTTGCTTTATTCATTTGATCTCTCCGTGACCGGCTTAGGAATTTTAGAAAGAACCCCCCCCTCATTGAATTTAGAGAAATCTGACTTGATCTATAGACATGGTGGTGTCCTCTGGTGGTGTTTGGGTGAAAGCGCTGCGATTGCAATGTTCCTCTGTTGATATGGTGAGAGTCAGTTTCATCTGACAAATGAATGTACAAAGCGATCTTAATGGAGCCATACTTTTTCTGTTCCCGTTCCTCTTACTCATTTCGCATGGAAAGGAGTCAGATTGTTTAGGTGGCAAATCTGATCCCAAGAAAAGCCTATTTGTTGATGGTGCTCGGCTGAGATGCATCTTAGCATGGATTCAAATTCAGTTCCTTTTGCATACACAGATTCAGATCATAACTCACATCTTGCAATCGCAAGCTGCATAACTGGCCACCGTCATCTTCTTTCGCGTCATTTGATGATGACCCATCACGCCAAATTCTTTCTTTTTGGGGGGGGATTCAATCTAGATAGAGAAAAATCAGAGGGGGAAGAAAATATCTCCCACGTTTAGAGGGGTCAATTTAATCTGAGTTAGTGCAGGCCAACGGACTTCAGATGGTAACAAGACAGACACATGGCATGCGCGAACGATGAAGAGTCAAGAGGGGCGGGCAGGCCATGTGGGTCGCTCTTCTGGCCGGTGCCGTCGAGCAGTATTCAATTCAAATGCATAATGCCCTGTTTTTTTTTTTTAAACAAAAAAGACATCTCAGATGGGTTCCAAGACAATTGTTTTTATTTTCCTTCGAAAAAGGATGGACCGCCCACAACTTTTTGGAGCTTTTTATTTATTTATTAAAGAAGTCTGAGTTGTCGACTCTTCTCTCAACTGTATGAAGCACAAGCTGGCATAAGCCCAAAAAGCAGAGGAAGTTCCAATCTGTCTACATGAGCGCACTACCAAACCAAGAAGAGTTTGGTGACCACCCAAAAAGACAAAATTAAAGTAGCTCTCTTGGAGCCGTTGGGTGCATACAGATGTTTGACCATCACTCTAGATTGCATTGTCGTTTTTGTAACTGATAAACCTTCGGAAATTACTGCCTTTTAATAGTTATAAAATGGCATGACTCAAATTACTGATGGGAGGAACTTTGCTTTTGGAATAGACAGTCGCTAGCTAGGTGGGAAAACTGATATTTTGTAATAAAATTCGCATTTACTTTTCTATATAAATTACTTTTTTGTAACCTTAAGAAAAGTTATTAAACATGTGGAAGAGTACTTAGTGATAAAATCTAGTTTTTTTCTAATAAAGAAAGTTATGAATCAATGTGAAAACTTTAATTCTTCATGATGTGAAATGTTACATACTGTTCTTATAAATTTAATTGTCAACTAAGGGCCATGAGCAGGAGATATGACTAATCCTACTAAATAAAAAGTTCAATAGAGTCTCATTTACCAGAAGTAAAGACATCAATCTTGATGTTTTGGATCCCAAAAATTTGCAGACCCTTTTCTATTCTTTGGCTCAATATGGATCATAATAAGCTTTTCTCTTTTCTCAATAGGTCAGAATAACTCCCAAGTGTTTGTCGCTGCAAATTCAACAAATTCAACAAATTCAACGAAACAAGAAAAACCATTGTGGCAACACTGGCTAAAACACGAACCTTCATGCGAGAAATCTCTTCCCTTCACATTGTTTACACAACAAGAATCAAGTACTTCAAAGCAGAACGAAAAAGGTAAACGGCCAAAGGAAACGTTAACAGAACCACGTCATGAGACTCTAACTTGCGGATAAATCTATGCTTAGAACTCCTACAACTATCAGTGAAATTTTCAAAGCCGAGCCAAGTGGGCTGAGCTCATTTTCTAGGGCCTTCTTCAATCTTTCTATGGAGACCTTTCGACTAGCCGCCAGGCGTTATGCATGGAATCTTCTCAGAGGAGAGGAGACAACTTTTTTGTCCTCACTAATTTGGCACTATCATTGGCTACGAACTTTTCTAGACACTCTTATTAAAGAGTTTGTTTTTCTAGAGAACTCCCAAGGCTTCACTAACAAACACAGCTCAGTTAGTCCTATTATAAATCTTTATTGAATAATAGCGACATTTGAGCTTACTAAAGGAAGCTGCAATGACAGAAAAGAAAACCAAAACAAATCAGAAGACACACAGAAACGAAGGGAAGGAGGAAGAATAGACTTGAGGATGTCCACAATAGCAGCTGAAATGACTCTCCGGTGTGTCCTCAATGGAAGCTTGTCATTGAATGGCACAGAGATTGAGCGAAGGTCTTATCACCGTAACTGCAATTGCGCTCTGCACAAAGCAAAGGGCGGTCATTCTAATTGCCCACGCCATAACAAGATATCTTTCGCCAAGAAAGAGTCATGGGCGGATTCTGCTTTGTCAACAGCAATTCGCAAGGTCTCTCCTCAATCTTCCTTTTCAGTCAAAGGTAGAAAGAACTCTAACAAAGCAGCTTCGTCATGATCCATAATAGAGGCACCATGACTGCTGGATGTAATTAGATGGAGGAAAAGACTAGCGGAAACATTTAGGAAATCAGAGGCGAGAGGCTATCCTTCATTTGTTCTCTCAAGACAACATAAGCATCGGAGGACAGATAACAGTCGTTTCTTCTAAATTCAACCTGGATCTCTCCAGGCAGCATCAGGAAAATCAGTCAAATCTGTATCTTATGCCTTGACTCCAAAAATAACTCCCATTATTATTACTGGCAAAGATGCATCAAGCTAACAACTTTTAATAAATTATAGTGTTGTCATATCTGCTGATGTCAGACCTATAGAAAACTACTTGTCTAGACTCCTCATAGCGCTTTGGGCATGCTACTAGACTTGCAAACGGATCTAATTTTTGGTGTATAATATATTATTTTCTGTATCTAGCATCAATATGTCCTGAAAATATCAGTTAAAAAAGGGTTAAGAAAAAAGTTTAGGAAGTTATATTGGGCATTCAACAGGTCAGGAAACCTTTTTAAATGATTGGTGAGAAAAAAAGAGATGATAGTAGATAAGTGTACTCAAATTAGTAATTTTCATTTGACAAAAAAAAGGTGAGCAATTTTCCACCTTTTGTATATGTGTTCCACAACCACAATCATATGATTAATTTAGGGTGCTAATTGGGAAAAAAACGAAATGATAAAGCAAAATCATTTTCAGGAAATTATTTACTTAGGAAAATGAATAGTTTTCCATTGTTCAGTGACACGTGATCGAGAACGTTTTCTGGTGTTTGAATTTCATATGAAAAATGATTCCAATTTCAGGACAAAAAAAAATTCAAATTCTTAAATAATTTTCATTTCCTTTTTTTTTTTTTTTTTTTTTTTTTTTTTTCTTTTCCCTTCTTCCTCTTCCGATCATCAGAATATTGGACCGAATGGAGCCTAAGTATAGGGCTACCAATACAAATTTTTTGAAACCACATACTGCCAATTTGTGAAAGGAAGATCTATACTTTATCTTGAACAGAGCAAAGCAATGAAGAGCTTCATATGTATGGGACTACGGCTATATGTGCAAACTCCAATGCAACTTTGCTACACGTGATGCATGCCAGAGAACGCAATTGTTCGAAGAATAGGAAAACAAGAAAAAACCATTGACAAAAAGGAAGCAGAATAAGGATTGGTTACTCACAAATCTTACAGTTTCCTCAATTCAACTTGTGTCAGGGAAAGCGACTTGAAGAAAACTTTCTAGCAGACCCCAAATTCCTTAGTCTCTCTCTCCAGAAGTTGCATGTCTAGGAATGAAGAAGTTCCTTGAAAAACTCGGTTTTGGTTAACTAACTGCAAAAGAACACTTCGAAGCGAAATTTTTGAAGAAGTTCCTATAAAAAATTCCCAAAGAGTGAAAAAGATTTCGCAAAATTTAGCAGTCTTTTATATTTTTTCCAGGAAGTATTTTTACAGGAATTTTGGCAGCATACATTTATTGGATTGTTGAAGGTTTTGCTTTCCCTTATTTCTCGTTTCTACTCGCATCTTTTACAAATTACAGCTCCTCTTTTGTTTGCCTGTGAAGTGACGCTGTTGCTCCTATCCCTCTAAAGTTCAAAAATGCATCACCTTCGGTCTCTTAATAAGTAATCAGCGAGTGCAATGCAAATATTCTGTATGAGGTCACCTGTACTCGAGTGTGTTGTTGCTCAATGCTGAACTCTCCATTTTGCCTGCAACTATGATGCACATAAGCATTTGGAATCTGTAGAGAGGATTGGATTCCTATATGCTGATGTTTACGGTTATGCTACATCATTTTTAATATCAAGTATTTGCTGATGAAGAACTCAATAACCAATGGACTTCCCAACTGTTGACTCCTTCCATATATCCAAACGACATAGCATTACTGTGGAATTGAGAAAGTTCAGCATCATGGATCATAAACAGAAAGGAGTGTTGAAAATTCTGTAATCACCTCAAGATAATCTTCCTGTTCATTGAGATATAGCTCTTATGAACAGCTTCCCACTAGCATATTCTGGTAGGAACTTGTGGAACTTCCAAGTTAACAATGTAATGTATAGACGCTATGAAGTTTTGTACGGTCATGGGTATAGTTCATGAGAAAATGCACGGTATGTATTGTCATTGAACTGAAATCTAATTCTAATCAAATTAAAAAACCATTTAGCGAAAACCAACGCAACAGAAAACATGCTCAAGCTTGTTGTGGATGACGGACTCTAGCATCACGAGTCTTTGGTACAGGTGACTAGTGAAGCCCCTCCGTCAATCTGGACCTCTAAAGCTCGAGAAAACGTCATAATTGCATCCTACTGAAGAAGCGGGATCATTTGATGAAGTGGTTATTGGTTCCTCAGCGAAATTGTTTGGTTTTGGTCTTTTTTTCTTACACAAGAATACGAAAAGCAAGACTAATGCATAAGGCACCACGATAGAAAGAAGTCACATTGTCTATTCCTCCATTTTCTCTAACCTACTCACCTCCTCTAGATGATCAAGAAAAGATTCGATGCAAAAAAAGCTAACTCTTTCGTTCTCTATTCTAAATCTTCAGTCCCCTGCTTTGGATTTAAAACAGAAATCCTCCATTTCGTCTGCTCAGTGGGCGGAAAAGAGTCAAAGTCTGGGGCGGAGGTACTAATAATTCATTGGTTTCCTCTCTCTTTCCAGCTCAAGAATTCTTTTTCAGAGTCTTCGACTTCACATGCTCATCGGTCAATCAACTAATAAATCAGTGACTATACACAATTTTGTTGGATGTTTTTCTGTCAATCTCGTCCTTAAAACAAGAAATTATCGGGGGCAACTAAAGTCAAACATCTAGAGTTGCAACAGCACGAGGAGTTGTCCAAGTAAACACTGTAAAACTGTTGCTGCTATATCTTTAGATCTCACTAGTGATGACCATAGATGGATTTCTTTTTCTTTTTTGTAACATGTTGGGGGGGGGGCAGATTTTCTGGCTCAAGCAATCCATGTATGTATGCGAACCTCTCAGTCATGCATCGATTAAGGATCTGCCTCATCCACAATGCTTGACCACAGAACCAGCCCCCCGATGTTAGATTCAGAGATACACTTTCACATAATACGAAAGATGACTCAATCCCTTGCATCCCTAAATGAGTAACTCCTGTCCATTCCTAATTTGATGAATGATTTATGAAGGGATTTTTCCAAAGTGCACTAATGGTTATCTAGAAGATCTACAATTGACTAATCGAGTCACACTGTCATCCCTAGATGAATGTACTACATGACAATGCATACAATCAGCAATATGCAAGTTGTTGGCAACAGAAAAACACTTCGATGTAGGGCCAGTTTAGAATACAAAAGCATTCCCAAGAGACAAGTGCAGAAAAACAAAAATTCAATGCAATAGTTGCTGATACATGGGTTACTGATCAATGAAGCAGACTTGGGAGTTGGTCTTTGGAACTGATTGTTGCAAGTCATACAGACATGATGGAAAGAGTAAACTGCAGAAGGTCACTTTTACCTGGCCAAGTATAGAGAACAAAAAACTACAGCTAGTCAAATCACATGGCAAAGAAGATAGAACATCACTATGTTCGTGATGGGAAAAGGCAAAGGAGTATTTTGTGGTGGCCAAGAACAAATCGATGGGGAATGGTAACTCAAAATAGAATTCATTTCTTAATGTTGAACAGGGGAAAAAGGTCAGGTCATGGTTTAGAAGCAAAAGGACAGCTGTAACTTCCAAATCACCTCAAAACAATCGGGCCTGGATTCTCGTAGTCAAATGGGTTGAACAGTGAACACACTTGGCGTGTTCTGCTAGGTAATTCCGGCGGTTTCAGCAAATTGCATCCAGAGAAATCCACAAAGCTTAAGGATCTCAACCCTCCAAGCCCCTGAAGCTCCGTCAGTTTCCCACAGTGTCGTACTTTTAGATCTTCCAAGAGTTCTAAACCTGACAAATCTGGTAAGTTCTCAAGCATATCGCACCCTGAAATGTTAATAAATTTTAACGATCTAGCTCCATCAAGCCCTGGAACATCCACAAGTTGTGGACATTTCTTCACTGTCAAGTATTCTAAATCTTTAAATTCCGAAAGATCCGGAAGGTTTACAATTGACTTGCATTCTTCAATGTATAATGTTTTGCATGAAGAGAATTCCTCAAGCTCTTGGATATCATGGATCTTCTCACAGCCATTGATGCACAGATATTTCAAGGTTCCGGGGCATGGTAGTTCTGGTAATCTTTCCAGAGAACTACAGTCAGAGAGATTTAATTCATTCAATTGTTCAGCATTATAAAGGCCTGCTATTTCAACTAGCTTCAGGCAACTTCCAGCAATTAATATCTTCAGATCCTTTAAGTTAGAAAAGTCTGGTAAACTCTCAATGGAATGACACACGGAGATGTCTAGTTCTTCCAAGTATTCCCATCTATCAAGGCCTTGAATTCCAACCAGATTCTCACAATCCGCAGCATCAAAGATCTTTAAAAATTTCAATTTCGAAAGATCCGGTAATGTTTCTAATGCTTTACAACCCCGTATGATGATTGATCTTAATGAGACTAAATGTCCAAGGCCCTCCAGCGTATATAGCTTTTCACAAAATGATGCTGTCAAAGCAGTTAGGCACACAAGTTCTTCAAGCCCTTTGATTTCTGTTAACTCAGAGCAACCACGGAGATGCAATTCTGATAAGCGTTTGAAATTTGACAAATCTGGAAATCTCTCCAAATTTGGACCTTGGCTGACTTCAAGCTTGAATAGACTTGAGGGAAGATCTGGGAGCCATTCAGTTTTACCACGAAGTTCAATGTGGAATTCAGCAAGTCGAGAGAGGGTTTTCATCGTAGTTAAGGCACTCAAATCCTCAACTTTCATTGACAATTGTGTTAGATTGATTAGGTTGGCAATATCTGGGATTGTCTGACAGACGAGATGTAGCCTAGTTAGGCTTGAGGGAAGCTCTGGCAGAGATCGTAGCTCTTCACATTTCCCTAAATCAAGCTCTTGGAGACATGATAACTTGTGAATGCTTTTTGGCAAACCAGAAATGCGTGTTTTTTCTAAACGAAGGACTCGCAGTGAAGATAAATCCCTACCTCACTAGGGATTTCTCCTTGCAGATATTTACACCCTGAGGCATCTAACTCTTCAAGCTTCTTCAACCTTCCCATGGTTCTAGGTAAACTTTCTAAGAAAATATGAGTCATGAGCAAAACTTTCAAATTGTGTAGATCCCCGATGGAGTCGGGCAGTTCCCTGACACCCGATCTTGATAGAGACAGTTGGGTCAAAGATGTCAAACTTTCCAATGAACTTAGGAAGTGTGCTCAGTGAGTGACAATCGTCTAGCGACAAGCTATGCAATTTGCGGAGGGATCCTATGGAGCTATCAATTTGGACCAATGATCTGCAATTACAAGCAGAAACAATCTCAAGCTTCCTCATGCGACCAATGGACATGGGAATCTCTTCAATGGAACTGCCATCAATAAGAAGCTCCCTCAAGTTTGTTAGACACCCCATTTCTTTAGGTAGCTCCTTGAGTTTCTCACAATCCGTCAAACTTAACGATGTGAGATTCCTGATATTCTTGATAGAAGGATGAATTTTGACCAGATTAACACAATATTCAAGATTCAAAATCTCAAGATTCTGGAGAGCTGAGAAGTCAGGAGTTTCAATCAAGTTATAGCAGTGCAGAAGCTTCAGAACTTTGAGCTGGTTCACGATCCACAACAAAAAAAATATAGCAACGTTAGCACTTGAATTTATCATATACCTTGCAAAAGAAAAAAGAAGGTAGAGATTTACCTTCTCTAATCCATTCACATGGTGCCATGTGTCGCAGTGCTCTGTTAGACCGCCGACTCTCACATTAAGAATAATCAAGTTCTCTGGAGGGAAGTTCGCAGGGGAAAAAGACGTTTCGCAGGCCATCCATTCAAGCCATCTTAATTTAGGAAGGTCCTTGAAATCTCCCGTGACTCGTGCGTGGTGGGCACGAAGGTACCTTATGTTCGGCAGTTTTCGAAACAGCTCATTTGTAAAGCAGTATGGTTTAGAAAGCGATTCAGAATACTCAAGATGGAGGGCCTCGATCTGATCTGTTCCCTGCAAGTGCCCAGAAACTGAGGAATAAGGCTGTTGCACAAGACCTGAATCTAGGCATATGGAAAGCGTGACACATTGTTCCATTTTTTCCATCCATAATATCTGGTATAGTTGCATGTCCATCCAACTTATACTCACGAGGATCATAAAAGCATTGCCACCTGGATAAGTGAATTGATGCCAGGCATCCTTCATTACCATGGACGAGAGCTCTTCGTATTAATCCAATTCGACTGCTTTCTAGTTTGACTAGATTTTCTGGTTTTGACCAGTTTTCTTACAGGTCGAACCGATTGTGTGCGATTGTGTCACGTAGCAACCTAAGATATTATCCCATTGAATCAGTAAATGTCTAACCAAGACTATACAAGTTAGGCCAGAGGTCTAACTTTTCATTTATGGGGTATATTATGAAACAGGCATGATTAGATACGAATATGCTTGACCCCATATCAGCAATATTGTGCCTAAAATGATGTCGCAAATTTGCAAATTCTACACAACCATTTTTAGCTAGAATTACGAGACTCCACCCTTATAGGGCACTTTTATAGCCTGCAAGAAGTGAGTAAAAGTTTGAGAGTAGAAAACATTGTACCTCATTTTTCTCGAGTTCTTTAAAAGCTTCCCCACGAATCCTTAATCTACTGCATTCACTTGGCTTCACACAGTTTTTCTTCTAACAATACTTCTACCAGATCTCTCAATTGATCATGCATCCACAGCCTATTTCCCCTATAGCCTTCAACAATTTTAACTAGGGACATGAGACTCAACACTTCTAGTCCCAAGTTTGGAGAAAAGCCACAGTCATCCCACATATAAATTGGAAGTCTCGGATTTGTTCCATTGAAAAAACATGCAATGTCGAGAAATATTTGCTTCACATCATTGGTTAGTGTATCGTAACTTATCTTCAGCTTTTCTTCAACCTTCTGATAAGGCACTTCTCTCAACTTCTTTAACGTGTCTCTCCACGCTGCTTCACTTTTGTCGCACAAGAGTGACCCAATAACCTCAAGAGCCAACGGGAGCTGCCCAGTGGTTGAGACAATATCACGACAAAGATCGTTCAAGGCAGGAGGAGGGAAGTCACGTTGAAAGGCATGTCTACAAAATAGAACCATTGCATCTTCTTTGTCCAATCCCATGAGCTCATATGCCCAGTATGACGTCCCAAACTGATTAAGAATAGCCTTATCTCTAGTTGTAATAATGATCCTACTTCCAAAACCAAACAACTCATGGCCTCCCATAAGTGCATCTAACTGATCTTTGTCGCTCACATCATCAAGAAAAATGAGAACTCTTCTGCCTTCAAATCTAGAACTGATGATATTGATTCCTTGGTCTCTGTTAGAAACTTCATGAGGGCTTCCTTTAAGAACTTCAGAGATCAAGTCCTTCTGCAAGTGCACAATTCCCTCACGTGATTCCATTTCTCGGATATCTGCTAAGAAGCCGTGGCACTGAAATTGGCTTGATAGTTCATTGTATATGACTTTAGCAAGAGTTGTTTTACCAGCACCACCCATTCCATGAATACCAAGTATCCGAGTATCTCCAAATTTAGTATCTACCATACTCATAATTTCTTTTACATGAATGTCCACTCCCACCAAGTGTTTAGGGGTCACTAACTTAAAAGCATTCTTTAACTCGCTTAAGACCTTTACAGCAACTGATTTTATGAGCTCTGCCTCATTCCTATCAAAATAGTGTTATGATTGAGATCACGAACAAATATCAAAAGTAAAACTTACTAGAACGGACTCAGATAAATAAGCAACAAGATGAATTGGCAAATTGATAATGGTCGATAGTCTAAACAACTAATACACTTTGCCATAAAATGATCAGCTTATATGGAAAAAGGGATTTGGAAGTACCCATTAGCAATATTTTCGGATACCAGTCCTTTCAAGGATCCGACTTCTTTGAGTGCTTGTCTCCATTCCTGGACAACGCTATCCCTGAAACGCTTCTTGTATGAATTGAAGACATCTCCAAAGGTTCCATTGAGCCATTTCACATCTGCAGGCTGTACTTTATAGAATATGGGCAAGATCACTTGTTTCATCTCTTTCTTGCACTTGAGCATCCGAACAAGCTCAAAAAGGCACCATTTACTGGAAGCATAGCATTCCGAGAGAACTGGGATCGAGATCTTACTGTTGTCAATGGCTTGGAGAAGCTGTGGGCCAATCTCCTCTCCTAGAGGGAGCTCGTCGTCGTCTCTGAACACGCGAACTCTTGCTTCATGGAGTCGCTGGTAGAGGTGGCTCGTGAAGCCCTTGCGAGACTCTGGACCTCTGAAGCTTAAGAACACGTCGTAATCACATCCTGGTGAAGCTTCCGGTGAAACTGGGGACTTGGAAACCGGCTTCTCCACGAAGGTAATTGCTGTACTGTTCATCTTCAGAAATTCTAAGAGGATGAAGACTGAAAGCAAGGCTGATCGGATGAGAAACCACTGCAAAAGAATGACAGATCTGAGGATACAGATTTCCTCTCTTCCAACAATGTACTCGCCCTCTAAATTTAATGGAGGGAAACAAGTCAAGGTCCACCCTTGAGGTGTCCTATCAGTGATGGAAGAAACATCTCTCTAATATTTGAGCGCCTCTTGTGTGATGTGATGGCGTGCAAATAAGAAGGATCATAAACCTGCAACACGTGTCCTGGGTGGGCCCCACGTATCAGACTCTTCTCTCTCTCTCCTCTCCCCTCACTCCTCCCTCTGCACGCTCTCTTTTCTGTTTCCTCTGCAAGTTTTCTCTGTCCTCTGTCCTCTCTCTTCCCCTGCATACTCTCTCTCTCTCTCCCGACTCTCTTCCTCTTTGCCACTCTCTCATCCAACCGACGAACTTCACGACGGTGGAGTCAAATTGGAGGCGGAGGCCACGCGGTGGTTGGTTGGATGAGCCACCACGTCCTTGTCCAACTGATGAACCACTGCGATCGAACAACGAGTGACATCCTTATATAATTCAAATTAATACACTAGTGTAATTCAAATTAACCAGCTGTCTAAGTCTGCCGACATCCTCAGGCGCAAGACCAATTTTCAGAAATATATTTCTCCAGCAAGCAATGGAAATCCTTCAAGTTTCCATGGAAAAGGTCAACTGCTTACGTTTTCCTGCAGAATACTCGTTAGGCAAACCGTCAGTCGTGTTTTAGAGGTCTCGGTCAACTCTAGTAGCAGATTTAACATTTGGTCCAGTGAAACAAGGCTGAATAGTATTTATGGCAAGGTCCTTGGCGGTAGCTTATGGACCCTGTAAATGGATAACATTCTCAGTTACACCAAGCACCGTTCTCCAAGGAAAACAGGAATTGAAGTGTGAAAGAATCCACAAAGATGTCAATGGGATTTGAAATGACGGAGGGGCATTTCTATGCTATTATTACTAAATTTAACGAAGACAAGTATGACAGTCTGTATGACAAATACGCAAACAACGGCCAAAATAAAACAACGCAGAGGAGGTTCAAGCAAATACACATGGCTAAAGTTAATTTACCTGCTTAGAATAGTAAAGGAGGTTCAAGCAAAAACACATGGAATTAAATTCACCGTTGCCACCAAACACCTACACTTTATCGGATGCCAATCTAGAGAATGCAAGCTCCAGAGAGAATAGTAGTTTGCAAATGGCCAAAATAAAGCAACGCAGAGGAAAGACCATTGGACAAGTTACGCATTTTCGGCCACTAAAAGGCATTTCTTACTCAAAGGGAAGAGGAAAGTTTCTTTCTTTAGTAATTAAAATGCTTGTTCAAGGAATAGAAATCACGGATTATTGGATTTCAGTAACTGTAAATAATTCGTACCAAAATATATATGCTGACATGAATTGAGGTGAACGAGTATAAGTGCGGGTTAAACAAGTTTTTCATTAAAAAACCCCTAATATAACAAAAATATAAACCAAAATAATTGAATGGCTGCTAGAATATGACAAAGGTGTAAACCCAAGATGCATACAAAATTGGGCCATTTTTAATACATACCATGAAAACATCTCTATGGATTCACTTGGCTAACGAAAATAGTCAAAAGACACGCTGCTCTTTGAGAAGTCTAAGCTAATATGAGGCTCTGTTAATTGCGTTGGCTTCTTCTGCAGTTTCTTCCTACTTTAATAGAGTGGTAAAAAGTCTGGTAATTTCTTCAGTGACTCGCACCCACAGCACCAAAAGGTCTGCAGGAATTTACTAGGGCAGCGAATTTCAACTAAGCTTTTGCAACCACTAACAACCAACGTCTTCAGATGCTCCGACTTTGAAAGGTCCAGTACTTGAATGTGCTCGCGCCCAGATACATTCAACTCTTCCAGGCATCCCAATTTTTTCAAGGCCTTGTATCGCATGGAGTTTATTGTCGAAGAATGTGTGTGCGGATACGTCCAACCTTCTTAGGGATTTTAAACCTTCCAGTCCATCCAATTCCTTCAGCGCAAACCATTCCTTGCAGTTTAATTCCGACAAAAATTCCAAACCGGAAAGATTTGGCAACCTTTCCAATTTGGGACAACCGTAAACGCCAAGCGTCCGTAAGTAGGAGGGAAGCTCTGGGATGCTTTGAAGAGACCCGCAACAGATAAGTTTGAGCTCCTTTAGATGCTTTAAATGAGAGAGCGAAGCGAAGGCAGCTCATTGCTCCGACAGGTGAGATACAGGGATGATAAGCTAACAGGAGGTTTTGGGAGTGACTGAAGCTCATAACACTCATATAAATTGAGATGTTCGAGAGAAGAAAGCTGATCTAAGTTTTCCGGCAAGCCATAAATATTTGTATAGTCTAAACAAAGGGTCTTTAGAGAAGACAATCCACCTTTATCAAAATGAATTTGTCCTTCCAGGTCACAGCAATCAGTGCAATTCAACTCTTGGAGGCTTTGCAATTTTCCAATAGAGCTCGGTAACCTTTTTATCTCACTTAAAAAAATCCTCAGAATTTTTAATTTATTTAATTCCCCAATGGATTCAGGTAATTCCTTAATACCTGTAAATGACAAGTCCAGCTCAACCAATTCTCCCAACTTCCCAATTGAAGAAGGGATCTGCCGCAGCACGTAGCGGTGCGATAACGACAATCTTACCGGATGGAGATCGATTATTGAGTTGGGAACTTCGCCGTCGCCGTCGACAAATCTCAACACTAAGGGCGCGTAGTAACCATTTTATTTCTTTTCTAGAATAGATTTTTATTCCAGATCTGTTTTCGGAATAGAAATCTGTTTGGTAAAAACTTTTACTTGTTTATTTCGGAATAGAATCTATTCCTAAATAGGTTTGGAATAGAAATCGAAAAAAAAAAATTTACTTTTCTATTTCTAGAATAGAAATCGAAATTGTTTTTCTCTTTCTTATTTCTCACCCGAAGGAATTTCTTACCATTTGCCGCTCACCACCACTCTCGACCACCGTTGACCGCTGTCGCCGCTCGGCGCCGTCGCTGCCGCCGGCGCCCGTCGGCCACTCGATTGCCCGCCGCCCGCTGGCCGCATCCTAATCACCCGCGCTCCCTTGCCGCCCGCTCGCTGCACGCCGATCGCTCGCCGCTCACCCCCCCATCGCCCGCACGCCGCCCGTTGGTCGCCCGCCACTCGTTGGTCGCCCGCCACCCGCCGATCACTTGCCGCCGCCCGCCCCTCTTATTACCGCCGCCACTTGGGAAAGTGAAATTTTTTTTATTATCAAACGAATTTCTATTATAGGAATAGAAACTTTTTGTCATTATCAAACGCGTTTTTAAAAACTCATCTAGAAATAGAAATAGAAAAATCTATTTCTCTTCTAGAAATCAATTTCGGCCGAAATGTTATCATTCGCGCCCTAAGCGTCTTTAGCTTCTTTAGAGATCCTATCCATGGAGGGATTTCTTTTATTCCAGTATCATCTACGACAAGTTCCTCCAAAATTTTTTAGTTCGCCCAATTGTTTGGGTAACTTCTTAAGAATCCTACAACCCCTCAAGTTCAAGGAAATGAGGCGCTTGACATCTCCAATGGAAGGGTCGATTTCCTCCAAACGGGCACAATGTTCCAAGGTTAGCATCTCTAAATTTTTAAATGCAAAGAGATTAGGGGTGCTCCGTAAATTGAAGAACCCCGAAAGATTGAGAACTTTCAACCTGTCCATCTAAAAGAAAGAAACATGTTCCAAGATTAGCAGTTAGAAATAGAATGATTTACTATCAAATGTAACAAAAGAGAAAGCATTTTTCATCTTCACCTTAATTGAACTCCATCCTCTCCAATTTTCACTAATATCATCTGATGAGAAATCAAGTATGACCAATTTCTCCAAATGAATGTTGGTTGCGTCGAAAGAGTCAGGACATCTCTCCCACTTTAGCCATCTTAATTCAGAAAGTGATCCTTCAAAATCTCCAGCAAAACCCATGGCCCTCAAATGAAGGATCTTCAGGTTAGGCATTCTTTTGAAGCTCTCTTGCTTCATGAACTCTTTGGAGCCCATTTCATCCAGACATAGCGCCTCAATATTTTCATTTTCCTCCTACGAAAAATAAAATAAAGTTGAGGATCGTAAATACCATCCAACCTCCTTTTGTTAGTATACTCTGCATGTTATTGGGGCCGATGCATTTTGTCTACACTTGTGGGAAAAAAGAAATATTTGATCTTTTATAATTACATGACCATGCAATATGTCAATTTTCACTTGTATGCCCCAAGTTTTGATGTTTCAAGTGAAATTCCTATAAGAAATTGGTCAAGTGTTCTTATAGATTTTGAAATTAAATTTTGCAATATACGTAGTATTGATGACTAACTAAATATGGTGTCCCTTCGACACACGTGAGAACTGTTACACATTTCAAAAACAAAAAGTACCCAATCAAACTTATGCATTCATAAAGCACGACAACTCATTCCCTTCCCATTCATAAAATATTTTAGTCAATTAATCCTTAGACAAGGGAGAAAATGTCCAATCAATCTTAAACTTATCAATTTTGCGATTTAGTCTAAAAATCTTTGCGCGAAATTCAAATATAGTCATTTTGACTAAATTTTGCAAGAAATTTGTTGATGTGGTAGTGTACCATGTAGGAGAGCCGTAAATAATTGGATCGTCAGTGGTTTCTAATGAAAATTGATCGGAAGAATTACATTAGAATTTCACATAAAGGTTTAGGCCTAAATTAGCAAAATTTATAAGATTATGACTGAATGGACATTCACACAATAGATGTAAGACTGATTAGGTAATTTTCCCCTAAGATGAGCATCCTACTCAATTAATCATCATCGTCAAAAAAAAAAAATTAATCACCATTGAATTTTCCCCTATTAGTCATAAAATTCAGCCTGATCTTAAGAATTTGTTCATGCATTTTTGCATTCACGTGTTCATATAAAAATCTATGAATTAGCTAATAAAGATCAGCGATTATTATCATTTTCCTCTTTTTGTATTCTCTCATTTATTTTTTTCCCCTCCAGTTATCTTATTTGATAAGTTAATTACCTATATTTTCTCCGTTAATATCTAACAATAGATTTTTGTCTCCTCTTTGTTCGTGTGTGTGCAAGTAAAGGCACAATTATACTTACAGGAAGGCTCATTCATTACGAAATAGAGGTGGATATCATATTACATTAAAGGCAAGTACGAGAGAATACAATTTCTTTCACCTTTCACTATTCCATCACGTACTTCCTACAACCATTTACTTTCTTAATTTCGATCTAGGCTTTTTCAGTTTTCAGTTGAAAATTACTTTGTATGAATACCTAGAAAATCATATGTCAATTGTTATTTAGTTTCTTTTGTTGTAATTTACTGTTATTTAATTTTACACAATGTTGAATTATGTGCCCTAAATACCTATGATTAGAGCCATGCACACCACCAGTATGAACACTAGGACATTATGAAAAAGACATTATGAAAACTGAGCAGAATAGCCTAACGAAATCATTTGAGTATTCGTCTTTCATATGAACATGCTCGATCCATGATACGCGTGTAGAGCTCATAATTAAAACTAAAAAAATGCCACTTCTTTTATAATTAATGTATCTTGAACAATATTTCAACAGTTTTTTCATGTATCTGATAATTTGAATATAAGTTTTTTTTTTGGTGACCCAGGAAACCTCGCACGGCTGGCAGCCGGAGAGTAAATCCTGGGGTGACACGTAAGCGGGAGGACCCACCACCCCCGGCATCACACTTAAGACCCCAAGTGATCGTGAGAGGATTCGAACCCCTTCCCTTCGTGGGGGGAGAGAGCCCAAACCATCGCGGTCACCAAGGCGGTGGTATAATTTGAATATAAGTTGGTATAGGCGACAATAAAAGAAAGCCAAAGTCGCAGTAGAGAATTTTAATTATTTTTTTAAAATCTACAAATCCTCTAAGTGAAAAGAAAAATAAGAGTTTTCTATTTATTGTTGACTAAGAGGCATCCAAATTATGTAGTGTTGTTTCAAGTCATCAACTAACCCAACCGTGCTAATAACATAATTATGCATTTCTAGATTACTCAAAAAATTAATACATATAAAGGCACTTCTTCAATTATGTTAATGACATGCACTGAGTAATACAATTTAAATTAAATCTTCAATTTTCTTTGTATTAAGATGTACTTCCACATTCACATTATCATATTGGATTTACATTGTGCACATGCATAATAAATCTAGAAAACAAATTGTCAAAATTCTTCATACATATGAAACCACCGCATAACATCTTATTACTTGAAATTGAACATAATCATAAGTTGCTAGCCAATTGTTGATGTGCAAAGGATTTAACTGAAACCTTTCTTTTTGTTGCTAACAAGCAGAACCTGTACACGAGCAAATTACACGCATTCACGGTTGGAAATTGAAGATAGAATAATGTTATCGGTTATTGGAGAAGGAGACTATCACATATATAATACAAAAGTAAAATTTCGGAAGTGAAAAAGGTGTATAATACACGATCCATGTATCTATCCTCACACCAACGTACTTAAAAAATATGTTGCTGATATATTTTGGGATGATAGAATGAAAGACAACGGAGTAATGATCAACAGTGCAGTTTTTGTTGTTTGGGTGAATAATATAAATCAATTGGCATAAGATTTTGGCAGTCATATTGTGCTTGAGGGAGGATAATAGTCTTGGTATGATCATACATATCCTTCAACCTATTCCATAGGGTCTGAGGGTCTCGAACGGATAAATATTGAGTCTGCAGGCTCTCATGCAAATGACGATGAATAAAAATCAGTGCATTTGCTTTATCCCTTGCATTTGAGATTCCGTCTTCTATAATTGCATTAGTGAGACCTTGCCCTTGGAGGTGCATTTCCATGTCCATGCACCAAGATAGATAATTATTTCCACTCACTTTCAGGATGTGGAATTTGGGCTTTTCAATATTTGTCATAATTATTGCAAAACAAAAGAATCCTTAAATTAATTAAAAGGATTTCTAAATATCCACCGCCACTTCAGGAGCAGAAGGATACTTTTAGATTTGAAATTGGTTTAAGGCTATAGGGAAAAAATGAAGAATTGATAGGAGAAGATGAAGTATAAGTTGAAAACAAAGGAAAACACTTTACCTTACAAAAATTACTTACTCAATTGGTAGATCCTCGTGCTGATAACGTGTTGTAAAATATTGCGTTGCAAGTATATAATAGATAGAATAGATGGAGATTAAGTAGAGTAAGTAGATGACACCAAAGATAGTAGAGAAATGCTAGAAGCAAAATCTTTTATTTCTCACTATTGGTGCTTCTATTTATAAGAAAATAAGGATACACTTATCGTTAATGCCAATGTATCTAATAATACATGTATGGGATATAGAGATGAACATTTATCATATAGGGAGATGTACTTAGAATGTATCATGAATATTCATACATATATTAGATAGAGAGATAAAATAAACATTCATTGGATAGGGAGATGTTTAGAATGTATGATACAAATGTATCATAATAGGTACATGAATATAATGAATATTCATACATGTATTTTATAACAATCAATTATTTTTTCTCATCCGGCCCTACCACTCGCCTTTTGGTGTCTCCAGGGCCATGATGTGCCTCTTCTTTGTCAGTGTCAATGTGAAACGTGCTGGTTGCCAGTCCAAAAGTAAATGGGAAAAGCTTATGGCACCGACACTTCTCAGCACGCCGGTCGAAACGTCCATGTGAAGTAACTGTGCAGCGTGAGCATCATGGAATCTAGAAATCAACGTCCACAGGCTGTAGTGTGTTTGGAAAATGTATTTCAGGAAGTCATTTTTCAAGAAAATGTAATTGTTTTCTGGAATTCAGCTAAAACATAAAAATGAAATGTTGCTGTTCGGTAAGGAAAATCTTTTCCTTCATATTAAATTTTTTAATATTAAATTTTTAAAAATCGATATTTATTTTTAAATTATTTTATCTTATCTTTTTTCTTATCTTTTCATCTTCTTCTTCTTCCTACGTCCTTGCCCTCGCCTACATCTCTGCCCGCCGCGTTTCCCACCCTCCTCGCCTCACAATCCCTCCATGTGACCGCAAGCCAACATTCTGATGCAATCGCCATGGACGGCGTCAAAATGGTAGTTCTTGGGGTTTTCTATGGCCCCGATGTGGCGGTGCATGGGCTCTGTAGTGCTCTGAGCTTCCGACCTTAGTCAATCGATGGTGGTGCTCTTCCTCTGGTGCTTCGGCGAGGCCGAGCTTGCCCGATGCCGATGAGCTCAGGCCTCCCTAGATCCAACGACCTAGGGTGGACCTCGAGCCTTGCCCTAGGTCACTAGAGGTTGGTGAACATCCAGCTACCTCGGGCAAGGCTCGAGCCCCTCCTAGGTCATTGGATCTAGCAAGGCTCGAGCTAGCTGATGTCGGGCGAGCTTGGCCTCGCTTGATCAGGCGAGGCTGGCGAGGTCGAGCCTTGCTGGCCTATGACGAGGCTCTAGCTTACCGGCCTGTGGCGAGGCTCTAACTCGCCAGCCTATGGCAAGGTTCCAACTTGCTGTCTTCGACCGACCAATGAAAAAGAAGATGAAAAGGAAAGAAAAGGAAAAAAAATGGAAAGATTAAAAATAATTGAAAATCGATTTTTTAAAAAAAGAAAAAGAAATATAAAAGGAATAAATGTTTGATAAAAGAAAGTGATGTGAAAGAATATATGGAAAAAGTTTTCTTCTTTCGCAAAAGTGGAGGAAAACATTTTCCTCTATTTTAGAAGGTTTTTTTTCTTTTGACTGAAAATATTTTTCCTAGCCAATTCATTTATAGTAAAACGAATGTTGAAAAATCCAGAAAATGTTTTTCTGGAAGTTATTTTTCGTGAAATAAATGGAGTCTGAAAATCTACATATTAAAATGAAATCCAAAAAGCCATGCGCAAGCCAAGCCAAGCTAACATTGAAAGCCATATTAATATCTCTCTCTCTAGCTGGGAATCAAGAAAGGCCTCGAAGAATCCGTTATCAGTTAACTAACCGGACAAGAACACTCGAAGCAAAATTAACGACATTTCTTGAATTCTACCGAAAACCGAGGTCTCTTTTCTAGAGAACTCCTACACTTTGTAACCGCCCTCTCTACCTACTCCTATTTAAATGTTCCCTGAGGCACTCAACTGATTCACAACAAGAAAAATTTATGCACACGAAATATTCTTAAGCTCCAATTACCAACACATAAGAGCAAGCGCAGTAGAACTGCGGAAGGAAGAAAGAGAAGAGAATGGCCACCATTGCAGCTGAGACGATGCTTTGGCTTGTCGTAGAAGGAAGAGTGAATGACGTGGAGATCGAGCGGAGGCCGTACCATCGCAATTGTGGGTGTGCACTTCACAAGTTGAAAGGCGACCGGCCGACCGCTTGCTCTCATCATAACATCGTGTCATTCCCCAAGAGAGTTATCCAGTAATTGCTCTTTTTCGGTGGCTGCTCCCAAGTTCTCTTCTCATTCTTCCCCATTGAAGGCTTCTTCCATCGGTAGCAAGGACAGCACGCGATAGTGAATTAGCTTCGCCCACTCGATGGTAGGCGTGCACTGGAGGCATTATTACATCTGGATTAGAACAGGAAGGTCAGAAACAGAGGATCTGTACATTCTTGTTTTGACCCATAAAGTGTGCCTCGAGGCAACAAAACCTCAGAGGATTGATAGCACCCGCTTCTTCTCCATCTCCCCCCTGCAAATTCAAGACTTTTACATGTACACACATTCTTCTCCCTAGTTTTCCTTCTCATGGGACAATAGAAGTTGAAATTTATCACTCGAATGAATCAAGTTAGTAGCCCTTCCCTCACGATCGAATCTCATTTTCATAACTAGCATTTTATTTCTCGGTAAGCAAGGGTGCTTAGCGCAAGGGAAACTAGACAATAACTATTTTCTCTGAATCTTGGGCACAACCCTGTCCAAACAACCAGAGTTAAAACAAAGTCTGATGGAAGATCAACCAGAAACCATGCAGTGGACTTCTTGTTCATCTGCTACTCTCATTTAGTCGCTCAGTTGGATATTTATTTTGCAATTCTTCAAAATAATCCTTGGGATCCCCATTCTCGACCCAATATTCTAAGCATAGCTACTCTCATTTGGATCTGGACATGGGAACCAGATCCAGACCCGTCTGTTTTTTTTTAATATAATAATATATTATTATTTTTATAAGAAAAAAAAAATCCGAAAAAGAATAATTTTTTCCTAAAAAATAAGAAAATCGAAAAATAAATTATCTTTCCCAGAAAAATAATAAAAAAGGCACAAAATGTTTTTGTTCACAAATGCATGGAAAATCTTTGAAAAAAGCCAAAAAAATGTTTTTTCTTCATAAATGCATGAAAAATCTTTGAAAATCAAAAAATGAATTTGAACTTTATTGTTTAAACAAGATTAGGTATCGAAAGGGTATTAATTGATTAACTAGTATAATCAAGTCCCCAATCTTAGTTTTTTTGATTGTACATGAGTAAAATATTTATCCCAATATTTTATTTAGCTTTCTAATCGATCCACCCAAACTGATTAGTAATGACTCTCATTTGAAATTTGACTTTGCAGTTTAAAAACTTGAACCATAAGTTGTGAATTGATGGGCTTAGGATAGCTCGAGCTAAGCTCTAATAAACTTAGCCATCTATTAGCCTTTGGAACGCGAAAGGGAGGTTGTGACAATGCAAAAGGTACCGGATAGAAAGAAGTCACATTGTCTATTCCTCCATTTTCTCTAACCTACTCACATCCTCCAGATGATCAAGAAAAGATTCGATGCAAAAAAGCCAACTATTTCCTCTCTATTCTAAATCTTCAGTCCCCTACTTCGGATTTAAAACAGGAATCTTCCATTTCGTCTGTTCAATGGGCAGAAAGGAGTCAAAATTTGGGGCGGAGGTACTATAAGTTCATTGGTTTCTTCTCTCTTTCCAGCTCAAGACATTCTTTTTCAGAGTCTTCGATCACATGCTCATTGGTGAGTTAACTAATAAATCATTGACTATACACAATTTTGTTGGATGTTTTTCTGCGAATCTCATCCTTAAAACACGGAATTATCGGGGTAAGCAAAGTCAAACATCTAGAGTTGCAACAGCACGAGGAATTGTCCAAGTAAACACCGTAAAATTAGTGATGCTATATCTTTAGATCTCATTAGTAATGACCATAGATGGATTTCTTTTTCTTTTTCGTAACATGGGGGGTCGGATCTTTTGGCTCGAGGAATCCATGTATGTACGCGAACCTCTCAGTCATGCATATCGATTAAGGATCTGCCTCATCCAAAATGCTTGACCACAGAACCAGCCCCCGGGGTTAGATTCAGAGATATTCACTTTCATATAATATGAAGGATAACTCAATTCCACGCATCCCAAAAAGAGTAATTCCTGTCCATTCCTAATTTGATGAATGATTTATGAGGGATTTTTCCAAAGTGCACTGATGGTTATCTAGAAGACCTACAGTTGACTAATCGAGTCACACTATCATCCCTAGATGAATGTACTACATGCTAATGCATAAAATCAGCAATATGCAAGTTGTTGCTGGCAACGGAAAAACACTTCGATATTTAGAATACAAAAGCAATCCCAAGATACAAGTGCAGAAAAACAAAAGTCAATGCAATAGTTGCTGATGCATGGGTTACTGATCAATGAAGCAGACTTGGGAATTGGTCTTGGGAACTGACAGTTGCAAGCCATACAGACATGATAGAAAACAAGTAAGCTGCAGCTGGTCACTTTACCTGGCCAATCATAGGGAACAAAAAACTACAGCCAGTCAAATCACATGGCAAAGAAGATAGAACATCCCCATGTTTGTGATGGGAAAAGATAAAGGAGTATCTCAGGGTGGCCAAGAACATAGGGACTCTGAATGGTAACTCAAAATACAATTCAGTTCTTAACGTTGAACAGGGGAAGCAAAAGACAGTTGCAACTTCCAAATCACCTCAAAACAATCTTACCTGGATTCTCGTAGTCAAATAGATTGAACAATGAACATACTTGGAATGTTCTGCTAGGTATTTCCGGGGGTTTCAGCAAGTTGCATCCAGAGAAATCCACTACGCTTAAGAATCTCAAGCCTCCAAGCCCCTGGAGCTCTGTTAGTTTCCCACAATGTCGTACTTTTAGATCTCCCAATTGTTCTAAACCTGACAAATCTGGTAAGTTCTCAAGCTTCTCACACCATGAAATGTCAATAAATTTTAAGGATCTTGCTCCATCAAGCCCTGGAACCTCTAAAAGTTGCGGACAT
The DNA here is from genome assembly GCA_014182845.1 of Corymbia calophylla. Classification (NCBI taxonomy): domain Eukaryota; kingdom Viridiplantae; phylum Streptophyta; class Magnoliopsida; order Myrtales; family Myrtaceae; genus Corymbia; species Corymbia calophylla. Next base: position 2,287,336 of record CM024695.1, read on the forward strand.
TTCTTCACTGTCAAGTATTCTAAATCTTCAAATTCCAAAAGATCTGGAAGGTTTACAATCGACTTGCATTGTTCAATGCAGAGTCTTTTGCATGAAGAGAATTCCTCAAGCGCTTGGATATCACATATCTTCTCACAGCCATTGATGTTCAGATATTTCAAGGTTCCAGGGCATGGTAAATCTGGTAATCTTTCCAAAGAACTACAGTTGAAGAGCTCCAATTCTTCTAAGTGTTCAGCATTATGAAGGCCTGTTATTTCAACTAGCTTCAGGCAACCCCCAGCTTTTATTTCCTTCAGACCCTTTAAGTTCGAAAAGTCCGGTAAACCCTCAATGGAATAACACCCGCAGATGTTTAGTTTTTCCAAGTATTTCCATCTATCAAGGCCCTGGATACCAACCAGGTTTTCACAACATTCAGCATTAAACTCTTTCAGAAATTTCAAGTTCGAAAGATCTGGTAATGTTTCTAATGCTGTACAACCCCATATGATGATTGATCTTAATGACACTAAACGTCCAAGGCCCTCCAGCTTATATAGCTTCTCACAAGATGTTGCTGTCAAAGAAGTTAGGTACACAAGTTCTTCAAGCCCTTTGATTTCTATTAACTCATAGCACTGGCTGAGACACAATTCTGATAAGCGTTTCAAATTTGACAGATCTGGAAATCTCTCCAAATTTTGACCTTGGCTGACTTCGAGCTTCAATAGACTTGAGGGAAGATCTGGAAGCCAATCAATTTCATCACAAAGCCCAATGTGGAATTCAGCAAGTTGAGACAAAGTCTCCATCGTAGTTAAGGCACCCAAATCCTTGACTTTCATTGACAAGGTTGTTAAATTGATTAGTTTGGCAATATCTGGAATTGTATGACAAGTGAGATGTAGACATGTTAAGCTCGAGGGAAGCTCTGGCAGAGATTGTAGCTCTTCACATTTTTCTAAATCAAGCTCTTGGAGACAAGACAGCTTGTGAATGCTTTTTGGCAAAAGGGAAATGCAGGTCTTTCCTAACCGAAGGACTCGCAGTGAAGATAAATCCCCTATCTCACTAGGGATTTCTCCTTGCAGATATTTACACTCTGAGGCATCTAACTCTTCAAGCTTCTTCAACCTTCCAATGGTTGTAGGTAAAATTTCAATGAAACTTTGACTCATGAGCAGAACTTTCAGATTGTGCAGATTCCCAATGGACTGGGGTAGCTCCCTGATATACGAATCTGATAAACGCAGTTGGGTTAATGATGTCAACTTTCCAATGGAGTCAGGCAGTGTTTTCAATGATTTGCATCCCTGTAGCGACAATCTATGCAAGTTCTGGAGGGATCCTATGGAGCTGTCAATTCGAACCAATGATCTAGAATTATGAGCAGAAACAATCTCAAGCTTCCTCATGCGACCTATGGACATGGGAATCTCTTTTATGGAACTGCCATCAATAAGAAGCTCTGTCAATTTTGTCAGTCTCCCCATTTCTTTAGGTAGCTCCTTGAGTTTGTCACATCCCCTCAGACTTAAGGATTCGAGTTTCCCAATATTCCTGATAGAAGGATGAATTTTGACCAGATTAACACAATATTCAAGATTCAAGATCTCAAGATTCTGGAGAGCTGAGAAGTCAGGAGTTTCAGTCAAATTATTGCAGTGCAGAAGCTTCAGAACTTTGAGCTGGTTCATGATCCACCACAAACAAAATATAGCAACGTTAGCTCTTGAATTTATCACACACCTTGCAAAAGAAAAAAGAAGATAGAGATTTACCTTTTTAAATCCATTGACATGGTGCCATGCGTCCCAGTGTTCTGTGAGACCACTGACTCTTACATTAAGAATAACCAAGTTCTCTGGCTGAAAGTTTGTTGGGAAAAAAGATGTTGAACAGGCCATCCAATCAAGCCATCTTAATTCAGGAAGAAGGTCCTTGAAATCTCCTGTGACTTCTGCCTGCTGGATACGAAGGTACCTTAAGTTTGGCAGTTTTCTAAACTGCTCATTTGTTAAGCAGTATGGTTCAGAAAGGGAAGGGGAATACTTAAGATGGAGGGCCTTAATCTGATCCGTTCCCTGCAAGTGCCCAGAAACTGAGGAATAAGTGTGCTGCACAAGACCGAACGGAGGCTAATGAAAAGTGTGACACATTGTTCCATTTGTTCCATATGTATATTTGGTATAATTGTACATCCATCCAATTTATAACAGAACTCTAAGGATCATAAAAGCATTGACGCCAGGCAAGTTCCATTACCACGTATGGGAGCTCTTCGAATTAATCCAGTTCGACCGCTTTCTAGTTTGACTGGCTTTTCTGGTTTTGATCGATTTTCTTACAGGGGGTCAAACAGAATAGAGCACATAACCAATAACCAGTAGAACCAATTGTGTGTGATTGTGTCATGTAGCAACCTGAGATATTATCCTGCTGAACCAGACAATGTCTAAACATGAAAACACAAGTTAGGCTGGATGTCTACGTTTTCATCTTTGGGGTAGCTTATATCGCAGACACGATTTGATATGAATAGCTTGACACCTTATCAGCGGTACCGTGCCTAAGCTGATGGTGCCACAAATTTGCCAATACTACCCACAACCCTTTTTTTAACTAGGAAGATGACGCTCCACACTTTTAGGGCACTTTTATAGCCTAAAAGAGGTAAGTAAAAAGTAGAGAGCAGAAAACATTGTACCTCATTTCTCCCGAGCACTTTCAAAGCTTCCTCATGAATCCATAATCTACTCCGTTCACTTGGCTTGACAGTGTTTTTCTTAGAAACAATACTTCTACCAAGATCTCTCAATTGATCATGCATCCATAGCCGATTTCCCCTATTGCCGTGGACAATTTTGACCAGGGACATGAGACTCAACACTTCTAGTCCCAAGTTTGGATAAAAGCCACAGTCATCCCACATATATATTGGTAGTCTTGGATCTGTTCTAATGAAAAAACATGCAATGTCGAGAAATATTTGCTTCACATCATCAGTTAGCGTATCGTAGCTTATCTTCAGCTTCTCTTCAACCTTCTCATAAGGCACTTCTCTCAACTTCTTTAACGTGTCTCTCCACGCTGCTTCGCTTTTGTCGCACAAGAGGGACCCAATAACCTCAAGAGCCAACGGGAGCTGCCCAGTGGTTGAGACGATATCTCGACAAAGGTCGTTGAAGGCAGGAGGAGGGAAGTCACGTTGAAACGCATGTCTACAAAATAGAACCATAGAATTTTCTTCGTCCAATCCCATGAGCTCATATGCCCAGTATGATGTCCCAAACTGATTAAGAATAGCCTTATCTCTAGTTGTAATAATGATCCTACTTCCAGGACCAAACAACCCATGCCCTCCCACAAGTGCGTCTAACTGATCTTTGTCACTCACATCATCAAGAAAAATGAGAACTCTTTTACCTCCAAATCTAGAACTGATTATATTGATTCCGTGGTCTCGGTTAGAAACTCCGTGGGGGCTTCCTTTAAGAACTTCTGAGATCAATTCCTTCTGCAAGTGCACAATTCCCTCACGCGATTCTGTTTCTCGGATATCTGCTAAGAAGCCGTGGCGCTCAAATTGTCTTGACAGTTCATTGTAGATAACTTTGGCAAGAGTTGTTTTACCAGCACCACCCATTCCATAAATTCCAAGTATCCGAATATCTTCAAATTTAGTATCTACCATAGTCATAATTTCTTTTACATGAATGTCCACTCCCACCAAGTGTGTAGGGGTCACTAACTTAAAAGCATTCTTTAACTCGCTCAAAACCTTTACAACAACCGATTTTATGAGCTCTGCCTCATTCCTGTCAAAATAGCGTTAAGATTGAGATCATGAACAGATATCAAAAGTGAAACTTACTAGAACAAACTCAGATAATGAGCAACAAGATGAATTGGCAAATTGATAATGGTCGATTGTCTAAACAACTAAAGTACTCTGCCACAAAATAATCATCTCATATGAAAGAGGATTTGGAAGTACCCATTAGCGATATTTTCGGATACCAGTCCTTTCAAGGATCCAACGTCTTTGAGTGCTTGTCTCCATTCCTGGACATCGCTATCCCCGAGACGCCGCTTCGCGTATGAATTGAATACATCTCCAAAGGTTCCTTTGAGCCATTTCACATCTGCGGGCTCTACTTTATAGAATATGGGCAAGATCATTTGTTTCATCTCTTTCTTGCACTTGAGCATCCGAACGAGCTCAGAAAGGCACCATTTACTGGAAGCATAACACTCCGAGAGAACCGGGATCGAGATCTTACTGTTGTCGATGGCCTGGAAAAGCTGCGGGCCAATCTCCTCTCCTAGCGGAAGCTCGTCGTCGTCTCTGAACACCCGAACTCTCGCTTCTTGGAGTCGCTGGTAGAGGTGGCTTGTGAAGCCCTTGCGAGAGTCTGGACCTCTAAAGCTTAAGAAGACATCATAATCACATCCTGATGATGCATCCGATGAAATTGGGGACTTCGAAACCGGCTTCTCCACGAAGGTAATTTCTGTGCTGTTCATCTTCAGAAATTCTAAGGGGATGGAAACAGAAAGCAAGATTAACCGGATGCGAAACTACTGCAAAAGAATGACAGATCTGAGGATACAGATTTCCTGTCTTTATACAGTGTTCTCGCGTTTTAGCGTTTTAAATTTGATGGAGGGAAACAAGTCAAGGTCCATCCTCGAGGTGTCCTATCAGAGACAGACAAAACATCACTCGGTCAGGAGTACGGTTTGACGTGGACAGGTCATCCACGGAGATGCCCGTGAAAAACGCGCATTGAGTCCATCACCTCCGCATGTATCGTCTAAATTTACTGAAACAGAGTGTTAGATAAAAAAATCTCGTGTTTGGAAATTAATATCATACAGGACAATTAATAATTTTATTTAACACGTAACTAATTGACTTATGTTTTGACTTATGTTTTTTTCAGAGAAGGTGGATTCGAATGTTGATAGACTTGAATTTGATATTTCTTTTGACAATTTCCTCACGTGAAGACATTACAAGCAAATGATGTGAGAGTCAAAATTTGATTGGTGAGAGGATGAAGAAACAAAGGCACAGATAGAAACAACTTTGGAAATGGAGAGAACTAAGCAAGAACAAAAGTTATCCACCGAAGAAGATCATTCTCCTTTCCTTTTTTTTGGGAAGAAAGGAGGATTTAGACAAAATCAATGAAAAAGTTTGGGCCCTATTTGTTTCGATGTGGTGTTGTTGTTACAGTCCTCACACACAACAAAATGGAGATTTAAGTTGAGACATTTAATATAAAGTATATCTTAATTGAAAGGGAACATACTAACACTAAGTCACATGTAAGAAAAAGTTTATTGAGATGCATATGTGAATTATGTCAAGAAGTCTAATATCAGAGAAATTTGTGTATTGTAAAATAGTTGCTAATCACACTTAGCCCACAATTTGTTCATTTAGTCTTTCAAGGGAAAGTGTATTTAATTGGATATGTTAATAGACTTAGATATTTCTTCTTAGTTTAAAAAAAAATACTAAGTTGTATGGGAACCTATCATTCCAAAATGACACAAAATAGCTCTTTGGTTCTAACAAAATGAAGCAGTGTCATCTATAGACTTTTAACTTATTCAATGTAGTTCTTGAACTATTCCTAAATTTTTAATTTATTCTCTAAACTTCTAATTTATTCTCTAAACTTTTAATTTATTCAATCTAGTCATTGAACTTTCCATAATAAAATAAAATCAATCCTTCAATATCTATCACAAGTTTTCATAATTACACTATTGCCCATATTTTATAAAGTTTTTATTTTATTTCATTTCAATCATTTTTCTAAATCAACAAGAAAATATGCTATCTTTTATTGCCTTTTTACTTTTTATATCTTTTAAATGCTACTATAGTTTCATTTAAGTATATTTTGACTTATAATCTCTATAATAGCAAGTGTTTTTATAGGAATATTTGATGACAATAATAATTTATCTATACCTATACTAATCTAAATATTTTTCTTAATTTTTCTTATAAATAAAACTGTCAAGTACTTATTTCTCCGAAAGACAAGATCAAAGGGATTTTCCTCCTTTTTCCCAATAAATTGACGGACTTATACCATTGGGATACTTCGAATAAACTCCATTTTTGTTATAGCTATTGAAGACCTCCCTTAGCCAGTTAGATTCATTGAATAGGAAGAAAATGATTTACCTCGGTAGTGTACAGAGTCTAATAACGAGAGGAAACGTGTAAAAGAGAGTGAGTAAACGAGCGATAGGCAAAGTAGTCCATTTTCAATCTTATCTTGACTCTCGCCTGGTTAGGTACTAGTGATATCCCTTTCATTACATGCCAGCTGAATTTATAGAGTTGTTGGGAAATGAAAATGACATCAACTCTTTCCTCCCGATTTGATACATTGTGGCTTTCCCACCATTCCTTCAAAAACTTTTCTAAAGAAGCATGGGACGGCTCTACTCCTTACGGTGCTACTTTGTGTTTCGTGTATGCTTAATGAAATTAAGGAAGCAAGAATATCAATCCGATACAACTGTAAATGAGGTTTTGTTTTCATTATCAAAAATATCATAAGTTAAAATATAAGTAAATGGAATTATTGTAACATTTATAAAGATGAAAAATGTAAAAAAGTAACAAAAAGATAGCCATGTTTAATGTTGACCGAATAAATGGATTAAAAATGAAAAGTTATTTTAAAATTAGGGTAATAGTGTAATTTTGAAAATTTTTAACTTTTTATGGAAAGTTGAGGAATTAGATTGAACAAATTAAAAGTTTTGAGATTAAATTGGACATTTTAAGAATAATTCAAAGACCATATTGAATAAATCAAAATTTTAATAATGACATTATATATTGAGTTAAAGTTTACCTAAAATGTATCCGTTTATCATTCGTTTATGCTTTCTCTGAAACTCTTTATCCCTCCAAGTATTTCTCTATAGACTTTTGCCTGAGGCTTGTGAGCCTTGAGTCAACATGTTAATTCTTAGTCATAGGACAAAGAAAATTGAAAGTAAAAGTAAGAAAAGAATTTGAGATATAAAATTTTATCTTGATTTATCCTTAAATAAGGATTCCGTCCAATTGATGATTCTATTATGATTAATACTTGACACCTCTTTATTACATCTCTCAATAAAAATATATATATTCAATAATTACTCACGAATTCAAATTTAAACTATTAATGAAGTATACTCGGACTAAAATGGGAGTACAGATTGTAAACCCCTCTCTTTATTAATGAAATGGAGAGCACAGTAACTTGAAGTTATCCGTACAGAGGATACTTTATTGATTGGGCCCAGTCGAACATCCGTTTCTGGCCTCTTGTTCACACACAAGTAATTGACTATGGCCATGCTTGATTTCTGCCTTCTTGCGGGGTCCGGTCCTCTATTCAAGTCACAGATAATCAGGCCTAGTCTAGCCTTCCAGTCTATGCCGTTGTAGCTGGAATCTGAAGTTTCACTCAATGGCTTGAGGGTCACGATATATATATAAATAGATGCACTAAAAATTTTAAAACCTATCTTAAAAATATAATTAATTTTTAAAACTTTAAAAAATAAAAATAAGTCTTAAAATTTGATACAAAAATATAATCGAGTCATAAAATTTTCAAAAAATGCACTCAATTTCTAAAATTTATCACGAAAATGCAATCGAGTTCTAAAATTTTTAAAAAATGCTATCAATAAATGACATGATTTGATCAATTTGACAAATTTTAATACTTGATTACACTTTTTAAAATTTTTATGACTCAATTGTACTTTCATGACAAGTTTTAGGATTTAATTAAATAATTTGAAAGCTTTACAACTAAATTGTACTTTATTCATAAATTTTAGGATTTTCCATGTATTTATTTCTTTTTCTTATGACTAAATTCTGTCATCAAGACACTAGTGTAATTCAAATTAACCAGCTGTCTAAGTCTGCCCACATCTCTAGGCACAAGACCAATTTCCAGGAATATATTTCTCCAGCAAGCGTTTCTCTAATGGAAACCCTCCAAGTTCCCATGTTTAAGATTAACTGTTCACGTTTTCCTGCAGAATACTTGTTAAGCAAACTGTAAGTTCTGTTTTAGAGGTCTCGGTCAACCCTAGTAGCAGATTTCACATTTGAACCAGCGAGCAACACGGAATAGAATTTATGGCAAGGTCCTTGGCGGTAGCTTGTGGACCATGTAAATGAATAACATTCTCAGTTACGCCAGCACAAAGATGTCAATGGGATTTGAAATGACGGAGGGCATTTGTATGCTATTCTTACTAAATTTAACGAAGACAAGTATGACAATTTGTAAGAGAAGTACCCAAACAACGGCCATCGACAGACTTCAGTGAAACTGGGCTAAAAGTAATGTGCCTGCTTAGAATCGTAACTGAGGTTCAAGCAAATGCACATGGAACTAAATTCACCATTTGCCACAGACATCTAAACTTGATCGGATGGCAATCAGAGAATACAAGTTTCAAAGAAAATACTAGCTTGCAAATGGCCAAAACAACAGAGAGGAAAGACCATTAGACAAGTTATACATTTTCGGCCACTTCAGGCATTTCTTATAAAAAGGGAAAAGGAAAGCTGCTTCTTTAGTAATTAAAATGCTTGTTCAAGGAGTAGAATTCATGGAGTATCGGATTTCAGTCACCATAACAAAAATATATGCTAACAGGAATTCAGGTGAATTAGTGCAAGTGCTGATTAAAAAAAATTTCATAAAAAAGCCCTAGTATAAAAAAATATTAACCAAAATAATTGAATGGCTGCTAGAACATGACAAAGATGTAAACTTGTCGAGTTCATTATTTATTATTTTATAGTGTTAGCAAGTTGGGCCTAATTATGTATTTGACCCATGAAGTTGTAGAAGGCTTGACCTAAGCCTATAAATACTTCTTTTGATCTCAATAATAGTAAGGGAAAATTCCAATTAAGGACCCCAGTGATCTCGTTTTCTAAAATAAAAGTATGAAGTAGACATTATTTCAAATAATGGTCTGAAGCGACTATATCAGTTCCAAAGAAAGGTTTGAAGTGGTTATGATTATTTCCAACAAGAGCCTAACCTTACTAGCCGTTAAAATTTTTTGATCAATTAGGGATATTTTCGTCCAAACATGAATTAAATTAGATTAAATTTTTTTAGCTTTTTTCAAAAAAAGAAGAAGAAAAACACTCCCTCTCGCTTGTGATTACTGCCCCATTGGCGATGGGGTAGTAGTGAAGGCCAACGGGGTCATTGCGCCTAGGTGAGGGCTAGCGACCCTCATCCACCGGAGGTGAGGGCTTACCTACTGATCAGAACTAGGAGAAGGTGTGGACCATTTCCTAGATCTGGATGAGGGTTGCTCGCCCTCACCACGGCTTGGGTGAGTATTGCTGGCCCTCGCCCAGTTCCCCCCAGACTTGTGGCGAGGTCCGAGGGTGCTAGGCAAGGGCCAGTGGGCTACAGTAAGGGTGGGCGACCCTTGCTCAGATTTAGGAGAGGGTCCCCACCCTCTTTCAATTTCAACGAGGGTTAAGTGAGGGCTTGCTAGCCCTCACCCAAGCACTGGCGACCGCACCATCCTTCACCACCACCCCATCGGCAATGGGGTGATGGCTACAAGCGGGAGGGAGCTCCTCCCTTTTGTGAGTGTTTTGCTTTTTTTTTTTTTTAATTTAAATATTTTTATGAAATGAAAAACAGAAAAATGAAAAATACTTATAAAATCAAGAGGAAATTGCCCTTCATCTATAGTGAGTTGAAGTTTTTATTTTATTTTATACTGATATGGCCACTTTAGATTTTTATTTGAAACAAAATTAACTTTGGGCCCTTATTTAAGAAAGTGAGAGCATTTTGGGCCCTTATTTAAAATGTGTCTATTTTAGGTCCTTATTTGAAAAAATGAAAAAACTTCAGGTTCTTATTTTGAATTTTCCCTAATAATAATCAAAATGCTTGTTCAAGGAATAGAATTCATGATGATAAAAAAAGAGGAATAGAATGTAGAAATTTTCTCTATATAAATAATTAATTAATAAAAAACAATCAGATCCATATATGACTATAAAACACCAAAACCTATATGTACAGCGGAATTAAAACGTACCTGTTTTGTTTGAGCCATAGTTTTACTTGATGAAAAACAGATCAAACTGATGTAATCAGTGATCTATCGGAATGCCAGATCTTCCTCTCTATGACCTATTTCAGTATAGCAGCTTTTAACGGGACAAAGCGACTGATATATATAATCTACCATTTTATAGGCTAGAGAGGGGACCTAGCAAACCCTAATCAATAGCGTGTTAACTGGGCCCCTCCCATTACGGACTTCAGTTAAATACAATTGCCTACACTTTACTGCTCAACTAGGCCCGTTATTAATAGATGCCATAACCCAATTCAATAAGATCACTTAAGGGTTTAACAAATATATTGGAATATCCATTAACCCGATTATATAAAATAGAAAATTAATTAATTAATGTAAACCCATTATAGAAAATTTCTAACATAGAATTCATGGAGAATCAGATTTCATTCACTATAGATAATTCGTACCGAATTATATACGCTCACATGAATTTAGGTGAATTAGCATAAGTACTGGTTAAACAAGTTTTTCATTAAAAAAAAACCTATTATAACAAAAGTATTAACCAAAATAATTGAATGACTGCTAGAATATGACAAAGACTAAAGCCAATATGCATGCAAAACTCGACCATTTTTAATGCATCCCATGAAAACATCTCTATGGATTCTCCTGGCTAACGGAATGGTAAAAAGACACGCTGCTCTTCTGAGAAGTCTAAGCCAATATGAGAACTACGTATTGAAATGAACTCCAAAAAGCCATGCGCAAGCCAAGCCAAGCCAAGCCAAGCCAAGCTAACATTGAAAGCCATATTAACATCTCTCTCTCTCTCTCTCTCGCTGGGAATCAGGAAAAGCCTCGAATAATCCGTCTCTCTCGCTGGGAATCAGGAAAAGCCTCGAATAATCTGTTATTAGTTAACTAACCGGACAAGAACACTCAGAAGCAAAATTAACGACATTTCTTGAATTCTACCGAAAACCGAGGTCTCTTTTCTAGAGAACTCCTACACTTTGTTACCGTCCAACTCTTCCTACACCTATTTATATGTTCCATGAGGCATTCATCTGACTCACAACAAAAAACTTTTTATACACAAAATATTCTTGAACTCAAATTACCAGCACATACGAGCAGGCACAGTAGAACCGTAGAAGGAAGAAAGAGAAGAGAATGGCTACCATAGCAGCTGAGACGATGCTTCGATGTGTCATAGAAGGGAGCTTGTTGATGAATGATGTGGAGATCGAGCGGAGGCCATACCATCGCAATTGCGGGTGTGCCCTTCACAAGTTGAAAGGTGACCGGCCGACCGCTTGCTCTCATCATAACAACGTGTCATTCCCCAAGAGAGATTTATCCAGTAATTGCTCTTTTTCTGTGGCAGCTTCCAAGTTCTCTTCTCATTCTTCCCTATTGAAGGGTTCTTCCATCGGTAGCAAGGACAGCACGCAACAGTGAATTAGCTTCGCCCACTAGATGGTAGGCATGCACTGGAGGCATTATTACATCTGGAATAGAACAGGAAGGTCAGAAACAGAGGATCTGTACATTCTTGTTTTGACCCATAAAGTGTTCCTCGAGGCAACAAAACCTCAGAGGATTGATAGCACCCCCTTCTTCTCCATCTCCCCCCTGCAAATTCAAGACTTTTACCTGTATACACATTCTTCTTTCTTGTTTTCTTTCTCATGGGACAACAGAAGTTGAATTTGTCAATTGAATGAATCAAGTTAGTGGCCTTTCCCACACAGTCAAGTCTCATTCTCATAACTTTTATTTTGTTTCTCAACGCCGGTGAGCAAGGGTGCTTAACACAAGGGAAACTAGACAGCAACTATTTCCTGAATCTTGGGCACAGCCCTGTCCAACCAACCTGAGTTAAAACCAAGCCTGATGGAAGATCAACCAGAAACTACGCGTTGAACTTCCTTGTTTATTTGCTATTCTCATTTAGTCGCTTGGTTGAATATTTTTCTTGCGATTCCTTAAACTAATCCTTGGGATCCCCAATCCCGACCCAATTTTCTAAGCTCTAAGTTAAATTTTGAAGGCCTAGGAAGCGAGAATCTGAGCTTCCCTAGATTTTGCAGTCCATTGCTAGCAAAGGGAAATTGGGTTAACAAGGGGAAGCTGCATCCAATGACCAGTATTCTTTATTTCTCTCTCTCAATCTCCATCCTCAATTCCGAAAAAAAAAAAAGGACAAATATAAAAAACTAATTAAAATTTCAAAAAATAAATTATGGTTAAAAATTATCCACGTCAATATCGGTCGATATCTATGTTAGTGCTGGCCGGATGGATTAAATTAGTATAATTGCAAAAGGTTTATGACTAAATTGACAAAAGAAAAAATTTATGACTAAATTGATACAATTGCAATACATTTAATATATCATTTTTATAATTCTCCCATCATATGAATCATCTTTGTTTTTTTTTCCCTCATTAATTAACTATCCATTTTCCTTGAAACCTCCTGCAGACGGAATAAAAAAGATTACAGAGAAAGGGATGATTCTATCAAAGAGTGACGATTTGATCGCTTTCGAATGAACTTACGAATTTTTCCTGAAGTTACTGACTCTTATATTAAATTAGCATCTTCCTTTGACTTAGCTACCGACTTTGTTCTTCCAATAAATGTTTATTTGATTCATTCTGATTTACCAGATTTTGCCCACTCTTATATGAAACTAACGGATGCCCATGCGTTGCACAGGTCTAAGACTATATTTTTATATTGTTCTAAATGTTGATGTCGAAAATAAATTTTTGCAAAAGAAAAAAGTAATAAGCAAAAAACTATAACAAAATGAATATTCACATCAATCAAATTCTTAGGGAGTTTACACGGAGCTTTATTTAAGGTGGATATGAATCCATCATCAAGCTATATCATCCGATTAAACGAATGCATAAGACAAAAACTTGCAGTATCTATTAAATTAGGACATAAGTAGATGCAACATTTGGAGAACCAAAAAAAAAAAAAAAAAAGAGAGTCAATACTCTCTCATCTTTTTGATAACCATTTATTGTCTTTTTTTCTTCTTTTGGTGCTCATCAGTCATCAAACATGATAATGTGACACAAAGAGAGTTATTAGATATCTTGCGGAAATATGCAAAATTCAACTAGCAATCTTGAAGAAATTTGCAATATTTTTTTTTTCAAGAATACATGACTACATTTCCCTTGATTTATTATCAAAATAAAAAATTTACATCTTCCTTCCTTTTCTTGTGTAAATTTCATTGTGAAAAGTTGGTTGTTTGTACGTTGACATCTATTGATGTGTAACATTAAATATTGTTTCCAACTTTGTAAAATTTAGTTTGGTTAATCATGATTATCCATTACATGAGAACGTTATATTCTACCTAGGTCCAACATATCTCACATCTGGCATGAATATTGCCAAGGAAAATCATCTAATGCTAGTTAAATAAATTAGAAAGTACTCGTCTAGCGATTTGGTCTATATTTCACGAGCACTATACTGTTCATGGAACAAGAAACGATTCTTAAAAAGCATGACGAAAGAACGGGGAACAGAACTAGAAGAAACAAGAATTTAACCTAGAATCCTACAAAAGTATACAAAACAAATTGCAAAGATTCGCTTCGCTAACGAGCTAGCCTAGAAAGGGACAGGTTATTGGAGAATACATGCTAGCGTTATTACTCCTTGAAGTTCACAAATTTAGTTAACTAACGGCCTGAAAAGTTCTTTGGAACAGGTTAACCATTATCTTGAAATCAACCAAGACCAATATCACTCTCTAGGGAACTCCTATGTCCCACTAGCATACACCAATTCCATATTCTATATAAATGATTCACAGGGCTTGGGAAAGATCCACAAATTACCAGCTATATTCTCAAACGAACCAACATACACAATCAAAGATCCGGGAGAACTGCAGAGAGAGAAGTGAATGGCCACCATAGCAGCTGAAACAATGGTTCGGTGCGTCTTTGTTGGAAGCTTGTTAATAAATGATGTGGGGATTGAGCGGAGGCCATACCACCGCAACTGTGGTTGTGCGCTACACAAGTTGAAAGGAAGTCATTCAACTGCTTGCTCCCATCATAACAGCATATCATTCCCATGGAAGGAGTTACCAGCCAACTCTTGCGTTGTCAGTGGTTCTCTGTCCCCAGCAAGGACAACAAATGGCATACAGACGCATTGTCTAGTAGCTGATAGGTATATATCAAAGGGATTGGATAGGAAAGAAGAAAAAGCGTTAGAGACAGGGAAGCTATTCTTTTTTATCTTTCTTATTTCTTGTCCTTACGTGCTCCTCAAGGTAAAGAATCGCCAGAGGATAAACAGCACAAGCTTCTTTGATAGAATCCTCCTGTAAATTCTGCCAAGTTCTATTGCAAACGAATTCTTTTCTTTATGTAATTACATGTGATGGAGAGTTACATCTATTTACTTGACGCATAAGTTAGCCAATTAGTAAACTTCCTTGCCAGCTTGTGGCAACAATGACAGGGGGAAACTGTGCTTAGCCAGTTTGATCTCATAAAGAGAAACGATTCCATGGAAGTGACGTTAGAAATATGGTAAGACAAGAATTTGTCAGTGAATTTCAATAGGACAGAGACAAATTAAGAAAACACTTGAGAGGTCCATTGAAATAGCTTTCCCTATTTGTCTCACTAAACTAATCAGATTGTCCTGTTTAACTATAAAAATATCCGGTAAGCCTCTTCTCCAAAAGGAGAGATGCGTGACCATTTAATTTCTTACTAAAGCATCCAAATAAAGAAAAAAAGTCATTGAGAAAATAGCCACATTACATACGGATTTTAAAAGTTTGTGGAAAATTTGTTCCTAGATAAATACCTAAATAATTGAAGAAGCAAGATTTTTTACTTAACCAAGTTGATCCTGTAAATAACATGATAAGTTACTGAAAAAAATCAACATTCGAGATGGGGTTCGACAAGAGAATACTGTAGCGGCGTGCTTGCTGATATTTACAAGGCATTGTTCTTAGAACAAGAGAATAGTATCCGAAGGAAGTAAAATGCAACAAATACAGACAAGGAGTCAGCATAGAGTCCCAGATGTTCATACAAAAGACCATCAGTTTCATCATAACTAACATTTGTAAGCATTCACTTTGTCAACAAATTGGTCAAAGAAAGAGACATCCATTTGGACGAATCTTGCTTGTAGCAAATAATTCTTGGGTTTTGGCTTTTACTGGCCAATGTCATAAAAGCGAAGCGGAGAAAACATTCAAGTTCAAAAGCCAGCTCATGGCTAGCCAAGCCAAGCTGCTCAAGTTTCTTAAACTCCAAAGTTAGCCCTACCAAAAAGCACAGGACGGTTAGGAATCAAGACGTCATTGCAATTTCAGCTGACAAACTGGCCAAGAACACTCGAGACTCTCGAACTCCTTAGAAATTTCCACCAGCGTCATTTTCTTTCTCTCGAGATTTCCCAATCCCGATGACCAAACATCAGGTTCTACTTTTATCAAAATGCAGTCAAAACCACGCAAAAATTTGAGAATTTAAAGAAATATGTTGAAATAACCTACATCACTTGATATGATGTTTGTGTGCTCTTCATATATATATAATTTTCCTCCACCTATTGCCTTCAGCATTTAGATTGGCCATTCTAATATGGTATCTTAGATAAATTCTGCCCCTTTTCGCCATTCATTTAAACTTAAAAAGAAAAACCAAAGAAAAAGGCTAAAATTTAGGACAAGTTTTTACTTTTCTTTAACTATATTCGCTAGATACATAATGACATTATCTTGGAATTTCAAGGTATATAGAAGCCAATTCATATCAATAAAATTTTATCTGAAATTTTTGTCAAGTAGTTCTAGGGCATGTACCGTCACGTGAATTTGTCATGATGTCAAAATAGATAGTGGTTGCTATTATGAGACAGTACAGTGCACAGAAACAGAATATAGTAGTGAACTACTGCTGCTCAAAGATATCAAGCACTTAGGATCCCATGCTTTGATATAGTTTATTACCAATCATTTCTTATTTACTTTTTAGGAATGAGAATTAGCCCTCTCACTATTCTCTTGTAACGGACGGCAATGCCAATATCGTATGTTGTTAGCAAATTTCAGGTGTGTGGGCTTTGAAGTTCGTCGAATAACAACTTATTTTGAGGATCACTTATGACATCATTCTCATTCTTATCAAGTTAATCAAGTTCACGGGAAAAACCGCTTGTTTCAAAGAGAGGAGGATGGGTTATCTTTAAAACATCCTTCAATAGGGAAACAATTCTTAGGACTCATTTAGCATGACATCTATAAGCCAGGCGCTTTTTTCTATAAAGTGCGTAATCGCCACAAAAGAATTACAAGAACAAAGATGCAATCGCACAGCATGGTTGCTCCTCCGCAGAAACTCTGTAAAAATTTGTGTGGCAATGAGAATCCTTCCATTTTGCGAGAAGGGCTCACACATTGCATCAGCTAGCCATTCATCACAAGCAAGTAATACAGAGGATGCACGAGCAAATCAACATTAAAAAATAAAGTACTTTTTTAAAATTATATCTTAGAGAATAATATAGTAGCAGTCCTCCTCCCAATGCATTCGATTAGAATCTCTCTTCTTATCGCAACATTCATATTCACATTGATAACAGAATGAAGGAAACTCTGTAGAAAGTGATGGAAGACAAGCAGCACAAACTCTAGAAAATGAAAGGTGATTAGTGTGTCCATCGTCCAGACTTCCATCTTACTAGAACAGAGTAAGTGTTGTTCCAAGATAACCTAATTCTTCCTCGTCAATTGAAAACATCAAAGCCTAGATCCTTTTGTTCATACCAAACAGTGTCCTTCAAGCATAAACAAACATTTGTGAAAATCCAATGCTTAACGATTTAGAATAGCCACTGCGGAAAAATCTATACTGACTCTTTAACTGCAAATAGAAATTTCAAAACCCAAAGCCAAGCCATGAGATATTCCCTCTCTGCTCTGTGAGGAATCACAGCATCCCTAGGGAATTGCGAACTAGTTAACTAACTTGACAAGAACACCACATAACAAGAATCTTGGCAATTCTAAAATCACAAAGCTCTCTCTCGAGATCATCCATCCTCTCTAAGTTATGCTATTTCCAAATACCCGAGTGGCTGCTAGAAAATGACAAAGTTGTAAACCCAACATGCATACAAAACTCGGCCGTCGTAATACAATAACATTACAGCGTTTCTATGGATTCACTTGGCTAACGAAATAATCCAAGGAGACGCTGCTCTTCGGAGAAGTCTAAGCCAATACCAGAATCTACATATTGAAAATGAAGTACAAACCACGTGGCAGCCAAGCCAAGCCGACATTTGAAGCCATATTAACCGAGCTCTCTCTCTCTCTCTCTCTCTCTCTCTCGTAGTAAGGAATCGAGAAAACCCTCGAAAATCCCGTTGTTAGTTAACTAATTTGACAAGAACACTCGAAGCAAAATTAAGACATTCCTTGTATTCTACCAAAAACCGAGGTCTTATTTTCTGGAGAACTCCCACAGTTTGTAATCGTCCATCTCTTCCTAGTCCTATTTATATGTTCCCCAAGGCACTCGACTGATTCACAAAAAAAAACTTTAGGCATAAAATAGCCTTGAGCTCAAATTGCCAATCCATAAGCGGAAGCGTGGGGGAAACTTAAGAAGGAAGAAAGAAAAGAGAATGGCCACCATAGCAGCTGAGACGATGCTTCGGTGTGTCGTAGATGGAAGCTTATCAATGAATGATGTGGAGATCGAGCGGAGGCCGTACCATCGCAATTGCAGGTGTGCACTTCACAAGTTAAAAGGCGACCGCCCAACTGCTTGCTCTCATCATAGAAACATGTCATTCCCCAAGAGAGAATTATCCGGTAATTGCTCTTTGTCCATGGCAGCTTCCAAGTTCTCTTCTCATCCTTCCCTGTTGAACGGTTCTTCCATCAGTAGCAAGGACTGCATATGACAGTGAGTTAGCTTTGTCGACTAGACAGAAGGCATGCAGTGGAGGCATGATACGGCTGGAGTAGGACAGGAAGGTCAGAAACAGAGTATCTGTACATTCTTGTTTTGACCCTTACAGTGCTCCTCGAGGGAACATAACCCCAGAGGATTGATAGCACCGGCTTCTCCATCTTCCTCCTGTAAATTCAAGACTTTTATATGTATTCACATTCTTCTCCTTGTTTTCTTTTACATGGGACAACGGAAGTCCAATTAGTAGTTGAAAAAGATTAAGTTAGTAGCGGTTCCCACTTAGTTGAGTCTCATTCCCATAACTAGCGTTTTATTTCTCAACGACGGTGAGAGAGGGTGCTTAACGCAAGCCTACTGGAAGATCAACCAGTAACCATGCATTAAACAATTTGTTTATCTTCTATTCTCTTTAGCCTCTTGATTGAATATCTGCTTTGCGATTCCTAAAACTAATCTTTAGGGTCCGTAATCCTGATAAAAAATTTTAAGCTTAGCAACTGAAAGTTTAAGCTAAATGTTGAGTTCCTAGGAGGCAAGAGCCCGAGCTTCGCTTGTTTTTGTATTCCATAGGGGAATTGGGTTAACAAGGGGAAGCTGCATCCAATGACTAGTTTTTTTTTTTTTAACTCTCACTCTCCATCCTTAAACAAAGTATTTCTTAGCTTTTAGTAAGAAGTCTACTATTTTGTCTTTAATGTTTTTCTGGCATTTAGTACGAAGCGGCGAAGATTTGCATGTTTGCATGTATATAAGAACAAGGCGCACCAATCTGATATCAAATATATTTTCAATGGTTATGTAATGGCCACGGTAGGTCAAAACCATCTATATGCTAAAGTAATTTGCATGCGTTGCTCAAGGGACTATATGCCTGAGCTAAATTCAGCGTGGGATAGTCAATCATAAGGATGCGATTCACCACATTACTCTAGTGAAAGAGTTATTGAGATAAGGCAAGCTTGATGTTTAGGCACGTCAAGCGCCGCACATGCTTGTCCTCAGCTAGAAAACTTTACCACCCATGACAATTACTTGCCTTACTTTAAATTGCTAAGCGAAACCTCCAAACTCAGAACTCTACCTGTTTTGTTATTTAGAGAAGCAATGAGTGTGCTAGAAGTCCTAAAACTTGTCACAAAAATGCGATTGAATTCTAAAACTTTCAAAAAGTACAGTTAAGGCAATTGTATCCTAAAACTTTCAAAAAGTGTCATGAAATCCTAAAACTTATCATGAAAGTATAATTGAGTCCTAAAACTTTAAAAAGTGTAATCAACCCAGGGACTTGACATAATCATTTTGACAACTTTTAGGATTTAATTACACTTTTTGAAAGTTTTATAACTCAATTGACTTTTGTGATAAGTTTTAGGATTCAATTATACTTTTAAGATAACTTTTAGAACTTCCAATGCATTTACCCTTTTTAAAGAATTGGAAAATAATAAGGTATTTTCAACTTAACATGCTTGTTGAAGACATGAAAATCATTTTTCTAATCCAAATTTGCCAATATGATGCCACAAATTCAGATGGAAGAGCAAAGTAGCTGATGTAAACTAAATTTTAATGACAAGCAAAGAACAAGTAACAGTTAAAACAATGCAAAGGAAGCATATACATATAGACAAAATAGAGCCAGTTGTGCACATAAGGACATTTGTCTAACGGATTCCTTAGAAAAGTCCTTTGGAGAAATCTACGCCAATCTTTGAAATATATGCCATAAACTTCAGAAGCATGCTGGCTCTTTAACCCATTTTTACCTAGGACTCTCTCTCTCACGGATTCCTTAGAAAAGTCCTTTGGAGAAATCTACGCCAATCTTTGAAATATATGCCATAAACTTCAGAAGCATGCTGGCTCTTTAACCCATTTTTACCTAGGACTCTCTCTCTCTCTCTCTCTCTCTCTCTCTCTCTCTCTCTCTCTCTCTCTCTCTCTCTCTCTCCACATAGCTAGGAATCAGGAAATTCTCGGAAAAACCGTTAACTTATAAGTGAATTTTAAAAAACTAATGGCCCTGAAAAGTACTCTCTCTCCCTGTATACAATGTCTAAAATTTAACATGTAAATAAATTCATCACAAGGATCAATACGCTGCAAATTAATTCATTCAGATGTATATCATTAGGATGATCAGACAACAGATCGCATTACTCCATTATCCAAATCAACATAAAAAGGTCCAAGGAGCTCATACTTTAGATCTATGATGCTAATAGAAACTCCGACATGTCTTCTCCACGAGAGAGATTGCTTGACCATCCTATTTCTTATGAAGTGAAAGTTGGAGAACAAAGTATACATCAGTTATTCCAATGATGAAAATTACAAAAATGAAAATGCTTAATTCAATTTAGGTCGAACATGTCTCATATTGGACATGAATGTTACCAAGAAAAATCATCAAGTGTCGGTTACTTGAATTCGAAAATACTCTACTGGGTATTTTCCCTATGTTCTCCGAGCACTGTATTATTCATAGAACAAGAAACAGTTCTTAGAAGGCATAACCAAAGAAAGCAGAAAAATTTGTCAAGAAAGACAGAACTAAGATCCTCCTATACATAAAGACAACCACCAGTTTCATACAAAACAAAGTGTATAGATTCGCTCGAAAGAACTAGCCTGGAAATTGACGTAATATTGGAGAAATATATGCTAGGCGCTATCACGTTCTTGGTGTTCACTTTTTAGTGCCCTAAACCAGCCAAGCCAGCTCAAGCCTAGTGTTCTCTCTCTCATGCTACTAGCAATAACGGCATTCCTCGGGAAGAACAATTTTAGTTAACTAACGGCCCAAAAAGCTCTTTGGAACGGCTTCGGCATTCTCTTGAAATCAACCAAGACCAATATCACTCTCTAGGGAACTCCTATGACCAACTAGCATACACCAATTCCAAATTCTATATAAATTCTTCCCAGGACTTGCGAAAGATTCACAAATTACCACCTGTGTTCTCAAACAAACCAACACACAAAACCAAACGAGAAGATCTAGAAGAACCCGCTGAGAGAGAAGCGAATGGCCACCATAGCAGCTGAAACCATGCTTCGATGCGTCTTTGATGGAAGCTTGTTAGTAAATGATGTGGATATTGAGCGGAGGCCATACCACCGCAATTGCGGTTGTGCATTGCACAAGTTGAAAGGAAGTCGTTGGACTGCTTGCCCCCATCATGACAACGTATCATTCCCCAGGAAGGAGTTATCAGCCAACCGCTCTGTGTCCACAGCAGCTTCCGAGTTCTCTTCTCAGTCTTGCTTTGTCAGCCGTTCTTCTGTCAGCAGAAAGGACAGCAGTCGACAGTAAATTAGCATGGCCAAGCAGATGATAGGTATATGTTGGAAGGAATGGACAGGAAAGATGAAAAAGGTTAGAAACAGGGATGCTGTTCTTTTTGTTCTTTCTTAATTTCTTGTGTCTCTGTGTGCTCCGCAACGTTCAAAATCTCCTGAGGATAAACACCATAGGCTTCTTTCCTAGATTCCTCCTGTAAATTCTGTTGAGTTCGATTGCAACTCATTCTTCTCCTTATATAATTATATGGGATAAAGAGTCAAATTTTTCATGTTGGCATATATAATTGCCAGTTAGTAAACTTCCTTACTCTGTTCTCTCTTAAATACTCATGAGTTGTGACCGTGAGCTCTACAATGTGAGATCTAATCAATTTCTCAGCAATGGCCAACTAGGGTACTTACAGGATATATAACATAAGTCTAATGCCACATCATAGCCGCTCACAAGAGGAAGCCAAAACATAATCTCTTAAAGATACCTAGTTGGATTCAATTTGCTTGAAAGCTTGGGCCAATTATTTTAATTGCTCTACTTTACTGTGATCAATTAAATTTGACATTCTTTTTTGCGCTCCCATTCCACAGGTGCAACCTAACAACACTGATAAAACAGGACAACAACAGTCTCTTGGACGCAAATCCTCACCCAGTGAACCTAAAGTGAAATACGCATTTGAGTAATGAGATGTATTCAGTTTCTGCCTTTGTACTGCTAGATGTATGAGATGACTGTATGTTTACAGAAACAAAAGAAAAGCTTACTCAATAGTTCAAACATCAGATGAATTACAAATTTACTCGATTGTTGTGTAGAAGAACTACATGATGGCGAAGAGGGTACAGTCTACAATTCTTGTCATGATTTATATCAGCCAGAACTGTTCCAAGACGTCAACAGTATGAAAATACAGATATTAGCCATTCATGGACAATTAGACGATTCAGTGAATTCTTGGGTTTGTAGAAACTGGGGTCCAATCACACTTCAGGAGCAGTGAACAAAATCCTTCTGCAGTTCATGTTGAAGGAGCTAATATTTCAGATTGGCGATGCTCAAAGAACCTACCACAATGTTCTCCCTGAAAAGAGATCAGTAACCAATGACCATCTTAGTTCTTGAAAAATTAATTAAAAGCTCGTATAAGAAACTAAGTGAAATGGCAAAAGTTTTATTGAACCTAAGTTCATCACCTCTACAGGTGATTTAAACTATATCTTGCGTGCAACAACTAGAACAAGAAACAACTTTTGCAATGCGCAACCAGAATACATGGACCAGAATTTCCAGAAAAGACAAAGTTAGAATATATATAATTTTTATTTATTCCCTGCGCCAATGAAATAGAAAGAGACATCTCATTGAATAAATCAATGCTGGCTGCCAACAGCTTCTTCAATTTGAGTTCTAGTACTGTAAGCCAGCCGAGCCGAGCCACTCCCCACCTCTGTCTGTCTGTCTGTCTGTCTGTCTGTCCGTCCGTCCATCCGTCCAACAATTAGGAATCCCAGATCCCTCGGGAAGAACAATTTTAGTTAGTAAACCAACATCCCAAAAGCCTCCTAGGAACACTGTGAACCTTGTCTTGAAATCAACCAATACCAAGGTTGCCCTCTAGAGATCTCCTAACACTCACAACCATACAACAGTCCTAAATTCTTTATGAGTTCTTCCAAGAGATTACAAATGATTCACAGCATTGTCGCAGAAATATTCAGACACACCACCAGAACCAAACAAGATATCTAGAAAAATCACTGAAATAGAAGAGAATGGCCACCATAGCAGCTGAATTGATGCTTCACAGTGTCTTTCATGGATGCTTGGTGATACACGATGTGGAAATTGTGAGGAGGCCATACCATCGCAATTGCGGATGTGTGCTGCACAAGTTGAAAGGAAGTCAAAGGAGTTCACTCCACGACTTGCTCCCTTCATAACAACATATCATTCCCCAGGAAGGAGTTATCAGCTAATTGCTCTTTGTCCACAGCAGCCGCCAAGTTCTCTTCTCAATCTTGCATTTGCAGTGGTCCTGTCAGTAGCAAGGATAGCACATGCAGTGGAATAGCATAGTCAGGTAGAAGATAGGTAGAGATTGGACCCATTGTATAGGACGAGCTTCTCTACAAAGGGAGCAGCTCTTGACCCTTGGGGTGACCAAATAATGTCAATGGTGAAAGTACAATAAAAATTCAAAATTCATATAAACTTTGAGCAGAAGAAAATGTCCCAAAAGCATCTAACTACTTAGCGCGCTTCAGTTCAGCCAAGATTTCTTTTGACATGAGATATAATCAGTCAATTAGTTCCCTAGATAGCAATTCCCAATGGTTAGTAGAACATGTTCCAACTATATTTTACCAGAAATGGAGCCTCTTTTTGTTGTTAAAGAACTGTCTATTTCAGGTGTGTTGCACTTATAGGACTTGCCAAGTGTTTCTCCCAAAGGAGAGGTGGAAGACCACTTATAGTCTCTTCATAAAGCATCAAAATAGAGAAGTCGTTGAGAAAACAACCACAATACAGAAGGATTTAAAAGCTAAGAAAATTGGTTCCAAGATAAACAATATATAATTGAAGAAGCAAGATTTCTTATTCTACCAAAATTTCATCATCTCTGATAAAGGACACGAAAAGTTGCTGAGGAAAATAATTTCTTGAGACGTGGATCAACAAGAAAATACTCTGGTGGCGTTTTGCTGATATTTACAAGGTATTGTTCTCAGAAGAAGAGAATGAGTATCCAAAGGTGGTCTGCAAAGAAAATTAAATGTAACAAATACAGACAAAGAGTCAGCATAATCCTAGATGTCCATACAAAAGACCATCAGTTCGACCATAACGAACATTTGGAAGCATTCACTTCGCTAACAAATTGGTCAAATAAAAAGACACCTCTTTGGACAGATCTTTCTTGTAGCAAATAATTCTTGGATTTTGTTTGTACTGGCCGAGACCATACAAGCCAAGCAAAGAAAAGATTTCACCCTCAAAAGTGTTTCGGTTTATTCGGAGCCAGCCTCACCCTCCAATGCCAGCTCATGGCTAGCCAAGCGAAGCTGCTCAAGTTTCTCAAACTCCAAACTTACCCCCACCAAAAGGCAAAGGACAATTAGGTATCAAGACATCATTGCAATTTCAGCTAATTGACTGGCCAAGAACACAAGAGAGAATCGTTTCTAACTCCTCAGAAATTCCACCAGCATCATTTTCTTTCTCTCGAGAACTCCTAATCCTAACAACCAAAATTAATACTATGTCAATCAGAATGAATCCAAAATCATTCAAAATATTTGAGAATTCAAAGAAACAAATCGGCCATAATGAAAAGACTTGCAGCTAGGACAGGTTTTTACTCTTCTCTAACTGCATTCGGAGGATGCATAATGAAAAGGACACCGTCCGTGAACTTCAAGACATAGAAGCCAATTCAATCAGTAGAACTTCATTCCAATTTACTTTCTAAAGTAGTTCAAGGGCATGCGCTGCTACTTGGATTTGTCATGATGACAAACTAGAGTGCGTTTACTATTATGGGACAGAATGGTGCATATGAAGTATATACTACTGAAACCACTGTTGCTCAAAGATGTCACACTTGGGATCCCATGCTTTAATAAACCTCATTGCCAATTATTTCTTATTTTCATTTTAGCAACAAGAATTACCTTTCACCATGCTCTGGTAACAGACAGCAACGCCTATACTTCAGGTTGCTGAAGCAATATTAGGTATGTGGGATTTGAAGCTCACGGAACAACAACTTACTTTAGGATCATTTATGACATCATTCTCATTCCTATCAAGTTAATCAAGTTTGCCAGTCAAAGCATGATCATGATAACTTCCTTTAATAGGGAAACATATTTTTGGACTCGCTTAGCACCACATCTATGAACTAGGCATTATCTTTTGTTAGGATAAGTATACTAGAAGTCCTAAAACTTGTCAATAAAGTGTCATTGAGTCTTAAAACTTTTAAAAAGTATAATTAAGTCCCAAAAACTTGTTACAAAAGTGCAATCGAATCCTAAAATTTTCAAAGAGTGCAAGCAAGTCATAAAACTTATCACGAAATTGCAATTGAGTCCTAAAACTTTCATAAGTGTATTCAACTTAAGGACTTGATTGAACCATTTTGATAAGTTTTAAAATTTGATTATACTTTTTGAAAATTTTAGGACTCAATTACATCTTTGTGACAAGTTTTAAAACTTCAAAGATACCTATCCCTTTTTTATTTAATAATAGCGTGTAATATAAAGAAATCAATTACATGAACGGAGATGCAATCACACAGCACAGCTCCTGTGCGGACATTTTCTGTACAAATTTGTGTGGCAGTGAAAACCATCAGATTTTGCAGGAAGAATTCACACATTACATCAGCTAGCCATTCATCAAAACCGAGTAGAACAGAGGATGCATGAGCAAAAAATTCCATTATGGTGAAAAGTAATATACACTACACAGCAGAGGACACTTTTTTTTTCCCCTTATATCTTTGAGAAAAATGTATTAGCAGCTCTCCACTCAACGCCATTTGATTAGAATCTCTCTTCAACACTAATATTCACACTGAGTAACCGAATTAGGAAACTTTGTAAAAAGTGATGGAAGACAAGCAGCACAAACTCTGGAAAATGGAAGGGGTTTAGGGCCTAAACCGTTTAGCATCCATCGCCCAAAAACTTCCGTCTTTCCTAGAACGAGGAACCATTGTTTAGAAATAACCTAACTCGTTAATTTTTCTTCCTCGTCGAACGAAAACATCAAAGGCTAGATCCTCTAATAATTCCAAATATTGTCCTTCAAACATAAACAAACATTTTTTTAATCCAACACTAACGAATTAGAAAACCCACTTCGGAATACTATGCTGGCTATGACCTTAACAGCTAATGGAAATTTCAAAGCCCAAATACAAGCCAAGAAGTCCTCTCTCTCTCTCTCTCTCTCTCTCTCTCTCTCTCCACTTCGGAAAAATCTATGCTGGCTATGACCTTAACAGCAAATGGAAATTTCAAAGCCCAAACACAAGCCAAGCCAAGCCAAGAAGAACCCCCCCAAAAAAAAAAAAAACCCGCTCTCTCTCTCTCTCCCTGTGCACGCGTGAGTGTAAGGATACGCTAATTTAACAAGAATATCACATAACAAGAATCTTGGCAATTCTAAAATCACAAAGCGCTCTCTCTAGAACATCAATCCTCTCTAACCTACCTATGTGATTTCCAGCTTTATATAAATGCTTGCAGAGCATACAAGACTATCAAAACTCAGAGATACTACACCTTTAGTCAAAGACGACGCACAATGAACTAAGAAGAAAGGAAGAACGAGAAGATAATGGCTACCTTAGCTGCTGAGATGATGCTTGGCTGTGTACTTGAAGGAAGCTTATCACTGAATGACATGGAGATTGAGTACTGGCCATACCACCGCAATTGCAGCTGTGCACTGCACAAGTCAAAAGGCACTTGCCCAAGTGCTTGTGACAGATATAGAAATGTTTCATACCCCAGAAAACATTCCTAGAATGATAGGTGTGTTAAGATACACATGTGAATTGTGTTAGAAAAGTAGTCCCACATCAGAGAATTGATGTGGTGTGGAGCAGTTAATATATCCTAGTTGGCCCATAACTCACTAGCTTAAGCTTTTGAGTTAAAGTGGGTCCAACTTGATATATTGACGAACTCGGATTTGAACTTTCCCTTGGAAATCTCTCCATGCGAAAGAAAGTGTCTATCAGTCACACTCAGCAGCTTTTCAGAGACACCTGTGAAGCAGCTTTAACAGAACAATGATGTGTACATATTGGAGGGAAATTTATAAACATAGAAGAGGAAAGGTGAGGAATGAAGAGGCACTATTTTTCTCTTTCCATTTTCATAGATTTGATGGCTCCTCAAGGACAAATAGCCCCTTAGAGAATAAGTAACATTAATCCAAACTTCCTAAAACACAGTGTGTACCGTAGATATTATACAGAAGCATCTTCCTTGCTCCTCCTTTTTTCTTCAAATTTAAGACTAAAATTGAAAAAAAAGAAAAAAACTACAAAGATATGCTCAGTTTATGCTCTTTTATACTTCGTCTGTGGAACTGTTAAATTTTTTGGTTGGTCTAACTCGTCTCTATGTCTTACAGAAGAACAGCGTAGTAGCTCAATTATTTCCTAAGATGAACCGAGAACAATTTAAAAATAATATTCGTCTTCTTTCTCAGACCATTACATTCCTCAGAAATGCTTCTTCTAGTAAGTTTAGGTTAACCTCATGTATGTACAGCCTTGATAGTTTCTTTTTTGTTGATAATAACAATTATGGACTTGGGACTGGCATGGATGAATGATTCTAATGATCGAAGCCTGTTATTTTAGATAAAAAGAAGCGAATACAAGATGAAATCTGACGGGTATGCCCTTTTAGTTTTCATTTTTAATGCCCCGTACTGGAGGTGATGTTAATTATTCGGGACCTCTGCAGAAAAATACTGATTTCCCCAGTTTTATTCCAAAAAATTATTTAGCAGAGAATGCTATTGTGGAATAACCGTATTATCAACTATGTGTCCAGGTTAATAATATTAATAATGCCTACAATAAAAATTTGTACCAAAACATATATGCTGACATGAATTCGGGTGAATTAGTCTAGGTGCTGGTTGAATAAGTTTTCCATGATATACCTCTAGTTCCAAGGAAAAATACTAACCAAAATAACTGAATGGCTACTAGAAAATGACATGCAAAACCAATATAAAGACAAAAATCGGCCATTTTCATACATACCTAATTCACTTGGCTAATGAAATAGTCAAAAGAGAGCTACTCTTCGGAGAAGTCTAAGCCATTGAGATTCTACGTATTGAAATGAACTACAGAAGCCATGTCCAGCCAAGCCAGGCTAACATTTAAAGCTCTCTCTCCATAATAAGGAATCAAGAAAACCCTCGAACAATCCGTTATTAGTTAACTAACCAGACAAGAACACTCGAGGCAAAATTAACGACATTTCTTGGATTCTACCTAACACCCAGGTCTCTTTTCTAGAGAACTCCTACAATTTGTTATCATCCTTGTCTTCCTACTCCTATTTAAATGTTCCTGAGGCACTCAACTGATTCACAACAGAAATTAGACACACAAAGTATTCTTGAGATCAAATTACCCACACATAAGAGCGAGCACAGTTGAACTTTAGAAGGAAGAAAGAGAAGAGAATGGCCACCATAGCAGCTGAGATAATGCTTCGGTCTGTCCTAGATGGAAGCTTGTCAGTGAATGATGTGGAGATCGAGCGTAGGCCATACCATCGCAATTGCAGGTGTGCACTTCACAAATTGAAAGGCGACTGGCCAACCGCTTGCTCTCATCATAACTGCATGTCATTCCCCAAGAGAGAGTTATCCAGCAATTGCTCTTTGTCCATGGCAGCTTCCAAGTTCTCTTCTAATTCTTCCCTTGTCAACGGTTCTTCCATCAGTAGCAAGGACAGCACACAACAGTGAATTAGCTTTCGTCAGTAGATGGTAGGCATAATTTGGAGGCGTTGTTCTACTGGATTAGAACAGGAAGGGCAGAAACAGAGGATTTCTACATTCTTGTTTTGACCCTCAAAGTGCTCCTTAAGGCAACGAAATCTCAGAGGATTAATAACACCAGCTTCTTCTTCATCTTACCTCTGTAAATTGAAGACTTTTATGTATACACATTCTTTTATCTTGTTCTCGTTCACGTGGGACATTGAAGTTGAATTTACCAATTGAAAATATCAAGCTAGTGGCCCTTCCCACACGGTTGAGTCTCAGTCTCATAACAAACATTTTATTTCCAACATGGTGAGCAAGGGTACTTAACACTGGGGAAACTAGACAACGACTATTTTCTTGAAACTTGATCACAACCCTGTCCAAACAACCTGAGATGGAAAAGAGCCTAATGGTAGATCAACCAGAAACCATGCGTTAAACTTTTTGTTTATCTGTTATTCTCTATAGTCGCTTGATTGAATATTTACTTTGACATTCCTGAAATAAGTCCTGACGGTCCCTAAACCTGACCTTATTTTCAAAGTTTAGCTACTAAAAGTTTAAGCTAAATATTGAGTTCCAAGGATGCATGAGCCAGAGCTTCACTTGTTTTGGCATTCCACTGCTAGCAAAGGGAGCTTGGATTAACAAGGGGAAGCTGCATCCAATGACTAGTATTATTTTCTCTCTCTCAATTTCTATCCTCAAACTAAGTATTATTTAGTTTTAGTATAAGTCTACTATTTTGTCCTTAAATTTTTTCTGGCCTAGTGCTCCCACTAATCAGGCACCGCATGGGCTTTTTCTCGGCTAGAAAGCTTTACAGCCCATGACAATTACGTGCCATGTAATATGTCTTAAAATTGCTAAGGGAAAGTTTCAGTCTCGAAAATTTACACCTGTTACTATTTAAACGTTAGAAAATAATGACGTACCGACGCCATTAACATGCTTGTTGAAGACATAGAAAAACCCTTTACACCTGTTGCTATTTATTTGTTCTACCCAAACTCGCCATTATGATGCCATAAATTTCAGTTGAAAGCAAAGAAGCTGATGTAATCTAAATTTTTCATGGAGGATGACTACCATAGAACAAGAAACAGTCGAACCGAAACAAACGAATTATATACATAAAGACAAAACAGAGCCAGTTGTGCATATAACAACATTTCTAGGGATTCACTTGCCTAATGGTTTTGTTAGAAAAGTCCGTTGGAAGACATCTACGCGAATCTTTGAGCATACATGCAATAGACTTCAGAAGCCAAAGTCAGCCAACGCCAGGTGAGTCTTCAACCTATTTTAGCTAGGCGTTAACTAACTCATACGTGAGTTTTAGAAAAGTGATGGCCCTGCAAAATACTCACTCTCT
Organism: Corymbia calophylla; assembly: GCA_014182845.1. Taxonomy (NCBI): domain Eukaryota; kingdom Viridiplantae; phylum Streptophyta; class Magnoliopsida; order Myrtales; family Myrtaceae; genus Corymbia; species Corymbia calophylla. Next base: position 2,317,650 of record CM024695.1, read on the forward strand.
TTCTCTCCATTTCGACCATGTTCTCCATTAAAAGTATCTTTAATATTTAGATTCTGTCTTAGTCTGGCGAAAATATTTTGTTCAATTGCTGTCAGAATGAAGAAGCCGATCTCTACAGTTGAACATGTAGATGAATTTATAACAAGGATCTCAATACACTGCAAATTTTTTTCATTTATAAGTATGATACTAAAAGAAACTAACGCAAGTTTTCCCAACGGGAGAGATTGATTGACCATCCTATTTTTTAGCATGCTAGTGAAAAGCTGGAAAAGTAAAGGATACGTGACTGTGCATAAGGATTCTAACAAGTGCAAAAAGTTTAGTCTAGTGATGAATATAAAAAAAAATGAAAACGTTTTATTTAACCTTGGCCTAACATCTCTCGTAGAGGACATGAATACAAACAAGGATCATCATCTAATGCCAGTTACTTAAATTAGAAAATACTCTAATGGAGGTTTGGACTATATTTTCGAGGCATTGATCAAGAAACAATTCGTGAAAGGCATAACCAAAGAATGCGGAACAATTTTCAGAAAGGGCGAGAACGCAATCTAAAATCCTACATATACAAACAGACAATCACCAGTTTCACACAAAACAAAAGGTATAAATATTCGCTCTAACGATCTAACCTGGAAAAAGACAACAACATTGGAGAAATAAATGCTAGGTTCTATACGTCCTTGAAGTTCACTTCTTAGTGCCCTAAGCCAGCCAAGGCGCCCTGAGCCAACTGCTCTCTCTCTCTCTCTCTCTCTCTCTCTCTCTCTCTCTCTCAGCAAGACGGATTTTAGTTAACTAACGGCAAAAAGCTCTTTGGAACAGCTTCAACATTCTCTTGAAATCAACCAAGATCAATAAAACTCTCTAGGGAACTCCTATGACCCACTAGCATACATCCATTCCAAATTCTATATAAATGATTCAGATGGCCTGCAAAAGATTCATTAATCACTAGCTATATCTTAAAAAAACTGACACAAACAAAATTCAATAACAAGATCCAAAAGAACCGCTGAGAGAGAAGCGAATGGCTACCATAGCAGCTAAAACAATGCTTCAGTGTCTTTGAAGGAAGCTTGTTAGTAAATGATGTGGAGATTGAGCGTAGGCCATATCACCGCAACTGTGGTTGTACGCTGCACAAGTTGAAAGGAAGTCATTTGACTGCTTGCTCTTATCATAACAACATATCATTCCCCTGGAAGGAGTCATCAACCAACTGCTCATTGTCTGCAGCAGCTTCCAAGTTCTCATCTCAGTCTTGCATTATCAGTGGTTTTTCTGTCAACAGCAAGGACAGCAAAATGATATTAAACTAGCATTTTCAAAGTAGATGATAGCTACATATTGGAGGGATTGACTAGGAAATAAGAAAAAAGGTTAGAAAAAGGGAAGCTATTCTTCTTGTTCTTTCTTATTTCTGGTCTTTACGTGCTCCTCAATGTAGGAAATCTCCAGAGGGTAAACAGCACAAGCTTCTTGCTAGATTCCTCCTGTAAATTCTGCTGAGTTCCATTGCAAGTGCAGTCTTCTCCTTATATAATTACATGAGATAGAGTTCAATCTATCCACTTAGACATATATGTTAGCCAGTTACTAAACTTCCATGCTCTGTTTTCTCTTGAATACTCATGAGTTGTGACTACGAATTAACTCAGTTTCTCAACAATAGCCAGCAAGGGTATGCAAAACTTGTTGGGAATCACGACAGAATTTAATACCACATAATAGCCGCTCAAAAGAGGAAGCCAAACATAATCTCTCAAATTGGAGTGAATTTCACTCAGAAGCTTAGGCCGATTAGTTATGGCCACCACATATTTTGATTGCTCTACTCTAATCAATCTGATTTAAGGTTCTCTTTTGCACTCGCATTCTACATATGAAACAAATGCTGGTAAAACTGGACAACAACAATATCTTGGACACAAATCCTCAGCCATTCAACCTATGATGAATTATGAATCTACTAATGAGGTGCATTTAGTTTCCGCCTTTGAACTGCAACATGGATGAGATGACTATTGTTTACAATAACAAAAGAATGGTTAACTTAATCGTTCAACCCAAGATGAATTACAAATTTACTCAACTGTTGTATAGAACAAGTACTTCATGCAGAAACTTGGACACAGAAAAGACCCAAGAAATTGTGGTTCCAATCCCAAATCTTCCAATTATTAATGATAGAGAAGACGGTGCACTTGACTGTTTTATTATGATTTAAAACAGGCAGAGATGTTCCAAGACGTCAACTGAATGGAAAAACAGATACCATCAAGACATGGACAAAATAGGTGATTCAGTGAATTCTTGGGTTAGTAGAGATCAGTGACCAATGACCATCTTAGTTCTTAGAAACTTAATAAAATATATCTGATATGAAACTAAAGAAGATGACAAAAATTTTTATTTGACCTAAGTTCCTCACCTACATAGGCGATTCGGACTATATATCGTGCATGCAACAACTAGAACAAGAAACTGCCCCTTGCAAGGCAAAACCGGATTAAGTGGACCAAAAATTTCCAGAAAAGACAAAGTGAACATAGATTACTAGATGTATAAAACAGTCTCACAATAACGGAAATTTGTTAGTATTCACTACGCCAACGAATTAGAAATAGACATCTTACTGGAGAAATCAATGCAGGCTGCTAATAGCTCCTTAATTTGACTTCTAGTACCTTAAGCCAGCTGAGCCGGGCCACTTCTCGCCCTCTCTCTCCCCCCGACAACTAGGAGCCAAGCAATACCAAGGTCTTGAAATCAACCAATACCAAGGTCACCTCTAGAAAACTCCTACAACCCGCTACCATACACCAGTCCCAAATTCTATATAAATGCGTCCAAAAGATTGCAAATGATTCACAGAAAATATTCTCAAACACACCAAAAAGCCCAAAAAAACATCTAGAAGAGGATGGCCACAATAGCAGCCAAATTGATGCTTTGCGGCATCTTTGATGGATGCCTGTCGATAAATGATGTGGAGATCGAGAGGAGGCCATACCATCACAATTGCACATGTGCGATGCACAAGTTGGAAGGAAGCCGTTCCACCACTTGCCCCCATCATAGCAACATATCATTCCCCAGGAAGGATTTACCAACTAATTGCTCTGTGTCTGCGAAAGCCGCCAAGTTCACTTCTCAATCTTGTGTTGGCAGTAGTTCTTCTGTTGTTAGCTAGGAAAGCTCATGACAATGGATTAGCACGGTCAAGTAGAAGATAGGTAGACACTGGAGGCATTGCATAGGGAGAATGATAGAAGTTTAGAAACGGGGAAGCCATTCATTTTGTCTTATTTCTAGTCCTTGCTCACTCCTCAAGGAACAAAGTCTCAAGAGGATGAATAGCACAAGCTTCTTGGCGAGCTTCTTCTGTAATTAGGCCGAGTTTCAATGTAAACACGTTCTTCTCATATTTTCTTTCATGAAAAGAGAGCAAAGTTATCCATTTTAGACATATTAGCAGATGTCCAATACTTGCTCTGTTTTCACTTAAATACTCATAAATTATGACTAGGAAATTTCCAAGTGTCAGATTTATTCAGTTTCTCAATAATGAGCAGCAAGCGCATCTTAAAATATATTGCAACATTAACAAGAGGTCCATTGAAATAACTTTCCTCTTTGTCTCAGAAATATTTCCAAATTTTCCTGTTTAATTATTACTTGAGACGTGGTTAGACGAGAATACTCTGGTAGTGTTTTTTGCTGATGTTTACAAGCTGTTGTTCTTCGAACAAGAGGAATAGTATCTGAAGGTGCTTACAATGGAAGAAAAATGCAACAAATACAGACAAACAGTCAGCATAAAGTCCTAGATGTTCACACAAAAGACCATCAGTTTCACCATAACAAACATTTGTAAGCATTCACTTTGCTAACGAATTGTTCAAAGAAAAAGACATCCCTCTGGTCAAATCTTGCCGGTAGCAAATCATTCTTGGATTTTGCTTTTTACTGGCCAAGGCCATTCAAGCCGAGCCAAGCGGCTCAAGTTTCTCAAACTCCAAAGTTACCCCCATCAACAGGCACAGGAGGCATCATTGCAATTTCAGCTGACTGGCCAAGAACACGAGAGAATAGTTCTAACTCCTATGACATTCCACCAGCATCATTGTCTTTCTCTTGAGAACTCCTAATCCCAATGACCAAAATCAAGTTCTACTTCAATCAAAATGCACCCAAAACCACACAAAATATTTGAGAATTTAAAGAAGGAAATCAGCCACACTGAAAAGACTCGCAATAGAACAACTTTTTACTTCTCTAGCTGCATTCGAAGGATACATAATAAAAAGGACACCGTCTCTGAATTCCAAGACATATAGAAGCCAGTTCAGATCAGTAGAAGTTCATTCCAAATTATTTTATAAATAATTACAGGGCATGCATTGCCACTTGAATTTGTCATGATGTCAAACTAGAGAGCTTTTACTATTGTGGGACCAGTATGGTGCATATGAAGTATATAATATTGAAATACTGCTGCTCATAAATATCAAACACTTAGGATCCCATGCATTGATACACATTATTTCTAATTATTTATTATTTTCATTTTAGTAACAAAAATTAGCCCTTTCACCATGCTCTTGTAACGGACAGCAACGCCTCTAGTTTGCAGGTCAAAGCATGGTCGTGAGAACTTCCTTCAATGGGGAAACATTTTTTAGGACTCGCTTAGCACTGCAACTACAAGCCTGACGTTATTTTTTATTTGATAACAGTGGGCAATCTCAAGAAATCAATTACACAAACGGAGATGCAATCACACGGCACTGTTGCTCCTGTGCAGACACTTTCTGTACAAATATGTGTGGCAGTGAAAACCATCAAATTTTGCAGGAAGAACTCTCACATCGCATCAGCTAGCTATTCATTACAACCAAGTAGAACAGAGGATGCATGAGCAAAAAATTCCATTATGGTGAAAAGTAATATGTACCAAAAAGCAGTGGACACTTTTTTTTCCTTATATCTTTGAGAAAAATGTATTAGCAGCTCTTGACTCAATGCCATTGGATTAGAATCTCTGTCTTCAACACTAATATTCACATCGATAACCGAATTAGGAAACTCTGTAAAAAGTGATGGAAGACAAGCAGCGCAAACTCTGGAAAATGGAAGGGATCTAGCATCCATCGCCCAGACCTCCATCTTTTCTAGAACAAGGAACTGTTGTTTAAAAATAACCTAACTCATTAATTTTTCTTCTTCGTCAAATGAAAACATCAAAGGTTAGATCCTCTAGTTCATTCCAAACATTACCCTTCAAGCATAAACAAACAATTTTTAACATCCAATACTAGAATACCCACTTTGGAAAAATCTACGGTGGCTATTACCTTAACAACTAATAGAAAGTTCAAAGCCCGAAGACAAGCCAAAGCCAAGCAAAGAAGTCTCTCTCTGTGCGTGTAAGGAATTACAGCGTCCCTAGAAAATTGCGTACTTGTTAACTAACTTGACAAGAACACCACATAACAAGAATCTTGGCAATTCTAAAACCACAAAGCTCTCTCCCGAGAATATCAATCCTCTCTAACTTAAGCGTTTTCCAGCTCTATATAAATGTTCCCAGAGTATACAAGACTTTCAAAACTTCAAAGATACTGCAATGTTTGTCAAACACGACATGCAATAAACTAAAGACAGACAGATCGAGAAGATAATGGCCACCTTAGCTGCTGAGATGATGCTTCCTTGTGTTCTTGAAGGAAGCTTATCACTGAATGACATGGAGATTGAGCGTCGGCCATACCACCACAATTGCAGCTGTGCACTGCACAAGTTTAAAGGCACTTGTCCAGGTGCTTGTGACAGACATGGAAATGTTTCATACCTCAGAAAAGGATCCTGGAAGGATTGTTGTCTCAGTTATAGTTTCCAATTGCTCTTCTCAGTCTTCTTCGTTAGCTAGCAGCTTTTCAGTTAGCATCAGAGGCCCCTGTGAAGCAGCTTTAGCAAAACAATGACGTGTACATATTGGAGGGAAATATGTGGTGAACATAGAAGAGGAAAGGTAAGGAACAAAGAACTTTTTTATATCCTTTCTTTTTTTCATTCATGACTTTGATGGCTCCTCGAGGATAAATAGCCATATAGAGAGTAAGTAACGTCAATTCAAACATTGTAAAACTGTTTGAGCTTTTGGATTGAACTTTCTAACATGATAACATAGTTAATTATCTTTATGCGAAGGTATATGGTAAAAAAATACATGCAAATGTGCGTAGTCAAAATTTCACATGCTCTTATGTGAAGGTGCGTGGTAAAAAGTTCCATGTGAATGTGCATTGTCAAAATTCCACGTATAGCTCATAATTAGAATTGCACGTGAGAAGGGATGTTAAAATATTATCCCACATCGATCGACAACGGGTTCTAAATGCTCTTTATATTCATGTGATCTCTTTCTACTTATCAACTTAAGTTTTTGAGTTGAACTTTCTAACAGAAACAAAGTGTGTACTGCTACTATTGAAACCATGTGGAAACATCTTCTTTGCTCCTCCATTTTCTTCAAATTTAAGACCAAATTTTAAAAAAAAATACATAAAAAAATAGACATGCTCATTTCGATGTTCTTTTATATTCCAAATCTGTGGAAGTATTAAACACTTTGGATGGTCCAACTCATCTATATGTCTTTCAAAAGAACAGCATTGTAGCTCGGTTATATCGTAAGTTGAACCAAGAGCAGGTTAAAAGTAATATTCATCTTCTTTCTTAAACCATGGTAGTCTGCATATATTCTTCTAGTAAGTATAGGTTAACCTCACAGATGTACAGCCTTTATAGTTTTTCTGTTTTTTTTTTTTTTTTTTTGGCAATAACAATTATGCATGCAAAACCATGCAAAATATTCGAGAATTTAAAGAAAGAAATCAGGCATAATGAAAAGACTGTCGGTTAGGACAAGTTTTTACTCTTCTCTAACTGCATTCGGAGGATACATAATGAAAAGGACACTGTCCCTGAATTTCAAGATATATAGTGGCCAATTCAGATCAGTAAAACTTCATTCCAATTTACTTTCTAAAGTAGTTCCAGGGTATGCACTGCCACTTGAATTTGTCATGATGTCAAATTAGAGTGCAATTACTATTATGGGACAGTACAGTGCACAAAAAAAGAATATCGTAGTGAAACTACTGCTGTTCAAAGATATTAAACACTTAAGATCTCATGCTCTGATACACTTTATTGCCAATTATTTCTTATTGTGTTTGTGGTAACAAGAAATAGCCCTTTCACTGTGCTCGGGACAGCAAACGTTTATACTTCAGGTTGTTGAAGCAAATATTGGGAATGGAAGGGGTTTAGCATCCAGCAGCCAGCCGTCCATCTTTCCGAGAACAAGGAACTGTTACCAAGGAAAATCGTCTAATGTCTCTTACCTAAATTAGAAGATGGTCTACTGGCGATTTGGACTATTTTTCGAATGCACTGTATTGTTCATAGAACAAGAAACAATTCTTAAAAGGTATAACCAATGAAAGTGGGAAAATCGTCAGAAAAGACGAGAATTAAACCTAAACTACTACATATATATATACAAACAATCACAAGTTTCACACAAAATGAAATTGTAAGGATTCGCTTCGCCAGGAACTAGCCTGCAAAGTGACATATTATCGGAGAAATACAAGGTATTCGCTATTGTGTCCTTCAAGTTCACTTGTTACTTCCCTAAACCAACTCCCCCCTCCTTTCATCTCTACCTCTCATGCAATGAGGAATAACAGCATTCCCTGGGAAGAACAAATCTAGTAAACAAACGGCCCAAAAGAATGACAACATTCCAAATACTTTATAAATGCTTCCCTGTGAAATATTCAGAATTTACCACCAATACTCTCAAAAAACCAACACATAAACAAAACCAGACAAGAAGATGTAGAAGAACCTCTGAGAAAGAAGTGAATGGTCACCATAGCAGCTGAAATGATGGTTTGGTGCATCTTTGATGGAAGTTAGTTGATAAGTGAGGTGGAGATTGAGCGTAAGCCATACCCCTGCAATTGTGGCTGGGTGCTGCACAAGTTGAAGCGCCAAGTGGAAATGAAGTGTTCAACCGCTTGCTCCCTCACAACAACATATCACTCCCTTGGAAGGAGTTATCAAGCAACTGCTCTATGTCATGTCCACAGCAGCTTCCAAGTTTTCTTCTCAGTCATGTGTTGTCAGTAATTCTTCTGTCAGCAGCAAGGACAGCAAATGACATTAAATTAGCATTGTCAAGTAGATGATAGATATATATATATTGGAGGGATTGCATAGGAAGAAGAAAAACGGTTAGAAACAGGGAAGCTATTCATTTTGTTCGTTCTCATTGTTGTCTTTACATGCTCCTTAACGTACAAAATCTCCAGAGCATAAATAGCACAAGCTTCTTTGCCAGATTCCTCCTGTAAATTCTACTGAGTTCTGTCGCAAACGCATTTTTCTGCTAATATAACTAAACAAGTCTCTAGCATTCCACCAACAAATTCTATCTAGAGAACACCCCAACCTCTGAAAATACCCTGATCCTAGCCCTGTTGCTAGCAAAGCATGCAAGCCTTCAACACTTGGAAAAGATTGGAAAAGATATCCATACCATCCCAAAGCAGCTAGATCATCAAATAGCACAAGCAAAGAGTAAAGCTCAGAAGACAGTGATAGATAGAAGAAAATGGCCAATTTAGCAGCTGAGATGATGCTTCGATTTACCCTTGGAAGAAGCTTGTCATTGAACAACATGTTGATCGAGCGGAGGCCATACCATCGAGATGGCAGGGCTGCACTGCACAAGTTGAAGGGAACTTATCCTAGTTCTTGCAATAGATGCAGTAATGTTTTCTGCCCGAGAAAAGAGCTCTGTGGAGATCACTGTTTGTCACTGACGGCTTCCAAATTCTCCTCTCAGTCTTAGCTCTTAGTTGGCATCTCATCAATCAGTAGTAGACACCCCAGAGAACCAATCTTTTCTTATGCACATTCTGGATCAAAATATGTAGAACACATATAGATGAAAAAAGGTTAGAAAAAGAGATGTATTTTTCATTTTCCCTCTTTGAAAACAAATAATTGTGCAGAAGTAAAATAGAACCAACTCTATTAATGTAGCATGATACAGTGCATCCTGCAAAATTCATGTAGAAGCTTCTTCTCCTTCTCCTCCATCTTCTTCTTCTTCCTCAATGTTGGGACTAACAAGGAAACTACAATATATTTCAACTGCCCCATAATCTCAAAAATCACAAAATGCTCTGTGGGTTCATATCCATCAATGTGTTTTTCAAGTAAAGCTGACATGGTACTGAGTTGGTTGCTCTTATCACAGGCTAAGACAATTTAAGAGCAGGCACTACCATAATCAAGTCACAACAAATAATCTCCTTTGTCAGACCATTTCCTCACTAATTACTCTCTCTTAAGATATTTATGTAGTTTTTCACATTGACTGCATGTCCATCCTATTTTCTCTATGTCTAGCGGTGACAGGAATAGTGTTAATGAGCTTAGAACCAGCACCACTCACGACCAACTAATTAGAAGAACAATGAGTGCAAGGTTTCAGATAATGGAAATTTCAGAAACACCGCATCTACAATAAATGGAAAAGACAGCACTTTGTCACTCAGTTGAAAAAGAAAATCGAGCCGAGAAGACAAGCAATGGCATGAATCGAGTGAACTCTCAACTAAATGAAAATATCAATTACGGTGAAAAGGCTAGTATGGACACGGCATTCAAACTATCCATTTTTCAACAGCTATCGAGTGGCACATTCAATGCCCTTCTAGGGAAATAATCAAGAAAATATCTGGTTCTCTGTTAAGAGTAAATATGACTACCTTTTACAGCAAAAACAGTAGAGCGGGATACAATGTTGACCATACAATGCAATAGTAATGAGCTCAAGTGATGCCATAACATAAATTTCACATATATATTCCATCCCCCCATTACCCAGAGATTTAGTAAAGATGTTTACAATTGTTCACCGATGACTGGGAAGAATCACCCCACTCTACAGCTTCTCTCAAATAAAATGAGAGTTAATCTCAATGTGTTTTGTTCTCTCATGAAACACAGGGTTGGAAGCTATATGTACTACTGCCTTATTATCACACCACTCAGTCAATAGTTGTTGAATCCACACTAATTCACATGTGACTTGTGCCATAGCTCTATATTATAAATCAACACAGGAGTGGGCAACAACACTTTGTTTCTTACTCTTACATGACACCAGATTTCCTCCGACCAAGGCATAGTAGCCAATGGTTGATCTCCTATCATTTGGACACCTTGTCCCATCAGCATCAGAGAAGCCTAGCTTACCACATTAACTGGAAAGGCAATGTCTAGTTGAGTAACTATGAGATAATTCGACTTAACTACCAATCTTCTATTTTTCTCTGAATTATCAAAAATTTCTCCTCCCTCAAAAACCAGATTAACTCATTGTTCCAAAGGTGAATCAAGAGGCTTTGATTCCAACATGCCTGTCTCAATGAGCAAATCCAAGACATACTTTAGCTGTAATAGAACAATACCTTTCCATGACTATGCCACCTCAATTCCTAGGAAATACTTCAACTAGTCTGAAACTACTGCTGAAGATAGAGCTTTAGTTCAACTATACAAACCAAGTCATCTCCCGTGATAATAATATCATCGACATACACAATCAAGAACAACTTGCCTCCCCCTAACAATTTATAAAAGAAAGATTGATCATTTCATATAAACAGTCCAAAAGCAAGTACAACCTCAGAAAATCTTCCAAACCATGCTGGTGGAGACTACTTCAAATCATAAAAGACTTTTAAAACTTGCAAATCGCACTTTTTTAACTTAAAAACCAGGCAATGCTGGACAGTGCTGGCAATCTAGTGTTTTTTTTTTTTAGAGAGAAATTTCGACGACAACAGGTAACTGCTCTAATACCATGTGAACAATAATAAAGCTAAAGAGAGAAAATATATATGTTTCAAAATAGGCATAGAGAATCAAAGAAAATACTCTGAGGTTGTGTTTGGTGGTCAAGATAAATTTTATGATAAGATAAAATTGATCATATCCTGCATTTGGTGCCTACTCAAGATAAGATAAAATTGGATATAAGGGAGATATAGGCCGAATAAAATTACCCCATGGGGAGGTAGGATAAAAATGAATAGGATTTCTAATTTCATAATAAAAATGTTATTTTTCTCAAAAACAAACTTCTTAAATTAACAAATCCAAAATTTTATTTCAATATAAATAGTATTTGAATTATAAGATAAAAAATTCAAAATAACAAAAATAACAATTTGGTTTTTTAATTTAATCTTAATTTTATTTATACATTCGAATTTAATTCTATCTTATAATATAAATTCAATATAAAAATTAAAATTTATTACATATTTTAGGTGTTTTAATATTTTAGGTATATTAATACAGTTTTCTATTTAATAAAATTTTATTAGAGAACGATGGAAGGGAAGAAAGAAATGAAAAAGAAGTTAATTAAAAAAGAGAGTAAAATAAATTATAAAATAAAAATAAAGTAAACAAAAGTATCACGAGAGAATTTGACCATCTTCATTTGCAAAATTTGTGATTCATTTATATTAATATGCTGTTTATACCAAATAATACATATGATGTTATGTGAATAGATTTGACTTTATTAGTGCAATCACCAAACAGTAGATAGGATTTAGCTAAATTTCATATTCTATCACATTTAGTCCTATCTTGATTAGAAATCCAAACAACCAAACATAGCATAAATATCTCTATAAGATATCTAAATATCTCTAACAGATGAGATTCGAGAAGCAGCTCTACTAGGTAGTCCAAATCGAAGGAAGCAATCAGTGCTCAAGCATTTAAATAATACAACTCAAGTAATACCATCTTCTTTCTCATATCGATGAAAATGTGCGGGAGGAAAAGGAAACAACCTGCGGAGCCCTGAGAAAGTCACCAGCGGCAAATTAATACTTGTGGATCATCTTGTGATTACCGGATGATAGGAACCTAAGGCCTACGCGTAGCACCACTAATGTTGTCTGGATCAGGTGGTTTGCAGAATTTGGAACCTAAGAAAATTCAGTACAAGAAAATTTTAGCTAGTGCCTAGTGGGTGCCAAATTGACACAGTAAATACTCATCCCCACTTCATTAGTGAAGTAGCTTTCTCCTCTCTCTTTAATATGTAAGTCCGTTACCTAAATAGCCTTCATGCAAACAACTCTTGAAGTACATAAAAACTAACGACAACCATATTTAAGAATTTAAATCATCTGGGTCTAGTCAGATTTGCAGTCAAAAGTCCAAATATCATCCATAAAAACAGCACTTTTGATCTCTAAAATTATAATGAGCTTTTTATGTAGTTCTTCCACTATTAATCTGACCACTTTTTATAATGGGTGGATCAATTTCCACTGATGGTCCAATGGAAAATCAAATCGCATGGTTTTATCCTCGAAGTTATGTTGGCATCAAATGTTACCCAACTAGTAATGTGCGTTGACATAAGTGATGGACATTATTTGCATAGCCAACTCCAGTTTTGTTAAGGATGCTCATGGATATTAAGAATCATACTTATGATGCCATCACGTTTGAACATCTAAGAGACCTAATTTATTTTTCTATATGTTGAAGAATATTCAGTTGTATTAGGAAGTAGTTAGCAGGTGAGTCTTAATTAAGGTCATTAGGTTTTTAGGTGTCTCGATACTCCATAGATAAAGCCATCTTATTCTTTCATTAAGTCATTGAGCAAAGATGTAGCCTTTTGACTATTTTCTCTCTCCCTCTCTCGAAGATCCTAAAATATTTACATTTCTTAAGAGCACAAACTATATTTTCTGTGCAATATGTTGGTGCTCTTCTATGGCCCCATCCACCGAAAGAAACAGAATACATTTTTCAAGAGCTAACCAGAGTAAGTATTTTCCTTGGCACAGAGGGGCATAGGTTAAAAGGAGGGAAAGGAAGGTCCGTAATTCTAGAGGAAAAGCATAAATCTATGGATATTATAGAGGGCAACATAGTGCACAATAGCAAAAATGGTTCGACATTGACAACCCCATTACTAGGGAAATGCTCTTTTCTCATTTGTTATTCGAAATTGACAAGCATACCAAATTCCACTACGGTCACTAAAAGAAAAAAAAAGTTGTTAACGATTAGACTTTGACAAATCAGTCAAGAAAAACTTCTATTTGGAGCAGTCAGTGTTGAGGAAAATAGTCCCAAGAAAACGACATTCTCAAAGCCTAGAGCCAGCTAGCCAAGGCTCCCATAATTCCTAGGACTCTCTACTCTCCACCATATGCTCCACTCAAAAACTATACTTTTTAAGGGAGACTGGTTCGCTAGAAACTCACTCTACCAAGAGAAGGTGACCCTCCATCAGGAAATTAAAAACATAACTAAAGGAAATTCCAATCATTATTCATGCTCACGCTAGATTTTGCAAGTTTTGACAACACAAATTTGTAAAGTACATGCTCCAAATTCATGACCTTATACGTCCCGCCAGCCTAGACTCTTAAGAAGCTAAGGATTGACCGAGGAAATTCACTCTGCAGGGTTGATTAATATCCTGGACTCTTGACCTGATCATACATTGGGCATATAAAAGAAATCCAAAAGAAGACAACATGATTGACTGCTGTATGATTTGCACGCAAGTCTCGCCTCCAAAGCCACAATGGACTATAGAACATATCTTATTCAAAAGTAGATCCAAAAGAAAATGACACTCCAATGTTTACAAACATGAAAACATCCAAGGAGATCCTCTCTTTTTTTTTCACTATTTTTCATGGAAAAGCCCACAAAAAGAACAAGACGATACTACTGCTAGGATTCCATTCTTAATGAATTAGTCAAACAGAGAACTTTTTCCTGGGAATGTATGCTGCCAAAGCCAACTTCTAAAGAACAATTTAAGTTTTCAACAATCGGAGCCAAGCCCCTCTCTCTCTCTCTCTCTCTCTCTCTCTCTCTCTCTCTCTCTCTCTCTCTCTCTCTCTCTCTCTCTCTCTGTGAACATTCTGAGGAATCAAAACATATCTAGGGAAGTCCGTTATAGTTAACTACTTTGACGACACTATGGAACAAAAAAAAATTAGAATTCACCAACACAGTTTTCTTTTTAGAGAACACGAACACCTCCTAACATGCACTGATTTCTAGCTCTATATAAGCAATCTTGAAAGCTGCAAAAACTTCAACTACTAGAATAGATCTAGAATTACATCATCCAGTAAACACAAGAACATACCGAGCTCATAACAAAAGGGAGATAGAGAAGAGAATGGCGACCATAGCAGCCAAGATGATGCTTCCATATGTCCTTGATGGAATTTTGTCGTTGAACAACTTGGAGATCGAACGGAGACCATACCATCGCAATTGCAGATGTTCACCGCACATCAGAAAGGGCATTCATCCAAGTGTTTGCAATAGCTATCGCAATGTTTCGTTCCCTAGGAAAGAATCAAGGGAAGATCATTGTTTGTCAATGACAACCTCCAAAGTCTCTTCTCAGTCTTCACACTCAACAGCTTTTCAACCAATGGAAGACAGCCAGCCACTTCGCAGCAATCAAAGGTAAATTCTTGAGCAGAATATGTGGAGTACAGGCTAGCAACCAAGTAGAGATTTTTCGTCTTTTTTCTTTTTTTTATAATCACTAACAGCTCCTCATGAACAAACAAAACTATAGGATCAATAGCACCTGTTCAGCTATTGGAGCATACTAATACTGCCCATCCTTCAGCATTTATGCAGGAATTCTTCTCCTTTCATTTGAAAATGTAATGAACAAAAACTTTAAAATTGGCATTCTACAATCTGGTGCTTTCTAATGCTTCAGAACATGGAAAATGTCTACATCCGAAGATTTGCAGTTGATTGTTTCAATGCTTTGATCACAGAGCACCAGAATGTCTCCACACATCAAATACAAAACCTATGACATAATTGACATTTATAAATATCATTGACTAGATCAGGCAAATGCACAAATTGCAATTCAGATTGTTAATTTTTGCCCAATGTATGCTCCTTCCGGTAGGTGATGTATGAGAACAAATGCTCTTTAAAACGTACACAGAATCAAACTCCACATTCTCCATATAATTGTGCTTCGTCGCAAGTTCACCAAAACAAACTCTTGCTTCCCAGCATACATAACAATAGAAATCTCTCAACTCTCCGATGTATACAGCCCATCGGAAGTGCCAATAATTTAACAATGAAGAAAAACAAAGACCGCAGCAAGAAATTATAACATGGAAAGACTTCATCTTCCATAAGGAATCATCAGCCAAATTTTGTGCTCCCACTTAAGCTCTACTTTTCATCGAATCATTGTCCATGAAAACGGTTGCACGACATCTAGTGACCATCAGCAGAAAAAGTAAGTAATTCTTACTTCATTTGAGACTGCTAGAACATATCCTCCCCTGAATTTGTTCGGCCGTAACGATCAGGTATCACCTAAAAATGTCATTTTGACAACCTGGCATCAAGAAGCTCAAAATGAAGCATCAAAATCGTAATTTTCCGCTGCTGACATAGCTCTCCTGGAAAAAGCAGACTTTATGCGAAAGGAGAATTGTTCTCATCCAACATGCAGCTACAGATCATGCGCGGCATGCATGAAGTACCCTCTCATGGCCATAGCTAGTAAAAAGCAAAAAGTTCGCAACTATTTTTTTTTTTTTTGGGGTAAGAAAGAGAAACGAACCCGGCCCTGCAACTACCTGGAAGAAGATGGACCCTTTGTATCTCCCCTGAGAAAAGGGCGGTGAGGAAAACTTCCGAGAAAGTGCGTGTCCAAAAACAGAGACTTTTTCGCACGCAGAGGGGCCCCATTATCCAAAAACAGAGACTTTCCCAGAGCCAAGCTCTGTCCTGTGATTCCAAGTGCGTGTCCCGGACGTTCTTGAGCTCCTTGTCCGTCCGTTCAATCGTCTGCAGCATTCAGCGGTAATCGATTTTTATTTTTTTTTGCAGCTTCTTCATTTACACATCCTTTATTTTTCACTCAGCGAAACCCATTTACCCATATTTGTGCCCAAAAAAAAATTGTCAGGTTAAAAAAGGAAAGGAAAGAAAAGTTTTCATGTGTCTTAAATAAAGCAAATAGTGTATTTGCTAAAACTGGCTAAGAAAGAGTTGAGTCTATGTAAGTGAAAACTAAGGTAAAGTGTCCTAAAAGTAAATGTAATTGAGTTGCTTAATTAACTTATAAAAACTTGATCTCATGTAATATGCTGATTTTTTGGCTAATTTTGCTTTAGATCTTGGAGAGGATTGGGAGTTTGGTCTACACCACCAAAACAATTGGCGCCTTTTCTTTCAGGCGATGGAACTGGAATTTTTTTTTTGGTAACTCGGAAAGTTATAATTCATTAGATTAGATCAACTTACCCAAAAAATATTTATAGTAAGGTGTTTGATATGCCTTAGTAAGTGATTGTGAATTTAGACTGATAAAAGAGTAGAACTACTTTGCTGAAACTGAAGTCATAGGCATGCCAAAATCATACCTGAAATCAGCAATTTTAATTGGAGTCATCTCAAACCTAACTCTAGGAATAGTTGGTACTTAGCACAACAAGGGCATGCCCTCCTTGGGTTCTCCATGGACTTATCATGGGTGGGCCTAGCCAAGCAAGGACTGGGCTGAGTCCATCTTAGGGTTGGACCGAACGACATATTCACTACTAACTCACGTCCAAGCCCATCAACTATATATGCAAATGGGAAACTAAGAAGAAAAGGATTTTTATGGACATGCGGACCCTTGGAGTGCCAAAATTTGGTATGATGGGATACTTAAGTGCCAAAAGTTTGGAAATGTATACTTAAGTGTCAAGATCGGTGTAGAAAGGATTAGTTAAATGCCCACGACAAGAAAATCCTATCTAAATGCTGATGTGGCACTTTTCTAGCTAGTTGAGGTTGAAACGATGTCGTTTTAGGCATTGACATGGCCAAATAAGCACAAAACGACGTCGTTTTGAGCATTGACGTGACTAGATCAACCCAAAATGATGTCGTTTTAACCATAATTAGATTTTTATATAAATATTAATTAAATAATATTAAAACGAAATTAAAAATTAAAAAAAAAAAAAGCACAGAGGGAGGGGCTTCCCTGCTGGTGGCCGTGAGGGTTGTCGGTGCTTGGGCAAAGGCTGGCCGAGCCTCGCCAAACGTCGGGAGAGGGCGGCAACCCTCTCCCAAATCTGACAGCGCTAGGCGAGGGCTGTCGGCGCCAGTGCAAAGGCTGACAACCCTCACCCAAGCTAGGGTGAGGGTGGGGGCGACCCTTGCCTAGATCTAGGAGAGGGTCACCACCCTCTCCCGATGTTTGGCAAGGGTCGGCTTGCCCTCGTTATCCATCGCCACCACCCCACCAGCAATGAGGTGGCGGCCACAAGCAAGGAGGCTCCCTCGCCTATGTTGCTGCCGTTGCTTTTTTTTTTCATTTTTAATATTTATATTACAAATCAAACTTTGGCCAAAATGGCTCTTCTTTTTCCAATTTTTATGATCATGAAGATGCTAATTATGAGCTCAAGGCTCCATCTATTTGAATGGGCGATGGTTTTGGATCCCCGTAATGAAGGCCCACCTCAATGAAGCCTAAGTATTGGAGGGGTCAAATTATCAATCCAAACTTTCTTCCTTTTTTTTATCCCTCGTATCTCTCTCCACTTACGAGGACCTTACTTGTACATACAGTAGAAAGGAAAATTCAATTTTCGTCTAGTTCAGCATTTCCAAGCAGTTTTGACCTTTCAAAGGCCTTGGGCCAAATTTTAGGGCACAATAATACAATCTCAAAGCCTTTGGTGCAAAGTTTTGCTTTGCATATATAGGGATGAGCGGAACCTAAAACCTACCCTCGAACATAGGTTCCTCATTTTTTAGAACGAGCCTATTCATCATAACCTGGAACTTGGAACCTATCCTATCACAAGTTCCAAGGTTGGTTCATGGGTCCAAAGGGTTTTTCTTTTTTTTTTTTAGTTAAACAAAATGTAAATGAACGCAATGATAATAAACAAGCTTGTCATTCATCAAAGAGAATACAAAACGAATAAAATTATCAAGAGGAAAATGAATTCTTGGCAAGGAATTCAACTAAATAAAAGAGAGGAAATGGAACAAAATTCACTAGACTTCACTGTTGTTCCCTAAGGAGCAAATGCATAGTGCCCATTGGAGTTGCTCTTTCCGAGCATTACAATTCAAACAAAAAAATTAAAATGAGAAATCATTGCGTGAATCAATATGCAACAAAATTCATGACTACCAAAATAATCTTTCTTAATTTTCTATCATGATTAAGCATTGGGCTGACACTTTCCACTACCAAAATAATTTGTAGAATCAACCATGTAAAGGGACACATAGAATGCAACGACATCAGTTGGCTACCGATCCTTTCTTTTTATGTTCTCTTTTATATCAATTATGACCTAGGAGAGAAAACGATTCAATGAGAATCTCATCGACAATCAATAAACATTTACCACGACAATCCTCCAATATCTAATGCAGTAGGGAAAAAAATGCAAATAATGCACAACATACATGTTCAAAGCAATAATAGGGAGCTCAATCAATGCACAAGGATAAGGGCCTTTCATGATGGGAAACCGAAACCAGAACTTAAAGGAGGGGAGAAGAGGGAGGAGAGAAAGTGAAGCAAAAGCTGAACGTACCCTAATTTTTCTCCTCTATCAATTCCCTTCAAGAACAAATTGCTAAATTTCTATCTTTTTGATTTGCAATAACCACTCGGGCCCTCTCTTATAAGTCAACTAGAAGATATTCACTTAAAGAATAGAAGACTAACATTGGGAAAAAATAAGTACACACAAAAATATTATACGTGCATCAAAGATGCTTGATTATGATTGGCTTTCAGCAATAACATTAGGCTGTCCAAAGAATGAAGAAACTGCGTGGCAAGTGTCTTGTTGATCACTAATGTGTATTGAATGGTGAAGACAAACCAAGCTGATGAGCTTTTAACATTTGTACCTATTGAACAATAAATGTTATAGGTCAACTACTTCAATTCAATGACAACTCAGAGTAGGCAAGGGAAATGCACACACATTTGAAGCATAATTGGATATTGAAAGCCAATTGTGAGCCTTTATTTGTGCATGGTGAGATATGGACATAAATAATAAATGTTGTTTCAACCTATATCATGAGATGGGTATTCTATAGAAGTTTCATGCCAAAGTCTAAAATTTATAAATTTACCATGGTTCTATCTATGCAACCATAAAGCTCAGGACGTTTCTTGAAAGAGTGAATGACGGAAACCATTGAACCTCACTAAAGAACAAAAGGGAAAGTATCGCGGAGAGAGAAGAGAAGACCTAAAGATCAAAGAAAGAAATTAGGGATTTTAGGTTTAGGAATCCCGGAACTGGAACCGGAACCTCCCCCCAAAAACCCGAAAACCGTACTTACCCCTATGCATATCCATGCAACTCAAGACAAGTCCCCCCCTCTCCCCCGAAAAAAAAAAATTCTTTGGGTATTTGCATTTTAGAATGCAACTTTAAGGGAGGATGAATTTTTTCCTTTCAAATTTGCTCTAACCAAATTGTTTAAATTTTAATTTTACTCTTGCTTTCACAAGCTGAACATACACAAAGACATTAACGTGAGGGTTCAAGCCAACATTGACCTCGGTGGCCTGTAGTCTGGGTCACACGACATTGGCATTGCCACATCTAGGGTCACCCACCTCGGCACCCTGCACTTGGGATTACACAACACTAGCAACTCGTCCCTTGAGTCACACTCACTAATGTTACCTTGCCTAAAGTGGTGCAACCTCAACACCACATTCGTTCTATTTTTCTTTATCTTTTCAATTTAAAAATTTTACCATCATAAGTATTTTACAAATTGTTTATCGAATATTATTTGCTTTGCATGAAAATATTTGAGTCGGCATTATTTGCATAATTAAAAAGTTTTAGGCAAAAATTACCCGAAATGCAACCTATATCATTAGAGTTTCACAAGAACGTCAAGAATCCCAAAGGGCCCCAAAAATATTATTGTTGTTCGTCCACGAAAGATCGCACTGATACTTCAAATTGAAATTGTCAAACAAAGAGTCTTTTTGTACTATAAAACCTTCAGTAAACTATCTTCCTCAACAAAATTAGGCATCGTATCGCTATTTGTTGGGGATTTGTTATGCAACAAACATCAAAAATAATGAAAACAGCGTTGAAGAGTTTGGTAAGATCTTGAGTATCTTGACTATCCAGACCAGCTGCTGTCAAAAACAAATTCTGAAATCCAACCATCAAAGACAGATTACATCACACACATCTCGAGCGTAATTAGAAAATGGACATCTCTTCTGGTCGAGACAACTTGGCAGATCTGTGTTAAGATCCATGTTCGTTGTCGACTGATGGATCACCACCAACCCCACACCCAAAAGTGACATCACAAACTGAGAAAAAAAAAAGAGCGGATTTTGTTAGGTCAACAACACCAAGCATCCCATGATTTCTGTAGGGAAAATAGGGTGCCTAATTGATTGAATTTGAATTCCTCTGGATTTCTTTTGTTGTCTCAAAGAAAGAAATATGCCCTAATCCAATGCAATTTCCTGAGTTCTGGACTTGCCCCTGATGAAGAAATCAGCAGTAAGAAAATGGCAACACGGGACCACTTTCTCCAAGCACCAAATCACTGCAGCAAAAGGAGAAGCTTTTCTCAAGATTTAAAAAAAATTGCAGCATTGCAGGGTCAACATCAGCAGGAAAACAAAAGGGCAATTTTCTTTTTTTGACAAAAAAGAAAAAGAAGAAAAGGAAAGCCAAAGATGGAGAGGGTGTGTGGGTCTGCAGATGTTTGGCAGGAGATGTTATTGAAATCATCATCTGCCCTTTGCAGGAAATCAAACCTCAGCAAAGATTGAACACAAGGTACAATGATAAGAGGGCTGAAGATTCCGCTCCTCAGTTCTTTTCAAGATTTGAGAGATTTCATCTTTTTGCCTTCACGTCATTCAATGGATACCAATCCCAATCCCATTCCCATCCCATCCAACCATACTTGGTTCCACGCATTGATGATGATGATGATAACATGAGAAAATTTCTTATGAGATCAAATTACGAAACGACATGACATGACACGATATGCTCTTTTCGCCGTGCTCAAGCATGATTGAATTGCATTCCGATCTCTCACAGTGACTGCATAAATCGATCATTTGCATCTCTAATATTACTCCCGTGCATGTACCGAATCAAAAAAGGAATACGTCAAGACCTTGCGTAAATCACAAGAGATTTCCTTTCGTTGGAAAACCTCTGAAGTGTTTCTTCCTGTTACAAGATAAAAACCCTCGATCTCGATGTTGAATGTCAAAAGTTGGTCCACCAAATGATGCAGATAGATCGAATTGAATTCCCACATCTGTCATGTCGTTTTCGGAATTGCTAGGTGCATGTGGAATGCACTATTCCGCCGGTATTATTGTGCCTATGAAGCTTATTGATTCCAAATCAATAATGCAAAACAAAAAGAAAAATCTTACTCTTTTCTGGCTCTGAAGATGTTAAGCCATGATTTGAAAAGCTGAGCGATATCCCTGGTTTTTCTTGAAGACGATTAGTCAGTCATTCTTTGCGGTTAATACATTTCATAGGACGACATGCACTCTGTTAATTTTTTCATGCCTTGACGTTAAGAAGTTAGATTATTCACAACCATCTAGTTATAACAATGCCATCGATTCTATTTTTGAATTTCGTCACATGTTAGATTGATGCAATAAGAGAGTTCGTAATTTGAAATTCGGATTCATTGAATCACAATGCGTAAAATTCATCAAAGTTTTTACTACTCTCCAAAACTTTCTCACTTTCGATTCCAACGAAACATCAAACCTATGATCTCTCCCGCATTCTCTGAGGAAAGACGAACATCGATCATTCACATGGGAATTTATAACTCTTAGGCGTCAATGAGAAAGACAAATAAAAGTTATGAAAAATCAGATTATCGGTGACCTTTCTTGTTAACATTTTTCCAATAGTAGCCAAATTTTTCAGAAATTTCTCACCACTAGAAGGCAAAATCCGTGGAATGAAACAGTAGAATTGTCCCATCAACAGAAATTTCAGTCATTGCTAGTACAGTTTGGCGCAATTGCCTGATTCAAAGTAGATGAAAACAGTAACCAGGGAGCAGCGATGAAGAGAAAGGAGTCCTTGTCAACCAAAAGCCAATAAAAATGCTTGGAGTAAAGTTCGTCTGAGTCCGCACACGTTCAGAATGTCAAAAAGACTGGTAGTGGGTTCAGTACAAACTTCATTTCCGTGTGGGGATGTGAAGTTCGAGTCTCAAGCTCAAAAGGGTCCACGCTGGAGATAGAACTCGAGGGCAGTCGGAGTGGAAAGCAATCTCAAAGGGAAGCCGGCGAAACCCCAGTTCGTCATGTCACGCGCGCAAATTGAACAGGGATTCCCTACACGAGAGCCCCTCGACGCAAACATACGGCGACATTTCGGGACTGAAATTCTGTGGAAGGGTAGGCCTTTGACATGGAAAAGAAGAACCCAAGATCATTAGCTCAATTCCTAGACAGAGTTTACGCAAAGTTGCTGTGGGAAGAGTTCGAGAGAAGGGAGTGGGAGAAAAGAGACCCGTGAGTGAATGAGATGATGGGCTGTGGGGAAAACGAGTAATGGTGAAGGCGACTTGAGCACGAATATGAGCGAAGGACTCGGGATTGGAGAGGATGGGGGACCATGGAAAAGGGGCATCCGCCCAAGTCGTGGGCAACAAGCTCCAACCCCACATGGTTTCGATTCGTGTTCATCATGCAAGGAAAGTAAGATGGGAAAAACCTCAATGTAGAGGGACCACCCCGATCGGTCACGATCGCATCCGTCCGCCCCGCTCCAGTGAGAAGATGTTGGGCGATTGTTGTTCGCCGTATCGTCCGTTAGCATCGCTAGGCGGTCGCGGTTGATGTTAACATCATTAGTGCGCAATTGTAGAGCCGATGCTAATATATGATAGGATCGCAAGGAAAGTACGGCAAAACTCGGAATTCATGTTATGTTTCTCGTAAACTTAGGAGGGATCGGTGTTGTAACTTGAAAAATTCAATAGAAGAGGAAATCGGAGATGCGTTGCTCCTCTTGCAAATCCCTGTAAGTTATCACAAATCTAGAGGAAGGTATCCTATTAATAATCGTGAGAGACAATTTTGGTTCATTAGTGATAAATGAAATCTTCTTTGTATACAAGGAATAAATTTTTTTCAAGTAGTAACACAAATAATTTATAAACTTTAGGTTAATGTGCAATGCCATTTTTGAAATTTTAATTTGTTCAATATGGTTCTTGAACAATTCTTAAATGTTCAATCTATTTCCTAGACTTTCAACTAATTTTGATAGTTCTCGTAGTAACACTATCATTTGGATTTTATATATCTTTTCATTTCAATCCATTTCATTTTACTACCTTTTAAACTTTTTGGCATTTATAAATATTACTATAGTTCCTTTTAAGTAGATAAAGCCTCAATTAGAGTCATATTAGATTTATATTCCTTTTCTTTTAGGGTAAAGGCCATAAAAAAAATTCCAAATTATATTCATTATAAAACATTTACCATGAACTTCTTTTACGATACCAAAAATCCCAAACTATGTCAGTGACACATTTATTTTAAATTTTTTCTTATGACATAAAAAATCCCAAATTTATATCCACGTGATACGTTATTATCTATCAATTTCCATTAGACGATTTTTCAGCCATAACAATGTTACTTTTATATCACTTAAGGCTTCCTGTCAACATTATTTGCTTTTTTGGTGTCTATATAGGCAACCTTTTAACAATTTTCATTGATAGAACTTTAAAGGATAATAAATGTGTGTCACAGGTATAAATTTGGGATCTTTGGTATCAAGAAAAAAGTTTAAAATAAATATATCACATTGGAATACTTTTGGAGGGTTTTTTTTTTATGGCTTTTGCCCTTTCTTTTAAAACTAATTGTTTTCATAAGAATACTTGATAAGGACATTTAATTTATCTATTAATTCTCTTACTTATATTAATTTAAATCTTTGTACTAATTTTTTAGTTTTCTTGGCACCATCCTCAATATGGTCACAATCCTCAGTGTCTCATGGATGAAGTCATCTAAGATCCTCCTTTTTAAGTTTTTGGTTTTCATATATTGCTTAATCATTTGTAAATTAAGAAATTAAGATAACAAGAATATCAACCAAATACAACTCTAACAAGGTTTTGCATATACTATTATAGAGATCATAAGCTAAAGTATTCTTAAATTATATTATCGTAACATTTATAAAAATAAAAATAAAAATAACGAAGTAATAAAAAGGTAGCCATTTTTTTTCTTGATTTACAAAATAGATTGCAGTGAAAAAATATTCTCAAATGTGGGTAATAGTGTGATTATGAAGAGTTGTGAATAGTATAGAAGAATTGGTTTCACTTCATTATGGACTGTTAGGGAATTGATTAAACAAATTGAAAATCTAGAGAGTAGATTGAATAATTAAGAATAATTCAAGGACCATCCTAAACAAATTAAGTTTAGAAAATGACATTGGCTGCCGAGCTAAAGTTTACGTACTTTTCATGCCATTTTTCCTATTTTTTGGGAAAAAAAAATTTCCTGATTTATTGCTGCATACAACTGCATAATTGATATCAGAAAAATGGAAGCCCAGTCCATGGGCACGCCTACAATGCATGCGTCCATCATGCATGCATGCATGCATGCACCCTGGAGAGGGGGGGACCAGGATCGGTCGGGCAGGCGCGTGAGCTGGAACATCGGTCAGCCGCCGAACGCTGCTGTCCTGTGGGGGCCCACCCCTCCACCCTCGGTGGTCCCATGAAACTGGGAGCCGCCACGTGTCGCCCGTACCGGTCGGAGCAGAGCTGTCGCCTGGCCCGGGGGTGGTGGTCCAGTGGGCGTGGCAGAGCAGGGGCCGACAGCGTGCGCCTGCTTTCCTTGGGATGATGCATAGCCAAGTCACCGGCGATGGATGACATGATCGAGAAACAAAAGCAAAAAAAAAAAAAAAAATGGAATGAAAAAATTTAAAAAATTAACTTGAGACTTTTAAATATGACTTTTGATGTATACATACACCTTATAGAAAATTACAAAAGTCAATCACATCATCCGCAAAATGTTAATTAAAAAATTTTCAGGACACGTACTCGCTTATCCATAACTTAAAATAAAAGGAAATTCTTTTCAGTGACCCCCGTTTGGCATTTAGATTAGGGGGAAACAAGCCTTCTGGTAGATGCCAAAAAGAAGATCCTCATGTCAGCATTGTAAATGTTAAAAAAAAAAAGCGAAAAAATAAAAATAAAAGAAGGAAAAGTGAAAATTATATTTAAAAAAAGGTGAAAACAAAAATTACACATAATGTGAAAATGACCGAATCATTATATTCTACATAGTGCATTATAAAGTTTGCGTCTTTTTCTTTACGCGCATACATACATGATTACATTATCATATTGTATCTTATGATCCCCTCTTCATCTATCGTCTAAGAGTTTATTTTATCAAATACATTTTTCATATTAGAATTGATTTCTCAATTCATCATCACTGTAAATTCCTAAACTTTTTTATCGCAATTATGATTATTGCAAATGCATATTTTCATAATACCTAAGTAATCTGAGAGATATTTTTTGTTCATTTAAATTATTAAAGATATTTTCCATATTGGAATTACTTTTTCAATTTAGTTCACACGATGAATCCAATGCGAACATCACTAGTCTTGTTATAGAATTACCATACCTTATTTGTAAATTCTTAAACTTTTTATCACGATTATGATTGTTGCGTATATATATTTTTATAGTTTGGATGACGAAGTCATATAAAAAATATAAAAATTCTCACTCAGCTTTTTTTGATCTTAATCACAACAAATTATCTTTTGACTCCATGCTCAGTTGCCAATTAGATCACTACACACAAAAGTCCCAGCTGTTCTCCAAATCCCACCCGTCCATAAAAGAAACCAGAGAAGGAACAAAGAAGCCAAATTTCTCTTCCTCCTTCCTTCCTTCCTTATAAAGCACAGGCGCTTCTCCTTCTCTTTCTCCTTCTCCTTCTCAATCTGAGTCACTTTCCAAGAACTCACTGCTCCTCCCTCCCTCCCGCGAAAATAGAGCATACCCACCGCACCGATGGCGTTCCTGTCGTCGTTGCAGTGACCAAAACAAGAACTTGCTCATCCCCACGAAGGCCATGGCGTACAACCACAATCAAATGCCGCAGGAGCAGGTCCCCTTCCACCACTACGCGGACCAGGGCCACCCCCAGGGCCGGGACAGCGTGCACAAGTTCTTCTCCGCCTCCATCCTCCGCCCCCAGAACTTCCTCCGCCTCGACTCGGAGTCCAAGGCCCACAACGACGACGCCGCGGCGGCTGCGGCTGCGGCCTTCAACAACGACGACGGAGCGGGGGAGGAGGAGATGGTCGAGGACGACGACGGCGGCAGCGGCGGCGGCGATTACGAGAGCGCGAGGCATAAGGCGGAGATTTTGAGCCACCCGCTGTACGAGCAACTGCTGAACGCGCACGTGTCGTGCCTCAAGATCGCCACGCCCGTCGATCAGTTGCCGAGGATCGACGCACAGTTGACGCAGTCGCAGAGAGTGGTGGCGAAGTATTCCGTGCTGGGGAATGGTGGGGTCGTGGACGGGAAGGAGCTCGATCAGTTCATGGTAATGGTTTCATTTCTTTTGGGGGTTCTTGTTCTTTTGGTTGATTTATCACGGAGTGTTTGATGGACTGGTTCTTGATTTTATGGCTT
This sequence comes from Corymbia calophylla, assembly GCA_014182845.1. NCBI lineage: Eukaryota > Viridiplantae > Streptophyta > Magnoliopsida > Myrtales > Myrtaceae > Corymbia > Corymbia calophylla. Next base: position 2,344,602 of record CM024695.1, read on the forward strand.
TTCTTGAAGTGGGTCTATGTTAGTTTCTGATAAGTTTCTCATGGTTGGTCAATGCGATTTAATACTTCAACCTCCAACTTCAGTTTTTCTGGGAATTGTGCTTTTGCAGGGCATGTAACGACTGTTAAATTTCGAAACTTTCCTCTGTTTTTCGTTTACTTTTACAGTGTTCAGACTTGTATTTGAACGGGAGGAATTTCATGTAGAAATGTTTTTGTGGGTTTGGCGTGTTTGCAAGAAAGATCGGAACTTGACTTCGATGTTGCTTTTCATATAATTGGCCGAGAGTCCATTGATCGGAACATGGTGGATATTTTCCTTCTTTTTTGACAGTTTTATTTTAGATGTGGCGGTTGAAATCTCGGTAACTCTAGTTAGTTCGAGCGGTCATCTTCAGAAGTAAGTATCTTCCTTAGATAAAAGATTGAGAACTTGAATTGAGTTATCCTTGTCTTCGCTCTGTCGAGTGTTATCTCTTCAAAACCTGGTCGTTCTTATGTTGCTAATGCTTCCTCAATTCTGCATTTCCTGTTCCTTAGGGTTTGGTTTCACATTCTAACTTCTAGTTCCCACAGAGAGAGAGAGAGAGAGAGAGAGAGAGAGAGAGAGAGAGATTTGTCTTGTAGCAAGAGTCCTGTTTTTTCTGGTGTTTTTAGCTTCTTTTTCATGATCTGCTAGGCATTGTCGGCATTGTCTTTGTTTGCGCTTTGAAAGAATGTGAGGTACGAAAAAGATGTGAAGTTTAGTGGATAGAACGACTTTTTGGCTCAGGATTCTATTTATAATGTCCTCTTGTCGCATCAACGTAGGAATCGTGCTGTTTAAGTACACTAATAATTGAACTTTTGAGAGTGCTTTGGAGAATCTGTTGCCACATGACTCCACTTGTGTGGTCTAGTACATGGTATCTCCCTAGATTTTCCTTGCACAAATACCTGCTTCAAGATCCTTCTGTCAGCTAATCTTTGCTTGTTCTCCAAAACAAGGGTAAATCTTACCGTACTTAAAATTGCCTGAAGAACCGACAGTGCGCATTCATTAACTCGATGAGAGATGTCCTTTTGTGCTTCACAGTCCAAAAGAATACGGAAGAAAATTTGGAGCTTCCACAATTTCTTCCTGGGTCAACTGTATTTGATATCGGTCATTAAAATGTTTCCTGCAAATGCATAACACGAATGATTATATGAAAACATTGGTGCAGTAGGATCTGATCCATTGTAAGATGGCTTCATTAAATCTCATATCACTTAGGTTTAAAAACTAGTACAATCACTGTTAAGTCTGCAGAACTTAATCCATGTTTTGAGACAACAGAAAATTTGTCATAAACGCTCATCCGAGCACTGAGATCTTCTGTGATTTTTTTATCAGCACAGTGCAAGTGTGTGCAGAAGTTGATAAATAAATTAACATGCATTAGAGGACATGAAGAAATTTCTGCTGTGGTGACTGCTAAGCGGCTTTACATTGTGTTGCTGATTCATTTTGCTATATAAATTTAAGAAAAAAAAGGTGTTGTTTCCTCAAATAAATGAAGCCCTAAGATTCCATTAATTGTTTGGGACCGTGTAAACTCTCACAATTATGTTTCTTTTCCCTCCAAGCTTCTGTATTATTTTGATATAATTTTTGCACTATTTGAGCAAGGTCTACCCTGTAGTTTCTCCTCTGAATTTTCTTGTCTTTACCCACTTCTGATGCAGACACATTATGTTCTATTGCTCTGTTCCTTTAAAGAGCAATTACAACAACATGTTCGTGTTCATGCTATGGAAGCAGTGATGGCTTGTTGGGAGCTGGAGCAATCACTTCAAAGCTTAACAGGTTGTTCCCTTTTCCTAGTCCTATGTTTCTTTATCTTCTTCTGTTGATTAAGTCCATTGAGTTCACATTACCAATTTAACATAACCCTAGGTCTTGTGGAATCTGTGTGTTGATGTGAAGGTGCAAATAAATATTGGAACTTTCCAGATACAAAGAGTAAATAGTAGTTTATATTGATGTTTTAATCGAGTCACTGTTTCTGGTAAAGAACCTTGGACATTGCTAAGTGTTGTCCACTCTCTCCTTGCCCTCTAGTGGTTTCAATTTAAGGGTCTTGTGGTAACATTTGCTTATTTTACATTTTGTTTACACCTTTTTCTGTAATGTTCAAAATTTCATTCATTTTTTTGGTTTTGAACTACAAACATCCAACTCTTTAGATTTCAAATTAATTTAAAATTCTTTCAGAATTTTTTTTCCATGGGAAAGCAACATTTTGGAGGGAAGATGTTATGTCCTGAATGCACTCTAATTTTATCAAGAAACTATGCTTCATCAAAGAAACTTTATTAGCATGACACCAGAACAGAACAGAAATTGGCTAATTATGATTTCCCTCACATTGCCAAAAAAGGAGTATCTCCTGGTGAAGGAACAGGGGCTACAATGTCTGATGATGATGAGGATCAAGATGATACCGATGCCAAATTGTTCGATGGAAGCTTTGATGGGCATGACAGTATGGGATTTGGGCCTCTAGTTCCAACTGAAAGTGAGCGATCCTTAATGGAACGGGTGAGGCAAGAGCTGAAGCATGAACTCAAGCAGGTATCCAGTTATTGGCTAGCACCATCTCTTTTGGTATATTACAGTTCTTATACAATTGATTTGCTTTCTGCTTCTCAGGGCTATAAGGAAAAGATTGTGGATATCAGAGAGGAGATTCTGCGCAAGAGGAGAGCCGGAAAGCTGCCTGGCGACACCACCTTTCTGTTAAAACAATGGTGGCAATCACACTCCAAGTGGCCGTACCCAACGGTATGGATATTATGATTCTGATCTCATTGTCCTGTACCAGTTCATTCCAATCAATTCGCTGAGCCTTTCTTATTACTTTGCCTGCTTCAAAAATCATCTCAGGAGGAAGACAAAGCAAGGCTAGTACAAGAGACGGGCTTGCAATTGAAACAGATTAATAATTGGTTTATAAACCAACGGAAAAGAAATTGGCACAGTAACCCATCGTCTTCCACAGTTCCCAAGAGCAAACGCAAGAGGTAGGCTGATAAACATACAAGAGTCAAATTTTTGGACTTTTTCGAGAATGAGATCTCACTGTGACTTTGAAAGAAGCCATGCAGGTGATCCCGATAAAGAGAGACCTATGTAATGCAACGTCAAAAGCCACTTTCCATCTATTGGTTTGCAACAGCTGCCCCATGGGAGTCCTTTCGATAGGAAAGATCTCAGCCTATAGTTACATGGGCAGCAAGACGACAGCACTTTGAACATGATATAGCAGAGCTAACAGGGGATCAGCTATGTACATTGATATACTTAAAACCATGCTGTGAAGAGAAAAGTGGAGAACCCCCCTCAGCTTCTTGCCCACCCCTTTTGAACCGAGAAGTGTATTGCTGTGGTACTGTGTTTAACTTGACAGAAATGTGATGTGGCACGATTTGCTATTAATTTATCTTGCAACAACATTGGTGCTTGTCTGGTGCTAATCTAATGATCATGTCTCTTCACGCTGGAGTTTTACTTTCAAAGGTTCTCATTTGAAGCACTTCTGTCAAATTATGAAAAAGGAGCATACATAAGCATCAATTTAGCAGAAGTGCCTCGCTGGTGGCTGATAAGAACTGCACCAGTCTTGCATCATGGAACAGGGTATAACGTTGCTTTAGCATCATTTCAAAAACAAAGAAAGGAAGGTTCCTACAATTCGGACCGGTCAAATTGCTGTATCTTGTAAGGATAGCAGCAAAAGCTTATTGAAGGGAACACTAGTTCTAATTTGATTTGAGTTTGAATGTCGCACTTCAACGTGGACTGCCTAACATATTTGACCTCAACACCACAGAAATATCTAGGCCGTTCACACTTTGACATGACATGAGCAAATGATGATAGCTTTCGTAAAGATCAATAGGAAGCATCAACCTCTCTTTGACAGTGCATCCATCACCTGAAAACTCAAGAATATTTTAGCACCAATTTCTTTTTTAAAAATCACAAAAAAGAAGGAAATAGCAGAAACTAATTTACCAATCCAAGTTTGGCTATTTTCAATCTTTCTTGTGGTTCGCTATAGTATCCATGGCTTGCACAATGTATTTTGATCATTATTCTTGGCTAGAGAAATGAAGTGACCCTATCCAATAAGAATTTCTAATGGAAAAAAGTTCTACTTTTCATTCCTTTCTTTTACTTTTTTTTTTTTTCTAGTTGAGCTTTTGGCACTTTTAATTTGTTTAATCAAGTCATTCTACTTTCTTACCAAGTCCTTTTGATACTAAATCCCGCCGAATCCAGCTAGATTGGCCGTTCAGTACGATGCCAAAGTATGATGTGAATCAATTTCAACTAACGTGGAGCCTACAAGGATGCCATACTTGGAAACATTTAGCCAATGCGAGTAGCCCCACAATACAATGTGGATAAAATTTAGCCACATATGGATTCTCACATTGACATCCGTGCCAGAAACGTTCTATTCAACTTCACAAAGCCAAAAACCACGTGATTCTCGATGTCGGAGGGTCGACTGGAAAATTTCAGAAAGTAAAAAGTTTGATCAGATAAGTATGGATATCTGATTCTTGACGAAGGCGAAAAGTATAAGGATGCAAAAAGTAAGATTTATCCGATAAAAGTAATGGCATCAATGAATGGGGTACACGGGAACCAATCATATGTGATAGAAAAAAAGTAAAGAGTGACCAATCAAAAAGAAAAGCAAAAGAAACTAAAAAGAAAATCTCTTTTCATCCTCATGACAGTGCAATTCCAGCTTGTCTCTCCTGATCATTCCTGAAACTGCCCACAAACCTAGCAGAGAAACCCTGCATCAACAAGCCATCTTCTTCTCCTCTATCACCAGCGAAATTGAGTGCGTAGCTCTCCGCATCGTATCCAAATCTGCCGTTGGGATTCCTCTTCCTGTCCGATCTCCAATACCCACCAACCTTTCTGATGAAATTCTTCCACTTCGGCCCCGCCACGACTTCTGTGAATTCCCTCACTTTCTTGATCTTGGTCATTGCCCAAGACTCCTCATGGTCGCCGCCGCTCTGGCGCCGGATGTAAGGGTGCGCCCCGCCACCGCCCCGCCACCAATTGAGGCAGAAGCAGCCGCACCCACTTGGAGAAACGTCGTCTGTATGGTAGTCGAAGCTGTCCTCTCCTTCCCGTCCATGTTCTTGAATTGGCGAAGGGTATCCTTTAGAAGCCATGAGAGAGAGAGAGAGAGAGAGAGAGAGAGAGAGAGAGTCTATGGAGGTCCTTCGACGAGGAAAATGTCGATATATAGTAGGATCCGAGAGAGGAGGAGAATCAAAGAAAGAAGCGCGTCAGAGCAGGAGCACGTGCGTGTTACTTAGCAAGGGAAAAGAACCAGCCAAGAAGCAACCGAGACCGCGTTTGCTTATACAATTAAAACACAAGAAAACAGAAACAAACATCCAAGTTGGATCACGAATGACATCAATTCCCCCCACTGGAAATTTCGTGGCGGCATGCCTTATTTATAAGAGCTGTCTAATTTGACCATTCTATAATGGAATTCGAACACCAATTCGTTCAAAGTTTCATAATCAATTGGCTTCTTTATTCATCTCTCTCTGATGCTCATTCATATTTTTTTCAAGTTCTTCATGGAAAAGAATGCTTTGACGACATCTCCTTTATTTCCCCGAGTAAACGCGATTAACATCTTAGCAACGCGTTATATTAGTTTATTTCCGCAAGTTTTTCATTTCACCAGCAAAAATCTGCACAGAAGTTCAGACGGCATACGAGTCTTGGCTTCATCTTGTTGACCATTGACTAGTCGTATGACACGACCTGCAAAATACCAACCAAAGAAAGAGCATATTCTCTTGACGTTTAGGGAAACAACATTGAAAGCTCTAGGCACAAATGGATTCACAGTAGAGCCGCCAAAGCCAGACGTTTGGCCAGTCAACTCGAACCGAGTGAAAGTGAACATGGTATGGCGAACAAACCACCTTTCAATGCCAGTAGACCATTCCGTTATATTCGAAAAAGAAACAAAACCAGTGAAGAAAGCCAATCAGGAATCAAAGAATGGAGCTCAGCCTCACCAAGCATGTATCTTGGAAAAAAAATGAATAAAACACGAAACTGACAACGTTAGCACATAATAATGAAATCTACTTTTCTTATAGCATTCACACGGAAACACATCAGCCATTTTTACGATTCAACATACAAAGACGAGGAAGAGCCATCTATGAACGCCAGCCTGTTCAGTATATTCTGTGTTTCACTGACTATATAGAATACCTATGTGTGATTTTGCATCTTTTGAGGGATCTTCGTAGACATGGTTCGCAGTTCAGCTGCAATTTCGGTGAAGCTTGGCCTTTCTGATGGCTCTGCTGACCAGCATCTCTCCATCAGGGATCTCCATTCTGGATCACAGGACTCCGGTACCGGCGGTCGCAGTGTATTGCTCACAATACCACCTAAATTAATCAGAGTCTCAGAAATTGACAGCAAATATTCAACCATTTTAAGTAAAAGATAATATGAACTTGTACCTATGATGGCCCCATAATGCAAATCCGCATATGGTTCTTCTCCAGTCAGTAGTTCCCACATCACAATGCCAAATGAGAACACGTCAACCTAAGCAGTACATTGTCGTTAGACATATAGCAGTTGAACGTAGATATATATACTGATAAAAATAACCATATACATTCAACCACATGTATACTTGGGATAATTAGGAAAGTGAAATTGAAAGGTGAGACACCAACCTTCTCGGACACAAGACTACTGCTGCCATTCAAAAGCTCAGGTGCCATCCAAGGAAGTGTTCCTCGCACTCCACCTGATATCAGCGTCTGACATTTTACCTTGGACAGGCCCAGATCACCAACCTGAGAGACATGTGAAAGATCAAATCAGTGGACCTTTCAGAAGTTCTGGGGATAACAAAATTTTGTTATTCTACAAAGAATAGGAAAGATTTTTAGATCCGTGACAAGAAAACAGCAAGTATCAAGATTGACTTGAGGCATATTAAAGTCAAACAACAAGAATAAAAAAGATTCCATCACATATCGTCTGTTGGACAACAGACGTCATGAATCTAATCTACTCAAATGATAAGCTATTCTCTGGTTAGCAAAACCCAAATCTCAGAACTTCACTAAGATGCTAGTTGGACTCAGCATAAATGTTAAAGGTGTGCATTATCCTCAAAGTCCAAGCTTTGCAACTTCCAGACAGATATTTGCCGATAAATCGATCTTGCTTGTTTTTTGACAGACGAGTGGAAACTCCTATATTGAAACAGACAAAGTTACTTCAAACTAATCTCACTTGGTTTATGGCGTTCTCTCCACAGTTTGAAACAGCGGAACGAGAAGTTATCCCATGTCAGTAAGATCACTTTGTCATGAAGGAATTCTAATTATGTCCCTTCAGAAACTGCCATCTAACATAAATACGCCACAGCTCTTTTGAGTACTAAGACATCACCCCCAACATATCTACAAACAGAGAAATTGGGATTGTCACATGCTCAATTAAAGAAAGTTACTCAGTCCGTCTTGATGTCCCTGCAATCCGCCTAATGCAGACAACTTTTTTTTTATCCACTGAATCACTCAACAGCTCCAGAAGCAAAGTTTGTATAGAATAGTTTCGAGGTAAGGACAAAATTCCAGAGGTTCTTAATAACTCGTCAATAAGCATGCATAACATAACTCACAGCTCTGCATTAGAGACATCACGCGAACTTCCTTATCACTCAAGCATAGAAAGCAAAGAAGAGACAAGGGAATCAGCATAATAAAAGTTCAGCATTTTGAACTCCAATCAACCATCCGTCCACTGACCTTACAGATTGGTCGATGGGGATCTCGAAGATTGACAAGAAGGTTGTCACTTTTCAAATCAAAATGCACTATGTTCTTCCCATGCAAGTATTCCATACCAAAGGCCACATCCATTGCAATCAGCAGACGCTTACGCTTGTCAAGGTTCCTGACAAGAACTTAGTTTAGTAATTTGTCTTTTACAACAAATCAAATACAAACTAAATGTTCAAAAAAAATAAAATTGTAAAAGTGACATAATGGTTGTGGACAACTTCAACCACCCAACTCGTGCGTGAGCGTGCATGCAAGTCCACACAAGCATGTGCGCACACACATGCATGTCCACACACAGGCATGCCCCCACACACCTGTGCATGTACACGTGCACGCACACATGCCCAGAGAGAGAGAGAGAGAGAGAGAGAGAGAGAGAGAGAGAGAGAGAGTTGTACCTTTCGCTTTTCTGCAAAGCATTTCGCAAAGAACCATTAACCATGTACTCCGTCACTGTTGCCACAGAACCTCCAAGGCCATCAAGCACAACACCATAAAACGCCACCACATTTGGATGATGCAAGTCAGCAAGGTTGATTGCCTCATTCCAGAAATCATATCTCTGTCTCAGCATAGCAACAATGCCAAGAATTCAGAAAGAATCCTATTAAATATCAAAAGCAACAAAAAGCAAGAGGATCCGCACCATTCGCTCTTGCTCTGAGGGCTTCCCAGTAAAGCACCTATCATTGATCCGTTTGATGGCTACATCAGTACCCCTCCATTTTCCATGATAAACAGTCCCATATGTGCCAGAACCTAATTCTCGCAACTCTTCAAGATCACTGTTCTTAATTATCTACAGAATGGAAATTCAGGCAAATCAAGAGCTGAGTCACAGGAAACTGAACATATATCAAAGTGAAGCAAATCTCTCACTTGCAAGCGGCTATCTGATACAGGAAACCCGAAATTCATCCTCTCTGCCACTGTAGGATTAGCATCCTACATTAAAATTTCAGATGCACATGATCATTAAATGAATGCACTAGAAAGACAAAGCAACCTGATGGATACAAACACTTTTATGAACACAAGAGCTCAAGCACCTCACTGTCAGCTTCTTGCTGCACATCTTTATCCTGGTATGCTTCATGAGCAGACTCATTTGCTTCGTAAACTGTTAAGTCGGGATTAGAAGGAAGAGCTGACTTAAGAACAGAAGCAGCTACACCCTCAGCAACATTCTGAAGCTCTTGCTTGATGAGATCCTCTGCTGAACCTACAGAAGAGAAAATTAAACAACTATTAAAAAATAATAATAATAAACAGAAAACTACCTTTAGAAACATAGAAAATCCTCTATAAAGAACAACCTTTGGAAGATGGAAATTGTTCTGAATTGATGTAGTTTGTGAGATTATTGAATGGTTGCTGGAGTCCATCCTCCAACTGTACTTCTGCATTCAAGTCCCCAATCTTTCCAGAACGGTTATCCAAGAATTGATCCTTAGCTCCAAGGCCTTCTTTTCTTAGTGCAATTTTGGTAGGTTTTGGAGGAGGAAAATGAATACCATGATTAAAATTCCAGGGATCCTGGTGTAAGAAAAGTGACTTTGAAGGATCCTGAATATCATCAGTCCGACCATTCGAGTTTATAGTTCCAATATCACCAGGAACATTCATCGGCTGGAAAATAGAAGCATCGTTGTTCCATGGAGCACTAGAAGAAATCCCCTCAGTCACAGAGGCCAAGCCAACCCCAGAGAACACAGGGTTGCCATGATAGACACCTTCAGCTTCTGCTTGGATAACTATCCTGGATTGTGAATTTGATCTTGGGATACCAACATTAGGTGGTTGACACACGTTTTGGAATTCCAATGGTCGAATATCACACAAATAAGGAACTTCAGGTGCTGAAAGGGCAGAGGTCTCGGAAATCGTGGCTTGAGTAGTCTGAGGAAACATATAGGAAGCATCAGGGAAAACGTCCCCTTTCAGATTTTGCTGTACCTTTTGCTTCAATATCTCTGCCTTTCTTTGTTCTTCACTTGGCGACCTACTATGCTCAACAATGGCAGGCTTCTCAGGGGGGCTTATCAGTAGAGTTTCCATTCTCTTATCAATGGGTTTTACAGGATCCATGGAAACAGGATAGTCCAGATTATCTACTCTAGATTCAACACCAGGAAATCGAGAATATTCTTTTGAAAATTCATGAACCTGGTGTTCGGATGACGGAGAAGGTTTGCCTCCTACAGGACAAGAATCGGCAGTAACTGGCTTGCTAGCCATGGCCTCCAGTTTAGGCTGGGCTTGAGCAGGCATAAAATGCTGCTGGACAACTATTTCAGGAGAAGACTCCGGAACAACAACAAAGCCTTGCTTCCTAGAATCAGGATAGTCCACTCTTGGAAAAGCAGCGCTCTGGTTTTCATGTCTTGCCTGCAAATCTTCGTGAAGCTTTTCCATATGAGCAGAAACTATAGGTTGAGTGCCATTTCCTGGATCAACAAGACCATCCCCTAGGGTTCCAGTTATCTTGACCCTGTTCATTGGCCGAGATTGTACATTGTCTTCCAGGCGGAGACTATGGTAGATAGAGCTTGAAACTGGTATAGTACCAGTAGTACCGTCTCTTTGGTCCTGCACCAACGTATCAGAATGTGCATGAGGCAATGCTTTTTGACACATGATGCATTCATCAAACCTCTGAACATTCTCAGACTGCTGATGAGTTGTTGATCCATCAGAGTAAACTACCTGTCCGGGGGGATAGACTTGATGCCAACCATAAGCACCACTAACCATCGCAGGAGGTGCCTGGACTTGATATGCATTGTGATTTTGCTCAACAGGAAAGAGAACCAACCTCTGTCCAGATGTACCGTCATGCCCCAGCTGAGTTTGTTGAGGATGAAGTAACGGCTGAACTACAGTTGGCCTCAAACCCACTTGCGAAGATCCAGGAATCATTGTCATATGTACGGGAGATATGAACTGATGTGAATTACCACTGATAGCACTCTCAGAGAACTGTTGTTGGGTATACACAGGCCCAGAAGTTCCCAACAGATGAGGATTTGGAAAACCCATCAAAGGAGGCAGAGGAACATAATCGGTGTGGTTGACGTTCTCCTTGCGCTGATCCACATAACCCTGTGTGTAAGGTGAAGCTGATGGAGTTCCTCCTGCTGCTGGCTGCATATCATAAGCCAATGGTCTCTGAGGCACGGATTTTTCTAGTTCAACCTCCGGTTGTAAAGTTGATGATTGGAGAGGGCCAGACTTGACTACTGGAATGCTGACAGTTGCAGGAGAATCATCAGCATAGGTCATAGGGTTTTGATCAACAAAAAACAATTTTGAAGTATCACTAGAGGCGGCTATATTCCCTCCAGGAGATAACGTGCTGGTCGATGGTGGCCCACTTAAATCTGCTTGGATAGGAACTGCACTATCAACAGCTTCATTACCACTAAAATCAGAATTTTGCGTGGATGTTGCACTTGCTATACTCTCTTTCCTAGTAATGCCACTGCCCAGACCATCCATTATACCATTGACTGCTTCAACATATCTCTGCCCACTACTGTGCAGGTCCCCAAACTGAATCATTCCTGAAGAATCAAGCTCAGAAGCAGAGAAAAGAAAAACTCGTATCTTAGCTGAACCATCTGAAGACCTCTCGACCAACTTCTCATACTCTTCCATCATATTATCAAGATCATCAGGACATGAAACTGAAACTAGCGCATCAAGATCCTCATCAGGGAGCTGGTACTTAATAACAACTGGCTGCCCATAAGTATCTGCCATCTTCTGCACTAACTCATTAAAGCTCACATCTCTCCTGACGCTGATGATTCTTGTTTGGCCTCCAACATATCTCAACATACCGTCACTTGGTCTAGGTAAGATTTTACCCCCAAAACTACACAAGAACTTAACTTTCTTTCCTGACACTGAATCTTCACCCCCTTCTTCGCTTGGCTGACTAACCCCACTTCCACTACCTTGGTTGCCCAAATGGGGCCTCCGGCCAGTTCCCGAATCATTACTAACCTGCTCTTCCACATTCCCGCTGTCCCTACCAACCAAATTCCCCCCAGAACCACTCCGATTCACAATTTGACCTCCAACCTGATCCACTGCATTGCTGACGATCCTATTCGCTACATAAGGGCCTTGACCAAACCCTGGCGCCACCTCATTACCATTCTGATCAACGGCATTTCCTCCCACCGTACTCACCAAACTAGGGTTATAACCAAACCCCAGGGCTGGATTTAAACTCATATGTCCGTAAGGAACCGGCGCACGAGGATACCACGTGGCAACACCAGGCGCACCATTCGAGAATCCCAAACCTCCGTATCCAACGTCTGCAACTGTTGCCGGATAGAAGACTGGTATTGACTGCGGGCTACCAGCGTCGTGAGCCGGGCTGATGAAGAACCCTTCTCCAGTCCGGGCAGCAGTCGTGGGCAGCTGTGCAAGGCGGGGCTCCTCGGCCGCGGTCTTAGCCACGTTGAGGGGTCTTAGATCCATGGGGACCGAGCTCTGATCGAATGCCATCCTCCAAACGAATATTCACCACAACCCAAATCGGGCAATGCGAGGAACAGCGCGAAAGCGAGGTCCTTTTGTTCCTAACAAGCTACGACTACCCTTATGTGGGTCCTTCTATTTACATTCAGATTCTGAACAGAACTCGCAAAACTGCACAAACCCAATTGAGATTGACCCGATTTAAACTTCCAAAAAATGATCTTTCAACGACCCAAACAAAACAAAACACAAAAAAACCGACAGAAGAGCACGGAATAATCAACTGGGAAATTAGATAAGCACCACCTACCGCAGGAAGAGAGAAAGACGGAGAGAGACGAGCTGAATCGGCGGACAACCATACTCCAGAGATCACTACAGCAGATGAAGAGCTCAGTTTTAGGGCTTTGCTTCCTCTCGATTCTCTCTCTCTCTCTCTCTCTCTCCGGGAACTTTCAGGTGAATCTGCAGTCGGCTTCTTTCCTCAATCTCGTCCGTTTTCCTTGAACCTTTTCAGCTTTTTTTTTTTTTTTTTTTTTTTTGCCCTTTTCTTATTCGTAAATTGGGGTGGAATTTAAAAGACATATAGTTTTGATCAATCGATTTCATCTATTCATTTCTTAGGAACGAAGGACATATGAGGGAGAGAGGGGCACGTGTAGAGCCGCATGCAAACTGTTTATTTTTAAGGAAACAAAACAAAAGTGTCACTAAATTCCTCAAAATTTCGAAGATTCACCGTTGAATGGTTGATATATAAAAGAATTTGATTAGAAAAATTAGTTATGAGCGAGCATGCCGCTTGTCTCTTTATGGAAAGGGACCTGGCCAGCTTTATTTAAAATTTGGTAGGAGTTTAAAATTGCTTAAAAATGATAAAAGAAATTGTCATTAGAATAAAACAACCATGCTGTCAAAGCTTGATTGACTTATATTATTTATGGTCATCGTTTGATTGGTAAATTCAAAACCATGCAATATGCTGTTTAACAGCTACTTTCTCCTTTAAAGAACTAAAAAAGAAAAGCAAGAATTTGAAAAAGTTGGTTTTTTTTTTTTCTATATGATTTTATCTTATCGTCTTGCTTTTGGGTGGTTTAAACTAAAAGGAAATTAATGCTTGCATAGGTTCTTAGACTTTTCTATATTTTGCTTTTAAATTATGGTCCATTGGATAAGGCGGGTCCAAAAAGTGGGGACGGCGACAAGAAAGAAGAAAAATGTAGAGCAAACGCCATGGAATTGGGCCTTTTCGAAGTTGGTGTGCCCTTTGTCTGAGGCATGTACGTATGGAAGACATCACCTATGCCCTAAACAAAGGCCATTTCAGCTTAAAATTGGAAAAGGGTCTCCCCTATTAATCAATACATAAACAGTTCAAGACCAGTATCATCATTATGAAAAGGTACATGAAATGGTCTATGATGGGTATGATTGAAGAGAGCCATATGTTCATCCACTTTTTGTTCACAGCTTGCCCTTTCAATGTGATATCTCTCCATTGTATAAATTATTATAAAATGTTATTCTTCTTTTCTTTTGAAAAAATGTTATTCGTTTCATGAAAAAAAAAAACATATAGATATCTCATCTAGTTAAAACGAAGTTGAATCTCATTTGATTGAATACAAAAATAATATTTTGTGGTGGTATAGTATTTAAGTGTAAATAACATGATTGAAATTGCTGCTACAGCAATGATGGAGATAAACTCATTCAACTCATGCTTTAAATCACTACATTTGTTTTGTGGTTATTAAGCCATAAGCACAAATGAGAATTAGTTACCTAAAAATGTATGGAATATCTCATAAAAAATATTAGATGGCAAAGAGTGATTTATATTGTACATGATGACATGTCGTGGAAAATGCTTTGTACAATTTGTTGTCGTGCCACACATCACCAAATTAATTGAGAAAAAAGAGAGAGTAGTAACACAAACTTCAAATTCTTAACATGGGACAACCATGAATTTTACTACCTTTAAACATTGCCATTTGGTGGAGTTATTAGGAAACTAGAAATGGCGAGACAAATCATTTTGTGTCTTGTCCTTGCAAAATTATCCTTTGCATGCGAGACAATAAATGTACAATGCAATACTCGTCAATTTTGCATCTTATATAGATAAATACTTCTCTGAACTCATTATAGGCCAGGCTTTACGTGGAAAATTACAAGATCAGAATTATTAATAGAGAATATGGGATTTCCAATTCCAAACTTGGCTTGCTATTGTGTCGTGCGATGAGACATTAATCGCCTCTAAAACCGGTGATATTTCACACCATAGCGTGTCCCTAACCCTAGCACCTTTGCATGAATTATATACGTGACTCAAGGTGTTTTTTTGACTTTGTGGTGTCCTCTTCCTTTCACGGGAATCAACAGAACTGACGTGATATAACGATGCACGTTAATGCCCCTACATCTATTCAATGCTGCGCTGGTGCGTGTGATGTGTCTCTGTATTGAACTTTCCCACCAACCTCATCGAAAGCCACCTTACTTTGCCTAGAATAACGCAAAACAACTTTCGTGTCCCCACGAATGGTCCGAATGTGGTCAACAGCAAATGCCAGATTGCGACCTATCACACCAACTTTGTTTCATTGTTGTTCAAATTGTTTTTTTTTTAATTTCTCCCATGAAATATTTATTTAGACTCTATTTATTTCGCAATAAATAAATGATTGGAAAAATATTTTTTGAAAAAGACCGCTTGTGTTGCTTGAAATAATTGGTCAATAAAGAATATTTTTATCACTGATAATAATTTATATCTAAATATTTTCATAGATGATAAAAATATTTTCTATCGTTCATTCATTTTTATATATGATATAAAAGTTCGTTTTAAGAAAAATATTTTTCATATCAATTATTTTCGCAAAATAAACGGATTTAAAATAATTACTTGTATCGCTTGAAATAACCTGGTTATTAAGAAATATTTTCGTTATTAATAATAAATTATGTCTAAATAATTTCGTGAATGATAAAAATATTTTTCATTCATTCATTTTTATAAGTGATACAATAAATCATTTTCTAAAATATTTTTTAATTAGTCATTTTACTTTATATAAATGCATTATGAGAGTAGCGGGTGCCGGGTGTCTTTAGTGCTGTACAGCTTGTTGGTTGAAAATTTATACATCTCTTACCTTACCAAAAAACAAATGCATTATGAGAGTATGTTTCAGACCTATTTTTGTTTTCATAATCCTCCACGACCGTTTTAATTCAATTAACACAATGTGAGTAGGTTTTTAACTTTCTAGCTGGTTCAAAAATATTAATTATTTTCTTCTTTTTCCCCTTTTCTGCTTTCTTTTGGTATATTAAGTGTAATTTTTTTGTGATTATTAACGACTATTGTCTTGTCGCCAGTCTTTTTCATTCACCATGACTCAATGACGTACCTAATTAAATTGAAATGGAAGGAGCTAGATGTTCCAACGACATCTTGACTTGTTGACTGTCGGACGAACTCTTATTGATGTTCTGGGCCAGGGGCCATTATTATACCTTTGCTGTCTTGCAATCTGCTGCTGCTTCGATTGCACAAAGACTGGTTATGAACTGTCCCGGATGGATGCTTTTGCATTCCCCAGAGCCCGTGATCTTGTCTTTGTTGATATCGCTTCATTTTGGTGGTTGTATCATGTGCAATTGCCTGAATCACGGAAAATTCTTTATGCCAAAGCTACCTTTTCTAGCTGGTTGAGCTTTCCACCTATAAAAAGGGACCAATTGAATTTGGATCCTTCAAATGGGGATTCCGTACTTGGAGCGTCCATACCTATACCTTTACCTTTAATCGGTGCAAGCAAATTTTGTCCCTATTGTTACAAAAATAGTGCGAAGTACCACAATGCTCTGCCTCTGCATTGGGTCCCGATGCATACGATGCACTTTCCCAAATAGTTGATACGAATGTGTAATGTCTTAAGTAGAATATCAGCTGCTAAGCATACTCTAGGCTTCCTTTGCTATATTGATGCGATCAAACTAAAATCTGATCGATGAAATCACGTGTTTTGAAACCATGTTAGGATCTAATGATTTTTGCTATCTGATTTGTTTAAATGTTTAGCATATTTGTCCTCAATCTCACTAGTGGTTTTACTAGATTCATGATATGGCCACGGCATAGCACCAAAGTCTACGTCCTCTAGAAAAAAATGATATCTCTTATTGATCCATTCAAGATGGTTTGAATGGCCAAGGCAACTTTAGCTTTCTCCATTTCTCTCGCCGTAATAATGTATAAACAATGGAATATAAATAAAGGGTAAAGAAACGGTAACTTATAGAATGGTTTTGGGAAAACCGAGAAGCGCATCTGAAAACCTTTGGAACCAATCTGAGAGATGCAAGAACTAGTCCAACAAATGATAGAATCGGTTCGATCAAACGAATTTGGTTTGGGTCACCAAATGTAGCATTAACATGGCAAGACAATGCTGGCTAGAATCTGCTAATGTGGCAAACTCGTAGATCAACCCATGGTAAAGTCAATGATGATGTGACCGATGGAATGGCACTGACATGTCGGATGACTTGATCTCCAATTTGATATGGCAGATGACATGTTAAATGGTATGACGATGATTGGACATCACTTGGTCGTTGGTTTGACACGTAAATGATGTCAACAAGCATACGTGCAACGAAGACTGTCGGCATGTGTGCGGCACATGAAGCACGCGAGATTAGTTTGATCTCTGGTTTAGTTGGCGCATGGAGTTGCATGCAGCGCTAAGAATTTAGGATTTGGTTCGTTTAAGGGCAGCGAGAGTGATGATGGTGCAGGTTTTTTGAAAGAAGCAACGAAAAATTTTGAATCAAAACTTATAGGCAGAATAGGAATAACTTAGATAATGTAAAAAAGTCCAACCCAAAAATTTACAACTAATAGGTAAATAGATACTAGGGGTGCCAGTGAATTAGGTATCCATTCATGCCCGAATTGATCCGAACTCAACCAAAAAAGCCAAAATCAAGGAGAGAAATAAACAATTAGAAGGGGCACTGAATCTGATAAGCTTGATAGCTTCAAGCCCCTATGGAAGTAACAAGAAAATGGAGGCCTCGCAAATTAGGTTTTCAAAAGTAGAAATGAGAAACTTGACGAAATCGGAAATGGCCAGCCTGAAAATAGCCAAGGGGGATGACATATCTCACTCAAACTCTAGCCATGTCACGGAATAATAATGACAAAAGCTGCAATGGCACACCCAATCCGATTAACTGCGAGAAGGAATGGCTGAGGTGTCGAACCTGGGGTTGAAGAGAGAAGAGGAGGAGGGTTTCTTCTTCTTCTTCTTCTTCTTCTCCCCCATAACCATGACAGACTTGATGCAGCTCTTGTCCTCGTGTAGTCTTCTCCGCTTCATCAAGCATGCAGAAGAGGCATGACAACCGCTCGAGCTCCATTGCGAGCATGACGAATGAAGAAACGCGGTGGAATGGGATGATGCAATCGCCATGGACAAAAATTAGAAATCTTCACGACGAATTATGCAATTGGATCATGCGTACGAGGATGATATATTTGCAATGGAGGAATCATTCTCCTTCTTCTTTCACTCACTTCATATCTGCGCTAATAGAGCCACAAGAGCGACCAATGGGCTTGATGTTTTTGGTTTTGTGGCGACCGTTTGGTTCGGGTTTAGAAATCTGTCTAGTTCACTCACAACCCGAACTGAGTGGGGTTGGGTTCCGGTCGAGTTTGGTTTAGTTTGGCCGGTTCAGTTTGATAGTTTAATGGAGATCACACTGATATAAAAGAACTGTAAATCCGTAAACAAAACATGCAATGCATTTTAACACCCATCTTACAAGCGAGTTGGATTATGATCGAAAAGCATAGGGGCCGCATCAAAATAAATTGAGACGAAATCCGACTTGATAACACTAAAATGTGCATAATAGAAACATACCCTTTTATTGCTTCTTATTTATTTGATATTTTCACACGCATTACCTATTTGCTTTTAATGTTCAGGCCGGAAAAACGAAGCAGAAGAAAGAAGACGACACGATTCTATGGACGGACGATGACAGAAGGCCGAACGCATTAACCACATCTCCAAAGCACACGGCGCCCTTCCTCTCATGTAATCGCATGCGTCCTCCTTATCGGCGATGCCGGCAACCTGGAGATGAAGTTCCTTGATGGCAGCTCGTCGTCTACCTTGTCCTCGTCGGCGCCGCCCTTGTCAAAATTCATGGCGTAGCTCAGGGCATCATAATTCAGATCCACGGACGAGTGCCGCCTCTTGTGCCTCCCGACACGCAACCTGTGGTAATTCTTAGCCTTGTCCTTGGCCTCAGACGTCTCATGGGCATTCGCCGGCCTCGGCGAGTAAGGGAACAACCTCCCGAGAGGAGACGGGCTGTCACGGTAGGACGGTAAAGGGTCGTCGTCGTTCTCTCCATGGCAATGGCGCATGGGGAAGCAACACGGGAGCTGGCGAAGGGAGGACTTGAACATCTGCCGGAGAGAGGCAGGGCTGTCTAGGTCCATGGCGGTGGCCGCGATGGGGCGGTACAGAGGCATGGCTGCCGGTGGGCGGGTCTGTAAATTATATGGAGGAGACGAGGGGAAGGGAACCGGTGGTACAAAGGCACGTTAGAGACAGAAATAGAATACAGATGTGGTAACGAAAGAATTCTCGATTCTCTCTTTCTGTAAAGGAGTGGTTTTACTTCATTGAAGGCGGAATTTTGGGGAAGTTAGGATAATCCTCGAAGTTCCTTGTCTAAATCTTGATGTCCAAACCATTTTTATCCGCGTGAGAAAGCTTGAAAGGAATTTACGAAAGATACATTAACCTTCTAGAACTTCTGGCTATATTGTTTATCGTACATCAATACATACATTTATATGTATATATACATGTATTAGCATGATTTTCTTAACTTCGCTGGACATCTTCTAAATTATCATACCTGGGGTCACATAAAAACAACACATACGAATGGTATCTCCTCAATAAGCTCTTTTATTCATATTATATCCAATGTGTTGTAGCACGCCTCTTGCGCAAACATTGATCACATAATCATGAGAGATATCAAGGCTCTAAAATAAGGTTGTGGATTATTGTATTCGGAACCGTCTACTAATCATTGCCTACAACTGTTGGATCCGTGTCATGTGGCGATTTAACACATCACAAGGGATGATCTAAATCACCTGTTTCATCTTCCCTTATCCGAGGCCAAGCAAGCCCTAGATTTGGATCTAAGGCTCGACCGAGCTCCCTCGAGCCTCGAGCCTCGACTCCTCGCCATTGGCTCTCGTCCTTGTCGATGGCAACAAGACGAGCCAGCATTGTGCTTGGAGATGGAGGACGAGGGCTCAGTCGGATGAGTGAGCAAAGCACATGGGCCGGTAGAGATGGGAACGGGCGGGGGAGAGAGAAAGAGAGAGGGGCCACTACATCTTTGACAACTGAAGGAGGGGCCGTGCATGATCGATTATGCATGCAACTATAGCTAACAAAAGAACTGGGAACCACTTGGATCGTTTGGAACCAGACCGAACTGGCCTAAAACTGGCAATTCCAAAGGGGACCGGTCTGATTCTTAGTTTCAGATGTGGAACCGCCCACCCGGATCAATAAATATATATAACTTTAAAAAAAAAAATATTCTTTCACCTTATTGGAGGAGCTCACGACTTATTTAATGAACAAAGAATGGAGCCCCTGACATGACATCACCTCTTGTGGTTTCGCATCATCAAATATGTTTGTGTTTTTACTTCCAGCCATATCAGTGAATGCCTATTAAGAGTGATATTTCTTCTTGGACTTTTGTCCTCTTGCCTTCAAATTTGTAGATTAATAAAATGCTCTTGAGGTTGAATGAAACCATTGTTTGCTGGGCCACAAGGCTAATGGATGTTGGATGCATCTTAAATTTATCTACTAATGAGAAATTCTCATCATACAAATTTGGTATGATTGTGTGAAGCTTGGTGGGACTGCTTTTATAGACCCACCCGAGAATTGAATCAAATTGATGGTCCGGTTCTTAGGTAGATCCATGGAACCAATAAGTAATTCTTGGTTCCAATTTTTAAAACCAGTTTTTCATGGATGGTTCCCAATTTTAAGGTGGGAATCGCCCGCTTGGACCATGCCCACCCCTGTATGTAACGATGGTGACCAGGGTCTGGTGGCTTGGTATCATTAGGAGAAAGAGGGAGAGTTTTTTGGCTGGATATTTGCTAGATATATCGTGACAATCCAATAATCCATGAAGTGATAACAGTGATGTTGGGATCAAACACTCAAAATAATGAAATAGAGAGTGAAAGCGAGAAAGAAAAATTGAGACACTAGACTTTTCCTAATTTACCTTTAAACTAGGACTACATTTAATAGAGGATTCCATAATAATTAGTATCTCGCAACTTTCTGTTACAAGAGAAATATATTATATACACTTACTAGCTCTTTATGGGTCAAAACCCAAACTACCAATAAAATATAGGCCCAAATTATAAAAAATCTTCAGGTGGTTTGGGGGTGCTACCCCCACAACCCCTTTTGGGTAGACCTTGGATCCCTGCCCTCTCTCCAAGGAGCAGGGTTTTTGTGCATTTTTGTCGATTGGAAGTATAAACCACACCCCAAAAAGTACATGGTTATAGGCTGCAAGAATAGTTGCTCCAATCCCTAAAATAAGGATTGATTAGAAGCTTCCGTAGAGGGGAAAACAACACAAAATATTTGTTAAGTGTTCATTACATCAAAAGCAATCAGGATTTTTAAGTAGTTCAACATAGATTGAACCACGATACACGCAGTTGGGAAACGTATGGGTGCACGTCTTAGTCTAGATTAGTATAACGCTCAAATTGTCATTTCAGAAAGACCTTTGAGGTAGGGTGTGGTGATAGGTACGAGAAAATCAGAAATTGACACCTACTATCATGAAAGAGCTGTTTGCCCTCATTTCGTGAAATGAAAGATATTTCAAAGATCTGAAGATTTAATAAAGGGATCGTGTGCTCTGCAATCCAAACATTCTATTCAAGAGCCCAAAGCCACATGGTCAAAAGAAGACGAAACGAAGACAAAGCCCAAAGCCACGATCAATTTCCAAATATCCAAGCCCAATAAATAACATTCTTTACTAAGATGATTTTAGAAAAT
Source organism: Corymbia calophylla (assembly GCA_014182845.1). Classification (NCBI taxonomy): domain Eukaryota; kingdom Viridiplantae; phylum Streptophyta; class Magnoliopsida; order Myrtales; family Myrtaceae; genus Corymbia; species Corymbia calophylla. Next base: position 2,366,176 of record CM024695.1, read on the forward strand.
CGACCAAATGTCTGATTCCCAAGAGGGTTTTTTTTATAGCGATTCCATCATGCGGCATTGAAACGTAACATACTCATGAGATATGAGATTTCCTGAAATGAAATTTGAGAATAACGTTAATTGAAAAGCACCTCATATATAATATATGTACTTTGATTAGCTAGTTATATCATGATATGTCAACTAATGCGATTGATATATAAAATATTTTTATTTATTCTGACATTATCTCTATGTTCCTAAAAATCCCATGAGCTCATTTTCACCTAAGAAATCTTTTTTTCATTTCCTTGTAATTAGGAAAGGAACTCACTTCTCCCATCGTCCCATATTCTATAGGACTATTGATGCATACAATACTACTCAATGTGTCCTATGTGAGACAGAGACGCGGTGGTGACTGGTCCCCAGCACGCAAATTCAACACGGAACAAGTGAATTCTCATTTAATCATAAATATTTCTATTGATACAGGTAATACCTAACTTTACTCAAAGGTGGACCATTAATGTTTCCTTTGAATTTCGTTCTTGCGAACCTACTCCCCGGGCGGGATACTTACCGCCTTAGCTGCTAAGTTTTTCTCTCCTCTTTCGCCGGCTTCGGTCTATTGGTAGTAGAGATGGGTAAAGCCTTTGAAATGCTTATCGAATGGGGGTGAAAACTGGGGCAAAGCACGCCGCATGAATCGATCAAACGAGTATGCAAGCACGTAGACGCGTAGCTGGTTTTGACTTTCTCTGATCAGCCCATTGAAATTTCGAGGAAGGATGGTCAGCAGCAGGAAAGAAGCTTCCTGCTTTTCCATCCAGAGAAAGAATGAGAAATATTCTGCAACCTTTACGCAATGACAAGACTTTTTAATACCGTTTACTAGATTTATCCTTGTCGCCTGCACTGCATATATGCTACTGCGCAACAGATGAAGGCAAGATCTTCATCAGATGCAGGCAAGATCTTCCGCTTCTGCAGCGCCCTTCTTGCATAGATGAATAACATTCATTCGTCTGACTGAATTAACCCAGAGCTCATTACCGGCTTTATATTAATCCGAGTACATCGTGAAGCCGGCAAAGCCAAGATGCTTCCTGGGGTTGAATGTGCTCGAAGAAGAAGGTTCTATCAGAGCCATGGACAGCCTGACTCGCTGGTCATCGCTGCCACCGCCGCTCTGGCTACTACAAGACGTTCCTCGTTCTATCTCTACACAACCCACCATGCCCCGACCTCCTCTTCTTTTGTACGTAGTTCCGTCCTCTCTCTCTCTCTCTCTGTTGCATAACGTCCAATTAGAGACCCACGAAATTTCAGGGAAAAGAGGTTTTAGGTGCATATATTTATGCGAATCTATCGCCTAATGAGTTTGTGAAGTCTCTTCTCGTCAACATTTCTTTGTTTCTGATATCTAAAGTTTGGTTATCTTAGATTTGTCACTTGATCTGATGTATTAATAAGTTTTTCCATTTTCTTCTGTTGTGAAAAATCAGCAAAGTAGGAACATAATAATCAACCAAGCATATGGAGATGAGGAGGAACTGGGAGGAGTGGCAAGGGAAGCCAAGCATAGACTTGATGAGAGGTTGAGAACTCAGTGGAAACCAGAAGCCATAAGAAGGTACACGGACGAACGTCCATTATCAATTGCGACGAAAACCTTCGGACTTTGATGTTGTGGATGATTTGGTTGTTCTGAATTTGAATTGGAGCGAAAAACCATTTACTTATTATCTTCGTTTGATCTTTTTAGGCACGGCGATGGAGAGAGCTTGAGAGCAAGGAAGTTGCAATTGCAGACAATGGTCCATGGAGTGCAGAGCGCCAGCAGAGGCGGCGGTTCTTCCAATTCGAAGAGATTCAATTGGGGCAAGATGATGAGGTGGAGAGCCACGGACCAGGACGAGTGCGCCATTTGCCTTGAGAGGTTTGAGGTCGGCGAGACCCTGGCGAACCTTCCCTGTGCCCACCGATTTCACTCGAGGTGCTTGGTTCCATGGCTCGAGGCTCATGCTCTTTGTCCCTGTTGTCGAATGGCCATCTCCACATAGTCATACAGGGGAAACTTCCCTGCTACTTCCCTCTTTTGAAATGATGTGTAACTCGGGGAAAATTGTATTGCATTCAACAACAGGGCCCAGTAATCCAGGCCGGTTTGAACATATAAATTTTCTACATATGTATTGTCATAATTGACATTTCATGAATCGCTAACAGGCTATTGAAACGATCGATTAAGGGATGCATATGGAGAATGACGAGAAGCAAGTCATAACCAAACATCTGTGGAATTTTTTCCCGATCACTTTTTGGTGAAGGATCTACGCACAACTCACACAAGGCTGATGACTATAAGCATGTACCCTTGCTCTTGTGACTCATACACAGCCTTCCACCATGATTGGTGTCCATGCATCCTCTCGTGATTGGCATCGACATGTTGGTCATCCTTCTCATCAAATCTTCTAGTTTCCTTTAAAGTCGAAATTAATTCATTCTATTTTCAAGTACGTTCTAGATTTTTGTGTGAGTCGTGTCAATTTACTAAAAGTCATAGACTTCTGTTTTTGGTACTTTCACATTGTTTGGCCGACGACCTCTTGAACTCATTTACAGTGATATTTGGGGTCCCACTTCAATGAAGCCAATAGGTAGCTTTTCGTATTTTGTTATTTTTGTGGATTATTATACTATTTACATCTGGCCCTTCCCAATCAAACAAAAACCCAACCTTCACTCTCTTTTTCTCAATAGCTCTTTTATTCATACTTTATCCCTAGTGCTGTAGCGCATGTTATACAAACATTGGTCGAATAATTATGAGGGAATGTCAAGGCTCTAAAATAAGGTTGGGGGTTAAAGTATTCAGAAAGTGTCACTGATCACTACCTACAACTGTTGGATTTGTGTTGTGGTGATTTTACACATCACAAGGAAATATCTAAATCATCCATTCCATCTTCCCCTATCCGAGGCCAAGTAAGCCGTATATTTGGATCTAGGGCTCAACCGAGCTCCCCCAAGCCAAGCCTTGAGCCTCGACTCATCTCTGTCGGCTCTCGTCCTCGTTGACCGCCGCAAAGAACGAGCCAACATTGCACTTGGAGATGGAGGATGAGAGCTCAGTAGGACGAGGGAGCAGAGCGCATGAGCAGACATAACTAGGAAAGGGCAAAGGAGAGAGAGAGAGAGATACGGGCCATTGCAGTTTCGACGGCCGAAGGAGGGGCGGTGCACGATTGCCATTGCAGCTTTGACGGCCGAAGGAGGGGCGGTGCACGAGGTGGGGGGCTTAAGGCGACATCACGAGTGCAATGGTGCTGACTGGATATGGTGGCTTGGTATGGTTAGGTGGGAGGGAGGGAGGGGGAGAGGATTTTGGTGGGTGATTGATAGATGCATTGTGACATTCCAATAATCCATGAAATGGTGATAGTACATGGTCACAGGGTGAGAAAAAGCTACCTCAACACCCTAAATTAGGATGGATTAGATGCTTCCGCCAAGGGAAAACAACACAAAATATTTGTTTTGTGTTTCTTGTTAGGTGGTTTTAAACCTTTCTCATCTAAAAGCTAATTTAAAGGGCTAGACTTTTCTTCACACTTATAAACCGATTATCACCCCTTTTCACAACTAATATAGGACAACCTCAACAATATCTCCCTCACACATTAGGTTTGAGTTGGAGGCGCTAGGGCTAAGCATCGGACCTTGGACCAACCCAAGATTGGCCTAACCTACTCGGTCTTGATCCAGTTCCTAGGGACACTAGGTTGGTCTTTGGTCCTAGGACCCTTGGACCCTCAACTGTATGGGTTGGTCATCAATCCTTCTAGCTTAGGATTAGTTCAAGTTGGACCAACTTTGTATATACTATATATTATATGCTTTTATTTACACTAAACCCTACCGCTTCCTCCTCTTCCTCCTCTATTTTCTTCGTAGTTCAATTTGCAGTGTAAATCAGAAAGTTAAAAGAAACCCAACCCTAATTAGACCCAAAAAAAAAAAGAAACCCTTTTCACTCACCTTGGCCTAGCTCAGTTGCTCACCTCTATTCATTTGCCTTGCTCGCCTCCAGTCTCTCCTCGCTCATCTCACGTGTTCGTTTTTATAGTATGTTATTTATAGCAAGTGTAAAATTTCTATTACTATCTTATTTTATATTTATGTTTGATATGTACTAGTATTCAAAGTTTGGTTTCTCAATATCGCATTATTGATGGAAATGTAATTTGCAATAGTACATTTTCCTTTTAAGGAATAAAAAATGAAACAAAAAATAATCGTCTAGTCTTAGGTTGACTCTAGAATCAGATTGGACCTATAAAGTTGGCCTAGTCCTGGATCCTAGGCTTAACATGGTTGGTCCTTGGTCCCAAAAAATTGGGGACTGACACTATTCATATTGGTCCCTAGGTTAGGTGTTGGACCGGCGCAATCCAGACCATGCTCACCCCTAGGGGGTCGGCACAATAATTAGTAACTCTTTCGTGTGATTGTTGGATCCAAACTTGTTGGCAACTTAGGCTCCGATATCAATATTGGGTGGTCTTGAGCCGCTTTCACTTTAAAAGCTAGTTCAAAGGGTAAGGGTTTCCTTCACACTTATAAACCGATCACTAGCCGCTCAACCTCAATAATCCTTACATCAAAAGCCATAAAGATTGCCAAGTAGTTCAACATAAATTGAACCACTACGCATGCAGTTGGGAAATATTTGGGTGCACGTCTTAGTCTAGATTAGTATAATGCTCAAATTGCCATTATAGAAAAACCTTAAGGTAGAGTGTGGTGATGTGTATGCGTAAGAAAATCCGGAATTGATGTATCTTCTCCTATCATGAAAGAGCTACATGTCTACATTACGTGAAATAAAAGAGATTGTTATATATATATATATATATATATATATTTGTATTTTTTTTTCCTTTCCTTTCCTTTCCTTTTCTTTTTCTTTTTCCTCTTCCTTCCCCAACCATCATTGCACCTTGTCAATGGCTGACAGAGGTCGCTAGGCTCAGGAGATGGCGCCCTCGTAGGCTTCAGGTGAGGGCCACCCTCACCTAGGCTGGCAAGGGTGATACCCTTGCTTGATCTGGTGAGGGTAACTTGGCAAGGGCAACCCTCATCCTCACCAGATCCGGGCCAAGCGAGGGTTGCCCTCACTAGTGTTGGGCAAGGCTCGCCTCATTTGCTAGCCCAAGCAAGGTGACCTTTGCTCGAAACCGGTAAGGGCAACCCTCGCTCTTACTTAAGTTCAATGATCTCCCCATTGCCGACAGAAAGAAGAAGAAAAAAGAAAATGAAAAAAACATAGAAAGGATGAAAAAAAGGAAAAAAATAAAAGACGAAAATACCCTTTGGTCGATGAGGTTAGGTAAATCTTTGGGACTGATATGGCAATTTTAAGCCTTTATTTGAAACATTTTCATTTCATGTTCTCATTTAAAATAATATATACCTTATACTTTTATACGAGAAAATAAGATATTTTAAGCGTTTACTTGAAAATTTCCCAAAGTATCGTGTGCTCTATAACCCAAACATTCTATTCAAGAGCCCAAAACTACAATGTCAAAAGAAGACAACCGAAACGAAGCCCAAAGGCACGATCTATTTTAAATATCCAAGCCCAATCAAAAAAATTCTTTACTATAGAGATTACATCATGCGGTAATAAAATATAACACACCCATACGATATGAGATTCCCCGAAATTCAAGCATAACGTTGATTGAAAAATGCCTTGTATATCATGTGTGTAGTTTGATTAGCTGTTGTACCATGACATATCGGTCATGCAACTACCACATGCTGACATTATTTTTATGCTCTTTGAAAATCCTCTGAGCTCATTTTCACCAAGAAATCTCTTGATTTCTTTCTCCTTTCTTTGTGAAATCACTTTCCAATTGTCTTAAATTGTATAGGACTATTACCCCATACAATACTATTCAATGGGTCCTGCTGTGTGAAACAGAGACGCACTGGTGATTGAACCCCTGGATGCAAATTCCACAAGAGACAAGTGACTTCTAATTAATCAAAGAATATTTCTATTGATACAAGTGATACCTAACTTTACTTCGAAGGTGAATCGTTAACGTTTCCTTTGAGTTTTGTTCTTGCGAACCTACTCCCCCGGGCGGGATATACTTAACGCCTTAGCTATTAAGTTTTCTCTCCTCTTTCACTGGCTTCGGTCTATTGGTAGTAAAGATGAGTAAAGCTTTTAAAATGCTTAGTAAATAGGGGTGAAAACTGGGGCAAAGCGTGCCGCATAAATCAATTAAATGAATACGCAAGCACGTAGACATCGAGCAGGTTTTGACTTTCTCTGATCAACCCATTGAAATTTCGAGGTAGGATGGTTCACAGCTTAGGGTGCGCGTGGTAACGATTCTGTGCCCGAAAATAATTTCTGCTTAGAAATGATTCTTTTTTATTCTGCTCCCAGGAACAATTTCTGAGTATTTGAAAGCGTTTGGTAATTGTCCAAAATTTTTATTCACAGGATAGAAATGTGTTTGGTAAAACTTGAAAATTTCTAGTCTAAAATATTTTCTTTTAATTTTATAATGATTTAAATACAATTTTCTTTTTTTTCCTTCCCCTTTTCATCTTCTTCTTTCTTAATAAATAGCCGGCGGCCGATGACCGGCTAGACGAGGGCCGGCGCCCTCGCTAGAGCGTCACTGGCCCTAGTCAACGCCAATCCATGGCGAGGCTAGGCCGCAAGCCTCACCGTGAGCTGGGCAAAGCTCGGCCTCACCGTCCCACCACCAGGGTGGCGTCGGCTTGGCTGGGCAAGGCAACCTGGCGGTGGGCCGGCGAGGTCGACCTCTGCCAGATCGGGCGAGCTGAGCTTGCCTAGCCACTAGCGAGGCTTGCACCGAGCCATGCTCAGCGTCGCCGGGGGCCGACGAGGCTCACATTGAGCTGTGCTCAGCGTTGCCAGGGGCCGGCGCCCTCACCGGCCCTCGTCTGGCCGGTTGCCAGCCCTCATTTGGCCGGTTGCCGACCGGCCGCCAGCCATTGCCGAGGCCGGCGACCGGTCAAAAGAAAGAACAAGAACCAAAAGGAAGAAGAAGAAAAAGAAAAGAAAGAGGAGAGAAATTAAAAAAAATTGGTTGATTCTGGAATTGTTCCCGGGAACAAAGAAGTAACTTCTTTTTATTCTTGATTCCGTTCCAAATCTATTTTCGGGAACAAAAATTTTTAATAAACGGATTTCTGTTCTAAATTTACTCTCGGGAACAAAAGAACATAAATTTTCACTATTTGGCAAGTTACCAATCAGGCCCTTAGTAGCAAGAATTGAATCTTCCTTCTTTTCTGTCCAAAGAAAGAATGAGGAAGATTCTCCAACTTTTACTTAATGACGAGATTTTTAATACCGTTTACTAGGTTTATCCTTTTTCACCTGCACTGTATACATACTGAGCAGCAGACCCTGGCAAGATCTTCCTCGCCCCTCAAGCACCCTTCTTGTATAAATAAATAATATTCTTTCGTCTGACTGAATTAATCCAGAGCTCATTCCCCACTTTATATTAATCCTGATACATTGTAAAGCTGGGAAAGCGGAGATTCTTCCCAGGGTCGAATGTGCCCAACGAAGAAGGTTCTATCAGAGCCAAGGACAGCCTGACTAGCCGGTCGTCACTGCTGCCTCCGCCACGGCTATCACAAGACGTTCCTCGTTCTTTGTCCACGCAACCCACCATAATGCGACCTCCTCATCTCTAATACGTAGTTCCTCTCTCTCTCTCTCTCTCTCTCTCTCTCTCTCTCTCTCTCTCTGTTGCATAACGTTATAATAAGACAACCACGATATTTCAGGGAAAAGAGGTTTTAAATGCATATAATTACGTGAATCTATCGCGTAATGTGTTTGTGGAGTCCCTTCTGTTCAACAATTTTTTGTTTCTGATATACAATGTTTTTTTATCTTAGATTTGTCACTTGATCTGATGTATTAATAATTTTTTTTCATTTTCTTCTGTGGTCAAAATCAGCAAAGCAGGATCATAATCAAGCAAGCATATGGAGATGAGGAGGAACTGGGAGAAGCGGCAAGGGAAGCCAAGCAGAGACTAGATGAGCGGTTAAGAACTCAGTGGAAACTAGAAACCATAAGAAGGCACACAGACGAACTTGCATTATGAATTGCAACAAAAACCTTCGGACTCTGTCGGTGTGGAGGATTAGTTCTCTAAATTTGAATCGGAGTGAAAAACCATTTACTTATTTTCTTTGTTCGATCTTTTAAGGCGCAACGATGGAGGGAGCTCGAGAGCAAGGAACTTGCAATTGCAGAGGATGATTCATGGAGTGCAGAGCGTTGGCAGAGGCGGCGGTTCTTCCAATTCGAAGAGATTCAGTTGGGGCAAGATGATGAGGTGGAGAACCGTGGACCAGGACGAGTGCGCCATTGCCTGGAGAGGTTCGAGGTCAGTGAGACCCTGGTGCACCTACCCTGTGCGCCCCGATTCTACTCAAGGTGCTTGGTTCCATAGCTCGAGGCTCATGCTCATTGTCCCTGTTGCCGAATGGGCATCTCCAGTCATACAGGGGGAAATTTCCCTGCGACTTCCTTCTTTTGATATGATATGTAACTAGGAGAAAAATAGTATTGCATTCAACAACATGATCGAATCATGCCGGCCGGCTAGAACATATAAAATTTACTACTTGTATATTTCGTAATTGACCCTTCGTAAACCGTTAACAGACTATTTAGGATGCGTGCGGAGAGTGACGAAAAGTGAGTCACGCTCTCACTTTGAGAAATATGAGTTGAGAAATCATAATACATACGCACAAATTATATCCATACATGTACCTGTTACAATCGTTATTCAGTTGAGATACAGAAAACAAAAATTCTTCGTGTCGGTACAAGACAAGCTCCTAAAGAGTACCGATGAAATTTGTAACTGGCAAAAAATTTAAGCATTGCACCGAATTAATCACCAGAGGAAAAAAGCTACAGCTGCCAAGCAGGAGGATGATAGCTAGCTTGGTGCTTGGCAAGGCCAAGCACGTCACAGAATGGAAAACCTGAAAAAAGCAGTGGCAACTGGTCTGGCATAGTTGTGCTTGAGGGATGATGTGCAACACCTATCTGCGGCTATAGATCTCGGAAGGGGCTCTGCAAAGCAATAGAAGGCAACTCCTTCGCAATTTGGGCGAAGCTTGGTCTTTCTGATGGCTCGGATGACCAGTACCTCTCCATCAGCGATTTGCGTTCTGGATCACGTCATGCTGGGACTTGCGATTTCCATTTGCGATTTCCCATCACGATACCTCCTGATTTGATTGCAATCTCATTAGTCAGCAGCCAATATTCACTGAATTGAGATAAAAGTATAAAACGAAGTGACATCACCTATCATGTGCTTAGCAGTTAGCATCCAAATCTGCATCCGGTTCTTCTCCAGTTAACAACTCCCCATGACGATGTCGGATGAGTACACATCATCCTAAACAAAAGGTCAGGCGATCATTAACACATTGCGGATGTAAAACTCTGGGCCATATTATACTTTGTTACCGATTTTTCCTTGAACCATGTTGATTAGTGGGTCATTGTTGGAACCAAAAGAATAATAATAAATTTTCGAAACTTGGAATAGGATGCTAGTTCGTATGTATGCAGCAGGCTTTGACTTTATCTGCACAGCCCTTTGAAACTTCCAGGGTCGGATGGTCAGCACAGCAACTGGAATGGAAACTGTCTTGCTTTCCAATAGAAGATACGCAAGCAGGATGCTATGAACTTCCCCAGTTCGATTCCGGGTTCAGTCATGGAGTCATTTGAATCTCAACTCCACCAATGACAAGATTTTTTAACACCGTTTATTAGATTCATCCTTTTCACATGCACTTTTATATATACTGACCAACAGGCTTTTGCAAGTTTCTTCCTCGTTTCTTCAACGCCTAACCCCCCCTCTCTCTATACATGTTCATGCGTCGACTGAGTTAATCTGAAGCTCATTCCCAACTTAATACTAGTATGTATACATTGTAAACTTGATTGCCAAGATGCTTGGTATCGATTATGCCCGGAGAAGAAGGCTCTACTTAACCCACCATGCCACGACCTCCTCTCTAGTACGTAGTTCCGTCCTCTCTCTCTCTCTCTCTCTCTCTCTCTCTCTCTCACTTGACGCCGTGATTGGTAAGTCATAAGATTTCAGGGAAAATTGTTTCTGATATTCAAAGTTGGGTTATCTTAGATTTATCTCTTGATCTGATGTATTAATAAATTTTTTTTCATTTTCTTCTGTTGTGAAAACTCAGCAAAGTAGGAACATAAGCAATCAAGCACATGGAGATGAGGAGGAACTTGGAGGAGTGGCAAGGGAAGCCAAGCATAGGCTGGATGTGAGGTTGAGAACTCAGAGGTAACCAGAAACCATGAGAAGGTCAACGGACGAACTTGCATGAACTTGCATCATGACAACTCGTCCTTTTTCTTTTGTTTATTTTTGTTGGAATTAGCTTCAAGATATGAATTGCAGCAAGAGCCTTCAGACCCTAAGGCTATGTGGGATTTGTCGGTTCTCTAAATTTGAATTGGAGCGAAGAACCATTTGCCTATTATCTTCGGTCGATCTTTTTAGGCACGACGATGGAGAGAGCTCGAGAGCAAGGAACTTGCAATTGCAGACAATGGTTCATGGAAGACAGAGTTTCGGCAGAGGCAGCAGTTCTTCCAATTCGAAGAGGTTCAGTTGGGGCAAGATGATGAGGTGGAGGGCCACGGACCAAGACGAGTGCGCCATTTGCCTGGAGAGATTCGAGGCCGGCGAGACCCTGACGCACCTACCCTGTGCGCATCAGTTCCACTCGAGGTGCGTGGTTCCATGGCTCGAGGTTCATGTTCATTGTCCCTGTTGTCGAATGGGCATCTCCACATAGTCATACAGGGGAAACTTCCCTGCGACTTCCTTCTTTTGAAATGATGTGTAACTATGAGAAAATAGTGTTACAGTCAATAACACGGTCCAATCATTCGATCTGGCTTAAACATATATATATATATATATATATATATATATATATGTACTACCCTTCATAAATTGTTAACAGGCTATAGAAACGATCGATTAAGGATGCATGTGGAGAGTGACGAAAAGCGAGTCATACTCACACCTTGAGAAATATATAAGTCGAGAAATCATAATGCATGTGTACAAATTATATCCAGACGTGTACATGTTATTTTGTTCAATTCAGATATGAAAAACAAAGATCCATCGTGTCGGGTACAACATGAGCTTCTAAAGATTACCGATGAAATCTGTATCTGGCGATAAATTTAAGCAACATACCAAACTAATCACCAGAGGAAAAAAGCTATAGCTGCCAGGCAACTTGTCTGGCATATTTGTGCTTGAGGGATCTTTTCAGTAGTTCTTCTGCTTCCAGGATAATGTACAACACCTATCTGCGATTATAGTTCTTGGAATTGCACCTCAAAGCAATGGAGCACAACTCCTTAGCAATTTCGGTGAAGCTTGGTCTTTCTGATGGCTCAGATGACCAGCACCTCTCCATCAGCGATTTCCAATCTGGATCACAAGATGCTGGTACCTGCGGCCGCAGTGTGTTGTTCACGATGCCCCCTGTTTTGATTGCAATCTCCTTGTCAGCAGCCAATATTCACCTAATTGAGACAAAAGTATAAAGCAAAGTAACATCACCTATCATGTGCTTAGCGTCCAAATCTGCATATGGCTCTTCTCCAGTCAGCAGCTCCCACATGACTATGCCGAATGAGTAGACATCAACCTAAGCAAAAGGTCAGGTTATCTTAACGCATTGCTGATGTAAACCTCTGGGCTATATTACACTTTGTTCCCGATTTTCCCTCTGACCATGTTGTTGATTGGTGGGATAACATTACAAAACGTGAGTGATATCCATGTATGCAGGCCATCAATTGGAAGATCTGTTGGAGACCAAGATGGGGCCCTAAAAATTATCCTACTGGCAACAGTAAACAGACACAACACAAACTCTTGGGATATGTAGATAAGTTGAAATGAAAGTTGAGATCCCAACCTTCTCAGACACACGATCACCGTTGTTATTCAATAGTTCTGGTGCCATCCAAGGAAGTGTTCCCCGCATACCACCCGATATTAGAGTCTGACGTTTTACCTTGGACAATCCCAGATCACCGATCTGACAGTATAAGTGACAGATTTCAGACATCAAAGTGAAGAATCTTGTACAAAATCTGAGGACTAATAACGTTTTCGATTGCTATAAAAAGGTTCTGTTCGATTGCTATAAAGAGGTTCTGAGACTTTGGCAATGATATGAAAGATCTACTCACGTATCTTCAGTTTGTAAAAGAAAGAGAGAGGAAATTATGAAAATAGTGATTGACTGGACAAACTTTAGGTGAGAACTTTTCCTTTTGATGCTAGCTGAAATCAGCTTGAATTTGGAGCACAATTTAACTAGATGAACATAGAAGTCTAAAATGTCCTTTGGCACAAGAGTTTCTGACTAAATAACTCTGTAACACAAAAAACAAAGTACAAATTGGAAGATCACAAGGATATGGTTTAATGATCATTGCACCACCTCATGCAAGAAAAACGCTGTCAATGTAGCAACAAACCATGTTGCAGAACTCACTGCATTGACAATTAGAAAGCTTAAAGGAGCACGGACAAGCAGAATCACAAGCAACCATTGTGCTTGAGGCTTGAGCAGTCTAGCAGATATCAATGCTGACAAGCATGTGTATCAATTGCGAGCACAAATTTGCCATTAAACTTTGTATATGCAAATATATGGACAGAGAGATGTTCAAGCGTGCAACAACCTCAAATTGTCCAACCTTCACAACTCTTTAATATCTGTCATTATGTTGAAAGGTATTTTGTTTTGTTTTCTTTTTGTTCGTTAGACATGAGTGGAGGCTCTTAAATTTGAGCAGGTGAAGTTCTTCAAAACAATCAATTCAGAATAATGAGAAGTACTTCAGTGTGACCAAGCGCCCGAGCTTTCATATACAGTTTTTTCCTGAATAACTAAGTAGCACCAGTATGCAAATTTATTTCCTCTTCCCAGAGAATAACAACTGTATGAGCACGCACAATGTAACTCATATCTCCGAAAATGAGATTCATGTAACAGCAATCAACCACCAATCAACTGACCTTACAAGTTGGTTGACGGGGATCACCAAGATTGACAAGAAGGTTATCGCTTTTCAAATCAAAATGCACTATCTTCTTGTCATGCAAGTACTCCATACCAAATGCCACTTCCCTAGCAATCAGCACACGCTTGCGCATATCAAAATTCCTGTAAAAGAACTTAGTTATGTGGTGAAAACACACGTACACGAGCGCGCGCGCACACATATAGAGAGACATATAGAGAGAGAGAGTCATACCGTTCACCTTTCTGCAGAGCCTTTCGTAAAGAACCATCAACCATATACTCAGTCACTGTTTCAACAGTATCTCCGGGGCCATCAGGCCCTTCATAAACAATGCCATAGAAGGCCACCACATTTGGATGATGCAAATCAGCGAGCAATTTGGCCTCATTCAAGAAATCACGGATCTGTCTCAATACAGCAATAATACAGTAAATTCAAAAATAATACTATGAAAAATCAGAAACAACAGAAAGCAAGAAGATCTGCACCATTCGCTCTTGCTCCGAGGGCTCCCCGAGAAAGCACGCGTTGTTGATCCGTTTAATGGCGACATCTTTACCCCTCCATTTTCCATGATGAACAGTCCCATATGTGCCGGAACCTAGTTCTTGCCGAACTTCAAGGTCACTCCTTTTTATTATCTGCAGTATGAAAATTCAAGCAAATCAATATGTGAGTCATGGGAAAACACGACCACCTATTTTGAAGTAAAGAAAATTTCTCACTTGCAAGCTATCAACTGCATCCAACACAGGAAAGCGAAAATGCACCCTCCCTGCCAACATAGCACTGGCATCCTGCGGGATAAAAAGATGCATTAAGCAATTTAATTTATGCAGTTGAAGGAAACTGCCAGACAGACGCTAAACATGTATGAACACAGGATCTTAAGCACCTCAGATTCAGCTTTGTGGTGTGCATCCTTCTCCTGGTTGGCTTCATAAGAAGGCTTATTTCCTTCATAAATTGATAAATCAGGATTAGAAGGCTGAACTCTCTGAAAAGCACAAGCAAGTACACCCTCAGGAACATTCTGAAGTTCTTGGTCGATGGTATGCTCTGCTGAACCTAAAAAGATCAAACAATTATAAAGGAAAACCCCAAACACACCCAAAATTAGTGCATGAAACATAGAAATCCTAAAAGAAGCACCTTTGGAAGACAGAAAACAATCTGAAGAATTGCAGTTTTTTCAAGTTATTAAATGGCTGCTGGAGTCCATCCTCCAATCGCATTTTCTTATACAAGTCCCCAACCTTCCCGGATTGGTTAACCGGGAAGGAGTACTTAATTTCAAAGGCTTCTTTTCTTAGTGCCATTTTGGTAGGTTTTGGAGGAACATGAGCCTCACAATTCAAATTCTGGAGATTATCAGCACCAGAAGAGCCAGAGCATTCGTTTGGAGAATCATCAATTTTATACTTGGATATGTGAGCAGGCTTACCTCCGACAGGACAAGAATCACCGATGACTAGTTTACTCGCCAAGGCTTCCTGTTTAAGCTGGCATTGAGCTGGCATAAAATGCTGCCGCATGCCAATCTCCGGAGAAGGCTCAGGAACAATACCCTGGAAAACACCAGATGGGGACTGTCCATTGCCAGCAAAGCCCAGCATATGCTTCATGGAATCAGGATCATTCATTTGTGGAACAGGTTTCATATTGTCTTCAAGAGGTAGATGATGGTGAATTAAGCTTGAAACAGGTAAATGGTTGGCTGTAGTGTCTCTTTGGTCCACTACAACAATATTGGAAAATGCATCGGGCAATGCTTGTTGACACAAAGCATGTGCCTCAAACCTCTGAAAGTTTTCAGCCTGCCAACGAAATGTTGATCCATCAGAATAAACAGCTTGTCCCGGTTGATGAACCTGGGAACCATCAGTACCACCAACCATTGCAGGAGGTGCTTGGACTTGATATGCATCGTGATGTTTCTCCAGAGGAAGCGGATACAACCTTTTCCCAGATGTGGCCCCATGGCCCAAATGATCTTGTTGAGGATGGGTAAATGGAAGAACTACACTAGGCTGTTGAGCAGTTAAGGGAAACTGCTTCTGGCCATATGCAGGACCAGCAGCTCCCAATTGATTAGGACTTGGACGACCCGTCATATGAGGAGGCATGTGATCCGTGTTGACATTCGCCTTGGGAGGATCCACATAACACCAGATGTAAGGTGAAGCTGATGGAACACCTTCCCCTGCTTGCTGCAGATCGTCAGCCGAGAGTCTCTTTGGTGCGGTTCTTTCTTGTTCAATCTCAAATTGCAAAGATGGTGCATCATTAGAATCAGCCAAACTCCCTCCAGGAGATTGTGTGTTAGTCAATGGTGGCCAATAAATATCTGCTTGCACAGGAACTGTTCTATCAACAGCTTCATTGCTGCTAGTATCAGAATTTTGTGAGGATGTTGTGCTTGCTGTACTCTCTTTCCTTGTAGTACCACCACTATCCATCGTACCATTCATGGCTTCGACATTTCTCTGCCCACTATTGTGGGCACTTGAAGAATCCAGCTTGGAATTGGGGAAAAGAAAAACATTTAGCTTATCTGAACCATCTGACGATCCACTGTCCAATCTCTCATACTCATTCATCATATGTTCAAGATCATCAGGACTTGTAACGGAAATCAGGGCGTCCAGATCTTGATCAGGGAGCTGGTACTTCACAACAACTGGCTGCCCACAAGTATCCTCCATCTTCTGCACAAACTCTTTATAGCTCACATCTCCCCTAATGCCGACAATCTTTGTATCACCACCGGAATATTTCAAAACACCACGATCGGTTCTACGTGAGAGTTCACCCCGAAACTTACATAAAAGCTTAACCGTCTTTCCCAATGCCAAATCCTCCCCGACTTTATCCCTCAGCCGACCAGCCCCACTTCCACTACCTTGGTCACTCAAATGGGGCTTGCGGCTGACGCCCGAATCACTGCCGAACTGCTCTTCATCATTCCTGCGGTCTATAGTGACAATATTCTGGCGAGAACCATTCAGATTTGCATTGTGACCTCTGGCGTGACCCACTGTATCGCCGACCATCCTATGCCCTACATAAGGGCCATGACCAAAGCCAAGTGCCACCTCATTACCACTCTTATCAAGACCATTTGCACCAACGTTACTCACTATAGCAGGATAACCAATGACTGCAGAGGGATTTGCACTCACATATCCATGGGGCGCAGGCGCACTTGGGCGCCATTCGGCACCACCATGAGCAGCATTTGCATATCTGGTACCTCCTCCAAATCCGGGGTTGGGAACCTTCTGAGGGTTTAAAACCGGAGCCAACCAAGGGTCAACAGCCGTGTGAACAGTGCTCAAGATAAACCCGTCATGGGTTTGGCCGACAGGCAAGGCCTGCGCCCCATTAAGAGGTCGCAGGTCCTGCGGGGCTGAGTTCTGATGAAATGCCATATCTCCAACGAGTGCGAGGAACAGCGCAATTCGAACTCAAAGGACGCCAAACAGGGCAAAAAATTCAAGATTTTTCTTTAACAGATTGCCATCACCTCTGTTCTGCTCTTTATGAGCTGATTTAAAGTTCAGGGAACGATCTTTACACCAGCGCAAAAAAAAGAAGAGCAAAAGGAAAAAGCAGTGGTTGAGAAATGGATGGTTACCGGAGAACTTGGAGGCGTGGAGGAAGAAAAAGACTCCAAAGAAGACGAAGACTGTACTACTCTGTCAGCAGGTGCGCATGAAATTTGCCAATAGAGAGAGAGTGAGTGAGAGAGAGGAGGAGCAAAGTTGGCGGAGGACAAGTCTACCATCTCCCGCGGGAAACTTCACATGCAGTCTAATAAACTATAAGGACAAAGTCTTCGTCTTCTTTCTTTATTGCTTAAAAACTTCTAACTTTCTTCTTGTTATTCTTCTTCTTCCATGCCTCAACTTTCCTATGTTCTTATCTGAAAAATGATAATATAGAGCTGCAGAATCATTTGGCGGATACTATGAAACAAAAACATCACCGGCAAAGTTATTTCACAGGAATTAAACAAGCGAAAACACAAAGAACAAACTTCTCTTTTTCATGGGGATTTGGTAATCTGTCGTCTTTTCATGGTGGTACTCAAGAAGGATTCAGAAAAGGCGGTTGGTGGATTCGGGTTCTGCATGTAGGAAGGAGTTCACTTCAGTTTTTAATGATCAGCTGTCTTGATGCAACAAAGTGTGATTTTTAAGGTTCTGGCATGCAACTCAGACTGCCTGAGGCAAATTGAACAGAAGGAACCTCCCTTCTTCCATGTTGACGTACTTGCTGATTTCTTTCACCACCTCCTAGGATCAAGGACATCAACCGGTCCACGATCGATCGTCGACAAAACCAGTTTCGCTACATCAAATTAAATCGTCATATGCTCGGTCAGAAGGGCCTTGAAGGGAGGACATGTCGAGAACCCACTTAGAAGCGCGTGTCCAAATGCATGATTAATTCTGCGCATTGATTACCGGTGAAGTGATTTTCGCTATGTTTCTACGGACGTGTGTATTGTAACAAAGGTGAATTGAAGTTGTTTGCTTGAGGGTCAAGCTTTGTCGTCACTGTTGCAGAATGCGAACCACAGCCCTATAGTCGACAGATACTTGGGGGAATCTTCCTCCTGACTGTCTTCCTCTGGATTTTTGTACCTCGAAGAAATGTTACGGTCAACAACGTTTCTGAAATCTTTGGACAAAACAAAAGATAAAAAAAAAGAACACCTCCGTAATTTTCTTCTAACAAAATTTTCTCTGAATGCGACACCTGGGATTTTTTAAATCATTAGAATTGGACTCTCCTTGTTAGAAGGAATTGTTTTTTGGTGCGTTCACAGCAAGGTCGCACCAAATTCAATTGTTTAGATACATCTGGCTACAAGCCTCTACAACGCGTATATTAATATCTTCTTTTGTTAACACATTTTAGGTTCTACGTGACACGGTTTTTATCTCGTAATTATAATCAAGCCACTTTGAAACATTTAGAAAGACGTAGGAAATCATTTTGGTCAGCATTTTCAATTGGTGGGAAAGAACCTGTCTAGGACATGTTTGGTATTAAGACTCACCATCGCGTGCAAATCGGGTTACATACCTAAAACACTGTATTATGCACGAAATAAAGACCAAAAAACCAGTCAAAACCAGATTTAAAAAGACTATGGAGATTTCGATTTTTAACTCAAATTTTTTCATTAAAGAACAGTTGATTTTATCAAAAGCTAAAATCTATTCGGTTACGGGTGGCTGAAAGCATATTTAATGAGTGCACATAATAAATCATAGCTCAGGAAACATAACAAAAATATGTACGGTTTCTATGAATCTAGTCTCTCATTTCATTTTTTTATATGAGTAATATTAAAAAATACTAATTAAATATATAAGAGGGAAAATTCAATATTCAAAGCATGTGTCACTACGATGGAAGTTACAATTTGTTTTTCTTTGATTGTTTTAAAACAAAACGTGGTTAGTGCAATCGTTTGACCTAACTTAGTGGAATCCAATTATTGACGCACCGGCTTGTGGGCGTTTAGACCGGTCGTACGGTGTCGTTCCGACACTGCCCCCCGATCTCAACGGCTAGTTCCAAGTGACCGTTTCAGAGCGTTCTTGGTTTTCAAAATCAACAAGAAACCGATTTCCACACACATCCTAAGATCAGCACAAAACAAGGAAACGCCTTCCTCTCTTTCATAATCCCCACCGAGATCGCAGCTCCGATTCACTCTCGAACCTCGACAAAACTCGATCTTGATCCCGAAAAGCTCGCGGAGCTTCGATCTTTCTGCGAACTCACCTTTGAGAGCATGCCTCAGTCATACACTCCAGCGTACTACTCCACTCTCCATGACTCCATCACCTCTCTCTGCAAGACCATGCTGCCCTTCTCCTTCAAGAAGCGGCGCCTGCCGTCCGCGGAGCACAAGCTCCAGCAGATGCAGTCCGATAACCTGAAGTGGCAGCAGGACTCCTTCCACCAGATGCTCAACCTGATGGGTCTCCACAAGGAAGGGATTCTGGGCGAGAACGAGGTGTCGGCTTTTCGGACGCATCTGCTAGAGACCCTCATCGCCGCGCCGGTGTGTCACGAGCATCCGACCGTACTGAGGGACAAATTGCTGTTCTTGCAGGTAGACCCATTTTTCCATTTACACGCCTTTGATCCGCTTGTTTCTTGTGAGAGATTGCTGGCTGTCGTAATGTTCTCGGGATCGGAGATATATACGCTTGATATGTCAGAATGATCTGCAGTTTTGAACCTGATTGGTGTTTTTACGGCTCCACCTCCCGAGTCCTGACCAGGTATCATGATTATGTTAGAACTGAAAAATGGTTAGGAACCATATAAATCGTCTTGCAAACAAATTGGAGTACTCAAATGTATAAAAAGAATTAACTAATCCATTAGATCAGCGGTGCGCAGGACATGTATTTTGAAGCCCAATCTTGGGTATGCTTGATACTCGAGTGTCGCGATCGTTTGATTTAAGCTCCCACAAGAACTATTTTGATCTTAAATAGTCTGCTTATCAGTCTGAAAGAGCTTAATTGAGGAGCTTGCCGAGCAGCTCAACTTGCTTACCGCGTTAGTTGGAACACTGGTAATGATAAACCAACTAGAGGCTTTTAAGAAGTTCATGGTGATATCAGAGAAGTTAGGAAAAAGTTCATAATTGAGTCTTAATTGGGTTCTGATCCACAAGTTTCATAGTCCAGTTGGAAAAAACAAAGTCATTTATGTTCCCATCAAGTCCAGACGCCAGAAATAATTGAGTGTGGACATGCATCATTTCAAGTTCGACTTAACTGTTTGTTGGTACTGAAAGTGAGAGAATGGGTGAGGATTATGGGAGGATCATTTACTTGAGATCTCCTACTAGATTGTAGTAGAACTTGTCCCATTTCTCAAGGTAGCCGAATGTGACACCGAACGAACCACATATTGTTTATGCGCTTTCCTGATATTCCATCAGAGTAGGGACTGTCACCAAATTTAGGCTCGTGTTGTATTGTTAAAATGCCTGATTGTTGCTGTCCTTATTAGGAACTCTTGTATGCCAAATGCATCACGGTGGATGAATACCACTCTTCAAAAAGGCCACTATTGCAGAGACTTGCAGTTCAAGGAGCTGAGATTGATGCCAGAGATGTCATACTTGCTGGGCCAAAAGATACAAAAGAGAATTCTGATGAAGAATGGTCTGTCATTGACTTGAAGGATGAGAATAAAGAGAACTCGCAGTCAAAGAACAAACCCAAGCCAAACTCGACGATGAAGCATATTAAAGGAGCAGTTTCCGCTCTTAATTTCGGATCGTCTCACAAACCGAGCAAAAGCAAAGCTGAGAAAAGCATATTTGATACATTCTCACAGAATCTGAGCTCATCAAATTTCGATACGACGTCCTCTAACAATGAAAACCCATTCTGGGATGGCCGTTTAAAGGAGAAAGAAACTGAAACACAGTCAATACTCATGGCAGAAAGCTTGCCTCAAGAATCTTTGAAGGAAAGTGGTGTGAGTAGCAAACAAAAGAGAAAACCATTTAGGACTATTTTTCAGAAAGAACAGAGGGTAGGACATGGAGGTGACAATAGTACTGGTCCTGAAAGTGAGGAGAGATCGTCGAAATCAGCGAAGAAGCAGTGGGGTTTTGAAGGATTCAAGAAATGGAAAAAGCATGATTCAGATGATGAGACTGCTCCGTTGTCACTTAATGAAAGGTCATATAGTGAAGCTTATGCATGCATCGGTGAGGGACCTGATACTAAGCAGATCAAGAGAAAGTTGCTTTCGGATGGTTCCCCATCAGATTTCTTTATTGATAAGGTAAGTGAATTTAATAGTTGAACATTGTTCTGAAAATTAAGTGCATTCATTCGCAACTTTGAGTGAACACCATTAACCAATGCAATTCTCTTGCAGGTTTTGGGTGATAAAATAAAGAAGGAGCTGTCTCGAATTCAAACAGAACTTGGCACCACAAACCCCACCATGAAGTTCTCGTAAGCCTTCTTCTTTAGAGGAATCATAAGAAATGCTTGTGCCCATTCTCCTCATCTTTAGTGATTTAAAGTAATGATTTTGTTGCTTGTTCTGTTTCATTTTGCCAGAGATGACCAGATTGAAGCCATTTCAACTAAGCTTCCTGTGGACAAGGCTGATCTGAAAAAGTTCTTCCCTAGGTAAGAAGCCAGTTCCTCTTTTGCTAGTTCTCTTTTCGATTCATCTGGTTTTACCCTTGACTGTCTGAAATTTAAGGGAATTATAAACAAAGTAGTATCAAGTTCTTTTGTTTCTTTATGTCATACTAATAATAAGTTCATGTACTTTTTCCTTACAAAGATCGTGGTGTGATCAATATGGGGATCTGGTGCTCGACGTGGTGAAAAAAGAGTTCAAGGATCACGTCGGGGAGATGGAGAAATTGAGAAATGCTGCAAGAGAACGACACAACCACTCTACCCGATGGACGACATTTGATGACGACGAGAATTGTCACCCAAATCTGTTTGCTGCAAATAAGGATTACTCGTTGCCTCAGAAGCAACCATTTGATTCTAACTGCTTTGAAGAAAACCCTTTCTTTCAGAATTACGCTGAAGGATATGGACGGAAGTACTAAGCAGAGAGTTGATTCTGCTCTATGCAAGGAATTGACTATGTTTCGAATAGGGTCATGAAATCTTAGGTTGGAAAAAAGGTAGGAGGCCTTATCTATGTTCTTCGACCTGTTCTTATGATACATGGGGGGAGTTACCATTGCTCCCAGTAGTATATGTTGTATTAGCTGTTGTCAACTAAGAGAAGAAATCTGTTCTTCAAGAAAATTAGATTTCTTATCATTTGAGCCCCCTCTCTCTCTCTCTCTCTCTCTCTCTCTCTCTCTCTCTAGTGTTAAACATGTTCAACAGAATTGAAACAAAAGGCCAGAGAAATTTCAGGATGTGTCACCATCAGGTCATCCCGAGAGCCAAGATGCAGGATCTAATGTCTCCAGTGGATCCGATACGATGATTTATCTTAATAATTTACATTAAACCTGGTCACAATCTTCACCGCATTTGAGAGGTTGTTACAACAACTAGATAAAAGATATGCCTAAACAAGCCTCTGGACAAGAGCACAGAGTAGGAAAACTACTCCCAACGCTCAAGGTCATTGAATCAGGATTCTACACTGCACGGATCAATTCATCTTTGAGTTTGACACAAATTTCCTCTTCTTCTAGACCGCTCCATGAGATTTAGGTGGCTAAACTACCAGCACACGCTCTCTCTGACCAGTAGCTGTGGATACATCTGGTCTGAAACAATGACATTTGTCGAAACAACACTGGGGGGGCCTCTGTCCTGGGAACTATATAAAGTTGCGCTATCAAAACAATGCCCTGCGCCACACCGCTTAGAAGGAAGCTTAGGGAAGAAGAATGCATAACCCTCCACCACCCCCGATCCTCATCACCCACCACCCCACGAACCTCACCACCCACCACCCCACGCGCCGCCTCCCGGTCCTCCACATCCGGAGCCGCCTCCTCCTCATGCCCACCCTCCCCCTCCCGGCCCACACGCGCCCCCTCCAGGCCCTCCAGAACCCCACAAACCTCCCCCTCCTCATCACCCTCACCCGTGACCCAATCAACTCAATCACATCTGAAATAAGTGTGTGTGTGTGTAAGTTTGTGCTTAGATTTGGATTGTCGTATGTATAATTTTATCTACTATGCTTTATCGGTGGCATGCTGTTATTGTGCTGCTTCACCTGACATCATGTCACCCAAAGATGCCTAAGAGTTGTTCCAGAACTCACCTGACGTTCCGGATCTTCTAAATATGATGTCTCTGCTTTTATCACTTCATATGTACTTATACATGTTGCAATACATATACAATTAAATAAGTGTTGCCGTGGATGCTTCTACTTGTCTTTATTTTGCTTTTTTTTGGTATTACAAGAAGGGGTGAAGCATAATGAAGTTCTGGTTCGAAGCAATTGGCGAGCTTTGAACCTTCTTTAGCAAAAAGAAAACAAGAAAAGCCAACGACGTTCTAAGGGGCTAACACCACTAATTGAGCAAATAACAAGAGCTATTTAACAAGAGCTTATCGATCCCCACCACTAGCTTTTGGAATATCTATCATAGCAAAAGCTCTAAGCCCTCGTTTCGTTCGAATCTAACTTGCTTGATGGCACGGTCCAAGAAGCTTTGAGTGGCCTTCAAGAGTTGCAGCAAAAAGAGGTATATGCAAGGGACACAGGGAAAACAGACGAGAAACGAGCGGCTTAAGGCCAGTGGAATGACCCCCAAAAGAACCGAATTGTTGACGATTACAGAATGTGTATGGCAGTAATCACGAAATGGATAAGTCTCAACAAGGAAAGTACATATGTACAATTTCTAAGCTACATGAGCATCTGACAATTGTTTTGATATCATCATCATCATCATCCCCTGCCCAAGAATACGATAAAGTTCCACTCGGGAACCATCTCGAGCTTCTTCCAGTGCCAATGAGATAGAAAAGTTACGATCTCATGACCGAAAAAATGAAACCTCGCTAACTTCATGCTTCTCATCTCAATGCCAAAAGAACGAAGCAGAAGAGAAAAAAGGGCGAAAAGGAAAAAAGATGGCTTCTACCACCTGAATGAACTATATACATATAAAGGGAACCGTCACCAATCAACCATGTAACCTAACCGCATTTATTTCCCACTTGTCTAATTTATTCCTCATCTTGAAAACTGCACGATCTCCAGATAATTGATACAATATTATCCTTCCAAAAGGCACTTGAGGTTCTGAAGTCCTTCGGCAGAGATGCTTCTCCTTACTCTACCCTTTTGCACCGCCAGCTGTGGAGGCGGGTCCAAGTGAAAACTCACTACCACGACAGTCAAATTGTCGATTGCTCCTCTTTTAATCGCTTCTTCGACTACCTCTTTGCAGCATAATTTCACATCATTGTGCTCTTGAAGCCGCCTCCTGGCAAAATCTATGGCATTTTGGCTAGTAAAGACATCCCATATCCCATCGCTTCCGATTATCAAGAACTCATCTTCTTTGTTCAACGTCACCAACTTAAGCTCTGGCTCGGCACTTAATGGCCCGCTAGCTCCGCTCATTTCCTTCATACCTTCGAGATGCCAATCTCCCAGTGCACGGGTGACTGCTAACTGACCGTTCAGATAGCCATCATTGACAAAACCACCCAAGGATTCAATCCTCACCCTCTCTCATACAGCAAGGCCTATGGTCTTTAGACATTTCAAAAGCAATTCCTCGTCGGGAGAGTACAGCCCGGCAATCACCAGCATTTGCCACCAATAAAGACCTGTTGAAAGCATTCCTGAGGAGTTAACAAACACATTTCGACCAATCATAATGAATACGTCAACATGATAGTACCTGCTATAGTTCTCATGTAAGATTCAAGTTTCACATAAAAGGTGTAAAAAGAACATGATACTTCTATCTCTTGATTTTAATTTAAGTCTTTAATCCTTTTCTGTTCCAATCAGTGCATAATCCTTCATTAATTTGATCATTCAACCAGTATGCTTAATGAGCAGACCTTAGCGAACAAACTACCTGCCAAATATCATTGCAGTAAGTGCAGTAGTCCCAGAGGACAAGGAAGTTTCAAGTGAGCATGACTCTGCAAATGCAGCATCAACCTCTTTGAATGACCTCACAACGACTTTCTCAAGCTCTAGAGGGAAATCAGTATCCTCCACTATGATTCTAGGCAAATGGTCACGGACATATTGTGCGGCTGCCTGTCCCAAATGCCCATCAAAAACCTGCCATATGCCAGATTAACCCGTTACAGCCAGAAGTTGATGAGAATATTAGTGTAGTTATTTTCACTATCTACGTTCATTTCAACTAAGTAATTGTGATTGATGTATACTCTGTTGATGTAACATCTGACAGTCCCCAATTTAAGTCAAATAATAGAAGGTCTGAATGC
This sequence comes from Corymbia calophylla, assembly GCA_014182845.1. NCBI lineage: Eukaryota > Viridiplantae > Streptophyta > Magnoliopsida > Myrtales > Myrtaceae > Corymbia > Corymbia calophylla. Next base: position 2,391,355 of record CM024695.1, read on the forward strand.
AGCATTTCTATCAGAGGATTGAATCACATGCAGCTCTTGACCAGATGAGCAGACTGATAATGAGATTCAAAGTCTCCTAGACAGAGGGTTAATGTATTGCAGAATTCCAAAAGCTAAGAGGCTGGACAAAGCAGATTCCACAGATTAGTTTCGACCCAGAACAACTTTATGAGTATCTAATGTTTATATAATGTGGCTTACACTTATAGAATCAAATGACCCAAAAAAACCTAAACAAAC